>JAOPHQ010003699.1:0-357500 GCA_030340625.1 Merluccius polli | reverse complement strand
TGAGCATCAAAATCAATCATCCATGAGCGTATCATTTGTCGTCTATTTCCACTCCACTACCACCCCCCCCCCCCCACCTGCTCCTCCCATCCTCCTCGGTGCCACAGTCTCTTTGATCTGGTATGAGGTGGAGGAGCCGCCCCTCTCTCTCCCAGGTTCTCTCTCTCTCTCCCCATCTCTCTCTCCCCGTCTCTTCAGTGCTTCATTAACCAACAGCCATAAAAAGATGCTCAGGACTGGATTTCAGGAGCCATTCAGCCCCAAGTTCGGTGACGTCAGGGAGGGATTTCATGGTCTCTCTCTCTGGTGTTATGGACACCATGTGCGTTTGAGCTGGTCTGGCCATATGGAGGTTTTGAGGTGCACCGTGACGGGGCACCATTCGAGATGGGGGGGGGGAATTATTTTGCGGTATATCTGTGGCGGTTGCTTTACCGTGCGTGCTCACAAAAGCTCAGCACATGCTTGTTAGATGCACGTCATAAAGGATGCGGTGCATGCAATTTATTTTTGGTTCATGGTGCGTTAAATAGTTCTTTCTTTTTTCATTAACTGCTTTTTTTATTATTTCTTTAGTGGTTTCCATTGGATTTAACAACCTTGTTTTCACAGTTTATCGTGGTTTGGCTGTTTTTACAGAGCCTTAAATGTGCCATATTCTGACTAGCTGTGACGAATAGGTAAGAAGTTCTTCTTCAGAAGTCTTCCTGTCACTGTGTGTGTGAGTGTCTGCGGTTGTGTGTGTGTGTGTGTGTGTGCATGTCTGTGTGTATGTGTGTGTGTGTGTGTGTGTGTGTGTGTGAGTGTCTGTTCGCGGTTGTCTGTGCGCGCGTGTGTGTGCGTCTGTCTGTGTGTCTGTGTGTATGTGTACGTGTGAATGTGAGGGTTGTCGGGGTTGTGTGTGTGTGTGTGTGTGTGTGTGTGTGTGGCTTGGAGGCTGTGCTGTGAAGGGTTTGTTGCCATAAACATGGAGATTCATAGTCTTGCAGTAAAAAGGTTTGGGCAGGAAGTGATGGAGAGAAAAGGTCAGTAGACAGGATGCCCTTTTTTCACATTCACAGGAGTGGGGCGAGAGAGGAAGAGAAAGAGATGAGAGAGAGAGAAAGTGAATAAGCAGGAGCGGCAGAGAGGGAGTGAGTGCCATTTGGATGGCTGGGAAGGGAGACGTAGTATTAGCAATAAAGAAAGAGGTAGTAAAGTAGTCAGTGACACAATTTAAGCCACAATCAATCTTTCCACGTACCCTCGGCTCTCTATGCTAAACACAGCGAGTGCAACACGTTGCGTCTGATAGATGCAGTGTCATGCCATTGGGAATCAGCTGAAAGCTGTCATGTTGAATTAGCCGTATATCTGAGCGCTGAGGCTCCCCCCCCCCCCCCCAACCACCACCACCACCATGTATCAAGATGTGTAGCCCCCGTGTGTGTCAGTGTCTCGTGTTTGCATTCAAGATCTGTTGGTGGCTGTGATGTTGCCTTGTGGCCTTCAAGCTTGTGTCCATTGTCTCCATTAAATCCTAAATATGATGTTCGTATTAGCCACCTGACTTATTAGCCGCAGCTAGGCAAGTGAAAAAAATATTGTTTGATGACAAAAAAAATATAATTTGGTTATTCACAATTCATAAATTCTCAAAGATGTGAGTATGAGACAAATGTTAATACTATCAGAGTAGATGATCCTGTCCAAAGCAATGTACAGTGAATTTAATTGCAGGTCATTATGTAGCAGGTAGGTAGGTAGTTCTTGGCTTCTTGATCAACGATGCTTACAGGTAGTCTGTGGACATTGGGGATCGAACCCAGAATGGTTTGGCTAGGGAGTCCAACACCCAAACCAATACACTATCCTGCCCTCCAGGTCCCACACTGATACTGATACAGTTTTAAATTTAAAAACCTGGTGCCCATGTAGGTCTTCTGTGGGTTACACTTGATAAGGAGAGGTTGTCTGTTCTTCAACTCGACACTGGGACATTTTTTTTTAATCGCGCCGGCAACAATTATTGGTGAAGCTCGGCTACAATAGGCCGGCTACAGTAGCTAAGGAAACCCCCTTATAGCCCATTTGTGTACATTGTTCACATTGTACACAAAATTAGAATGGCGAACAGCTCCCCAGGGACCACCTGCACATCCTCCACTCATCCTCCCCCAGCAGTCACACACCTGAGTTCACTGATAACCCTCATCACCCAACCCTATAATAGTGGAGTCAGGTGTGCGTGAGTCAGTGTGAACGCCGGTGGGCCGCATGAAGAGCGGCGACTCTAAACCGATTAGGACTACGATAGACGCCGTGGCCCATGCATCTTCTGGTCTAGGCTTGGTTTGACAGCACCAAGGGGTCAGGACTCCTGTGCTATAGGAGTAATGTAAACGGACGTCTGTAAGTTAAACACACCCAAGGTCATTTGTGATAGAAATCAAGTGTGGGTGTCAATTTCATAACTCTCTTTGGGCAGCGCTCACAGTCACCGCTGTCCTTGGCACAATTCCACACCTCTCATCCTGCAGCTAGGCTAGTGTGTGTGTGTGTGTATGTGTGTCTGTATCTGTGTGTGTTTGCAATTACATATGAAGGACATCGGGGAGTGAGTGTGTGTTTCTGTGTGTGTGTGTGTGTGTGTGTCTGTGTGTGTCTGTGTATGCGTGCGTGTGTGCCAGTGTCCACATACAGCCATGTGCAAATTCACAGGGGCATATGTGTGCGTGTGGGGGTGTGGGTGGGGGTGGGGGTGGGGGGGTGGCGCTACAAGCGTGAGTGTGACTTTTCGTGAAACATGGCCCCTCTCTCTCTCTTGGTTATTGATGGGCTTGTTCTGGAATCCACTCGCCGTGACCCAGTTCTCCTGTGCCGACACCCCACCCAACCAACCACCCCCCCCGCCCTACTAGCTGCCCTGGTTGGCTGCCTCAACCTCCTCTGTCAGCCTCTACCCCCCCCCCCCCCCCCCCCCCCCCACCTCCACCGCATCTTAAACAAATACAGATCACGCCTGTGGAAAGATGTCAGGAGGGCTGCAAGGGAAAAAATAAGGGGGAGAAAGAGGTCCCTGAGTGGCTGTGGTCACACACACACACACACACAAGCAGCATAACCTCATTTGCTGCCTTAACAGTGGCTTAGTGTTGAGTGGTAACACTCTTCACTGTCCCGGCCATCAAAAGGCTTGCACATCTATCACGCCTGTCACGTCTGCGTGGGGGTCGTGGCTGTATCAGGGGAAGGTTGCGTCCTGACCTGGGGACTGGTTGCTGGTTCAATACTCATCTGAGGTGACTGCCATCGGACCCCTTAACCCCTAACTGACTCATAGCCACCCGTCAGCTGTAAGTGAGTGAAACGCTCTGTGAGACTTGCTGTTCTAGTTCACTGCACCCGCCTCTGTATAGGACCATTCAGATTTTCGAGGAGAGGACCGGCTCATTGCCTGTCAATCACAGGTGTGCGAATGCAACACTTCTCAATAGCGGAGAAACTAAGGCGGAGGCGGGGACATTTTGTTTTTGGGTTTGTTGTGTTTTCAAAATCTTGCTCTCTTCTGCTCTTTTTCCTTCGCTGTCTCTTCACAACTCTCAAATCCGACCTACAGCACCTTTAATGTGTCTTTATGTACGTATTATTCACCTCGTACATCTGCTCAGTCTCATGGGCTGTAGCCATCTGTGTCTTCTGACCCCCTGTGTTGCCTTTGTCCCTACAGAGCGTGTTCCTGGGTAGCGCCACCTTCTCTGTTGCTGATCTGCTGAGGGCTACAGACCAGCGGCTGACCCTAAACCTCAGGTAAGGACACTGTGTTAAAAGAGCTGTTTGCAATAACCTGCATGAGTGGGTGAGTGGCTGTGTGTAGGTGAGGTGGTGTGTGAGTGGGCGTATGGATGATATCTAGTGATATGAGGCAGGCGGAGGCAAAGGCACTGCGGAAAAAACTTGAGGTGTGTGTGTGCGCGCGCACATGTGTGGACGCAGGCCTGCATGTGTGTGTGTGTGTGTACTAAGACATTTCGTTTTATACGCTGTGTACTGAATGTACGTTTTTCTTGGCAACGATCTGCTAGTGTAGATCAATGAAGACACACACAATTATTAATTTATTTTAAAAAAAACACGATCAAGAGAAACGTGGCTATGTGCAAAGAGCAATGTTTTATTCAAAAAATCCTCAGTCAGGTTAAAAGGTTCATAAAAACATCAGAACATACTGTATACCATTTGTTTTTCTATGTTTATTCGTTGTTATTATATTATGCATGTCCTGCCTGTGGGGGTTGGAATATGAACTCCATATGGATTTGTATATCAATATTGAATACTTGAGGATGTATCTACCCTATAGTACAGATACACCAGTTCACGCATCACCTACCCTATAGTTAAGTGAACGGTGTAAGTCGCTAGGGTTGAGATGTCTTCGTTTCCCTACTGCATTGTGCTACAGTGCTCCAGGCTCCGTCTGGCTACACAATATGGCAATCCTCAGTCTTATCCTTTGTGGTGTTACCGCTGTTATGCTTTCTCATTTCCTGCAGGTGAACTCTGGGCTCGGGGTATAATTGTATCTGGGGTGATTGACAGCATGAACTGCAATAAGTACGAATATTATACAGTCCCCACCTCCCCTTTATCTGGTGTGTGTGTGTGTGTGTGTGTGTGTGTGTGTGTGTGTGTGTGTGTGTGTGTGTGTGTGTGTGTGTGTGTGTGTGTGTGTGTGTGTGTGTGTGTGTGTGTGTGTGTGTGTGTGTGGAGTGACAATGGGAAAGCCCTTATTGGGCTTGTACATCAGAATGTATGATGGGATTTGCTGGCAATACTCCTGGCCAGGACTCAAGAGAGTTGTAGTACTGTAAAGTCCTAAATCAACATAAATATACCTTAACCTAGGCTAATGAAAACTTTGTTTTGCCACGTCCTGCATGAGAAATGCTGTGGCAAAAGCTGAGGTCGATGTACATTGGTGGAGAGAAGTAACAGCTGAGTGCATTGTAGAATGGAAAACTTGTGGAATAGAATGGATATGTGACATGTTCTGTGGCAAATATCCATACACACACACACACACATGCATACACACATTCACGTGCACAGACAAACACACACACAAAGGCACAAACACACGTAGACAAACACAGTGTGCGATTGCACTCACAAATCCACCGACATCGGTGCAATCAGACACGAGTCCATTAATCCACCGGAGGAAAAAACGAACTAATTCAAATCTGACTGGTATTGTGGTATAATTGTCACAACACAATTGTCACGCAGCCTGCCTTTGGACTGATTGACCCGCACACAAGTCCATGAATCACAGTTTCAAAAGAGCTCTGCCCGCCAAGATGCTGGGATTCAGCGGCACTCTCTGCAACAAGAGTGGAATCCTGCCTGGTATTTAAGGATTACACGCTCCATTGCACAGCACTCCATCCTCCAACCAACCAGACAGTGGTGGCGGTGGCGGTGGTGGCGGTGGTGGTGGCGGTGGTGGTGGCGGCGGTGGTGGTGGTGGTGGAGTGGGAAAATAACTTGGCTGACTTTGCTTCAAGAAAGGAGAAACTTCTTTATCTGCACCAATCCCCCCCAATGCCGCCCCCCCCCCCCCACCTCCACCTCCTCTGAGAATCGTAAAGCCAATATGAATGTGAAGTAATAAACCAGGCATTTACATTGGTGCTGCTAAGTACATACCTACAGGAAATGAGACTTTCCTCCCAACAAGCCTCTCCAGCTTTTACCTTTTACCTCGGCCTCCAAGCAGAGTTCACTCACGCTTTGATGTGGTTTTTCATTTTTTTCGAAATATCTTTTTTTATTGATAAGGCTGCCCCGCTTCAAAGCCTATTCCCCCGCCGTCGTCATGTATATATAGATACTTTTTGTCCTCCCAGGTCTGCCTTTCCTTTCCGTTTCATGTCTTGCTGCTCAGGATGTGTGTCACGGATTGTTTTTGTGTTTCCTGCGAGGTACGACCAGTTTGATTCGGGTCACCTTTTTCAACATCCACTGCCAGTGTCATGTTGAATAAGCGAGGCGGGGTGCGTATACAAAAGCCGAGGGCCTGTGAAGTTTTGCGTCCTCCGAGGGCACCTCTAGCTACTGCTGGGATTAGGAGCAGGAACTCTCACAGTCTGCAATCAGACATGTGCACACACATGCGCACACACACACACACACACACACACACTGTTATATGGATATTCTAAAAACACACATACAGTATACACACACACACACACACACACACACATACTCTTACACACACTTACACACATACTGTTATATGGATATTCTAAAAACACACACATACTGTATAAACACACACACACACACATGTTATATAGATGTCCTCAATAGACACAAGTACACAAATGCGCTCACTCTCACAGACAAACAAACACACACACATACTGTTATATACAATATATATCCTGAAAATACACACATACGCACAAACACACACACTCCTATATTGATATACTGAACACACACACACACACACACACACACACACACACACACACACACACTCCTATATTGATATCCTGAACACACACATACACACACACACACACACACACACACACACACACACACACACACACACACACAGATACTCACAGTCTTGTGTTGATACCCCAAAAAAACACACACACATGCACTCAGAACAATAAGCCAAAATGCTCCACCAGATCCATTTAGCATCAAGGCAGCAGGCAGGGCAGGAGAGTGCTTTGGTTGTACGCTTGGCTGGAGTTAGTTTGAAGTAAGAAGGGAATTTGCTCATCAAGGAGCAGATGTTGGTTTTTAAAGAGAATGCTCGATGAGTTGTCTCGCCAGCTGAGGCAGACCGGCCGACTTCTTGTTTCAAATATCTGGTTCAATACCAGCAGGGGCTCCACAATTAGAAAGGTCCACATTTGGACCAACTGTCACTCCTATTCAGCCTTGGTTTTTACCTGCTCTGTGTTTTTTAGCTTTGTTTGTGTAATGCTGAAAGTGGTTTGGAAGTGAGTTGGGACATGAAGATGGGGGTGGGGGTGTGCTGATTATATGAATAGGGACATTTGTTGAGGTTGGGTGGCTAAGCTGTGATGATTAACTGTGATTATCTTTGTCCCATGAGGTCTAATCTGTATAATGTTAATGTTTAACTTTGTTGCGTGTGTGTGTGTGTGTGTGCCCAGACGGCGACATGCGTGTGTGTGTGTGTGTATGTGTGTTTGTGCATGTGTGTGTGGGTGTATAAACCGTGACATTTGCTGTAGAAATGTGCCACGTCTGATGAATTTCGACATTGTGTGCCGTGTACATGGTGAGCCCTTGTCCTAACCACTATTAACCAACACATTATGTACACATCATTTACTCTCAGCATATCATTACCCCCCATTAAAATACTGACCCCTGCCTCCACTGTGGACTGTGGCATATTCATATCCATAAGGTTATGCTGGATCTTATGTAGCTAGCCATCGCATCGTCAGTAAGTCAGCATCTTTTCTTTCATCTATCTTCATGTTATTGTTGATCTGAACAGTCACAAAGAGTGCGTTGCACTACATGTGCATTAACTGGGTTATTTTAGCGCACAGACCATTGGCCATTGTGAGTTGAGGAAACGTTTTGAATCGGAAAGTAAAACATGCATTTGTTATATAAGGAATAAACCACGACTTTTATTGGAAAATAATGTAAGACAGGTGTGGGGATGCGCGAGGGGAAGCCAAGGTTGCTTACCACCGTCGAAGTACATTATTATAACGGGACACCCCGGGTGGTTACCAACAATGATAATATATTAGTTTCCCTCATCTACAACGTTATTGTTTTTTTTATCAACTTTAATCAGCTGAAATTAAAATATTCTTCCGCGGTGCTTTGAGCATAATTGTTTTTGCGTTGTCAAGGAAACATTTGGTCGATAGTGCTATTTGACCGTTGCTGCGCATTGATTAATGAATTGTTAAATGGATAGTTTGCATTTTTGAAAGTGGGGTTGTATGAGGTACTTATCTAGAGTCAGTGTATTTCCTACAGTAGAAGGCGAACGGCACCCCCTAGTTTGGAGAAGCCGCCAGCTGTACCAGCACAGACACTAAGCAATGTACTGCTGTGAGCGGGGTCAACGTATTTTAGCCACCTAAAAATAGGCCCACCTAAAAAAAATCAATATCAGTTTAAGTGTACACTATAGAAGCAATATTCTCACCGCTTTACCTACCCTGTCCAGCACTCTCTGGTAACGGCACTTTCTTCCCAATCTGCGGGCGGCGTAGTACAGTGCGCTTATGCGTAGGAATACTGAAGTTCTAGGGTTCAGAAAATGTAGTGCCAAAGGTAAAGGTCTGACAACAAGGTAAAGCGGTGAGAATATGACTTATATAACTTACACTTAAACTGATGATTTTTTTTTTTTTTAGGTGGGCCTTTTTTTAGGCGGCTAAAATAGTTTTTGCTGCCGGCCGTGTTCACAGCAGTACATTGCTTAGCGTCTGCGCTGGTACAGCTGTTGTCTTCTCCAAACTGGGGGCGCGCCGAACGCCTCCTACTGTAGGTAATACACTGACTCTAGATAAGTACCTCCTACTGTAGATAATACACTGACTCTAGATAAGTACCTCATACTGTAGGTAATACACTGACTCTAGATAAGTACCTCCTACTGTAGGTAATACACTGACTCTAGATAAGTACCTCCTACTGTAGATAATACACTGACTCTAGATAAGTACCTCATACTGTAGGTAATACACTGACTCTAGATAAGTACCTCCTACTGTAGGTAATACACTGACTCTAGATAAGTACCTTCTACTGTAGGTAATACACTGACTCTAGATAAGTACCTTCTACTGTAGGTAATACACTGACTCTAGATAAGTACCTTCTACTGTAATAATACACTGACTCTAGATAAGTACCTCCTACTGTAGGTAATACACTGACTCTAGATAAGTACCTCCTACTGTAGGTAATACACTGACTCTAGATAAGTACCTTCTACTGTAGGTAATACACTGACTCTAGATAAGTACCTTCTACTGTAGGTAATACACTGACTCTAGATAAGTACCTTCTACTGTAGGTAATACACTGACTCTAGATAAGTACCTTCTACTGTAGGTAATACACTGACTCTAGATAAGTACCTCCTACTGTAGGTAATACACTGACTCTAGATAAGTACCTTCTACTGTAGGTAATACACTGACTCTAGATAAGTACCTTCTACTGTAGGTAATACACTGACTCTAGATAAGTACCTTCTACTGTAGGTAATACACTGACTCTAGATAAGTACCTTCTACTGTAGTAATACACTGACTCTAGATAAGTACCACATACAACCCCACTTCAAAAAATCCGAACTATCCCTTTAAAAGGCAGAGGTGTCCCGTTATTGAAAAATAATGCACAAGGATCAAGTAACAATGCTGTGGTATAACTGAAAATAATCCATCCATAATACAGTATATACTGTATTTAATGGGTACCAATGCTCTCTTGAAATCGAACGTTACTAGTTCTCACTCACTCGCAACTGCTTTGATGCTTATTTATAAAATATTACATTTGGAGCCACACTGGAAACATGCAAATACATTTACATACATTTGGAGACCGGTTGTCTTCTCTGCTGGAAGCAGTTGTGCTTGTTTTAAGCAGTGGGTTGTTTTTACAAAACACCAGACCCCGGGACACAGCACAGCGCGCGGGTTTAGTGGCAGGGACGCTGGCTCTGCAGCAACGTATGTGATGTTGTACACTCTGGGGAGGAGTGATTATTATCTGTGAAGAGGCAGCCAAGCTCCCTTCACACCTCATCCACACTACAGACACGGCTGTCCAAACAAGACACACGCACAATGTAGGTGGAACACAAGCACACAGAGGTCGACACAAAAGGCATAAACAAACCATTTATAGGTTCTTTCACACACACATAGAAAGAAATAGACACACAGCAATACAAACTAGTATCGACTGTGTATTCAGTTTTGCATTGCCTGGGGATCTGACTTTTTTCAATATATCTGCCATTTCTTCTTGTAATTGGCTTGCTGTTAGTTATCCATGACATTCTCCCACAATTTCAATATCCCTTGCTTCTCTCTCTCTGTCTCTGTCTCTCTCTCTCTTTCTCTCTCTCTCTCTGCCTTTCTCTGTCTCTCTAGGTCACCACTCTTTCTGACGCTTGTTATCTCCTCAACTTCATACACTCACTCAGAGAGGCAGTCTGCGACCCAGTTCTGCAGCACAGTTAGATTTGATTCTGATGAGAGTTTCACTCGCACAGTGTGTAGTAGAGTAGTGGTGGAACTGACTTTGTGTGTGTGTGTGGGGGGGGGGGGGGGATTTGAAAATGGTAAAAAGTCACATTATCACAGACCAGTGGATCCGCAACTTGGCTCCATGTCTTTCCCTGCCGTTCCCAAAGGGGCCGGCCTCTCCATTTTGTCACACCAGTAATAGCTTAGCCAGCTATTATGATAATAGCACTTTAATATCCTACTTCCTTCCCCATCCTCCCTGCAGGGTGCACTGATCCATGGTTGACCGTCCAGCTGCATTTTAGCCACCGCGCATAACCTAACATATGTAATCCAGTCCAAACTACACGAAAGTATTTCCTGGTCTGGGGAAATTGTGTGTGTGTGTGTGTGTGTGTGTGTGTGTGTTTTTTACATTATTGCTACGGAGCGTCTGGCATCCGACAGAATGGTTTAACATGGTACAACGGTGCCTGACAGTGTTGAGTGAGTGTGTGTGTGTGTGTGCATGTGTATATGTGGGTTCATGTGTACAGATCCACCGGTACAATTACATGCGCGTGTGTGTGTGTGTGTGTGTGCACGTGTATTTATGTGCAAGCAAGTTTATTTGCTCCATGTTAAATATAGTCTCTCTAATTACTCTATTCCGTCGAGTACTTAGCCTTGCATCCCTAGTGACAGTCCCACATACACACACACACACACACACACACACACACACACACACACACACACACACACACACACACACACACACACACACACACACAAACGTATACCACTGTGTGTAGTCATTAGCGGCTCTGTTATCAGTAGTCTGCACATGGGAAGACTCCTTTACAAATGAGCACAAACTTCCTGTGTGTGGGTGCATATGCAACCGCACACACATGCACAGACACATACACACCAAATGCATTCTTGCATGTGCATGCATGCACATACACATATGAATGGCAATGGCATTATTGATCTGCAATAAGTACCGATATGACCTCCATATTTCCCCTCCATTACTACTGGGGTTGCATTTCTACAATGTTCTTCTGCATAATCTCACCAATCCCTGGGCTACAGGGCTCATGGATAGAATACAAAACTGTCTGGCCAGTGCTACACAATCATAAATGGGAAAAAATGCTATACATACTATATAAAAACATGAGTACCATCACTGAGTCTATACTATACAATACGACATGAAATTCAACTTCATGAGTTATTTACTACATTGTTGTATATATGTACATATGTACATATGTATATATATATATATATATATATATATATATATATATATATATATATATATATATATTGTATTGACGAAGCATTATGCAGTATAGGATGATGGAAAAAAGTAGGGTAAATTATAGTGTAGGTTTGTAGGTTGGTTTGGTATGATAACTAATTAGGTATTCACAGTGAAGCTGTGGCTAACTATTGTATTTGTAGAAAAATACTTATTATATGTTTTTATTTTGAAAGCCCATACCTGAGCATGTGACTGGTCAAAAGTTTTCAAATTTGTCAGACATTTATGTATGGTAAAGCAGGTCTCCAAAAAGCTCGGTACCACTTCGCCCATAGGGGGCGCTATAATCCGCAGTCAAAGTTAAATGCTCAGCCCCGCCGCCCGGTGTGCCTAGTTTGGTGTTGATAGCTCAAAATATAGTGTCAATTTTAAAAAATGCTAAGCTAAATGCTAATCCTAAAAATATATATGCATATATATATATATATATATATATATATATATATATACAGTATATATATATATATATATATATATATATTAGTGGTGGGCATAGATTAATTTCTTTAATCTAGATTAATCTAACTGTAATATTGGAATTAATCTAGATTAATCTAGATTAAAATGGCTCATTTGAATTCTGTCGAAGGCATTCATAATATGCGTGTGCTACCTAAATAATGACTAAAAATAAGTCTGCGCAATTGTTGACAGGGGGGGGAGGTGCGCGATTGTTGACCGGAGGGGGAGAGGTGCGCGATTGTTGACGGGGGGGGCGCGATTGTTGACGGGGGGGGGCGCGATTGTTGACCGGAGGGGGAGAGGTGCGCGATTGTTGACGGGGGGGGCGCGATTGCTGACGGGGGGGGGCGCGATTGTTGACCGGAGGGGGAGAGGTGCGCGATTGTCGACGGGGGGGGTCAGTAATGACACCGCGAATACGGACGTTTATCATCTTTTTTAAATATATATTTTTTAAGAGGCCCCTGATTGGCCGAGGCCCCGGGCTGAAGCCCAGGTAAGCCCGTGCATTAAGGCGCCACTGCCCAGACCTACGACCGACGGGGGGGGGGGGTCGCCGGGCAGAGGACGCAGCCGTTCCGCAGCACAGTCGTTCCGCGGCGCTTACCTTCCTTGGTGGAAATCCGGTATAGACCCAGCTCCCAACCCAACTTTGACAATAGATTAACGGCGATAATTTTTTTATCGCGCGATAAGAGTCTCGCGTTATCACAGCGCGTTAACGCCGATAACGGCCCACCACTAATATATACTGTATATATATATATATATATATATACTGTATATATATATATATATGCATATAAGTGGCATTTGCTCTTGACACATGAGATTCAGATTCACTCTAAATCTCTTGGGGACACTTATGCCATGGCCCCTGAGTGATGGGGTCCCGCAAATCATGGGAAAAAGGCACTGGGGTCGTGGTTGTTGGGGTAGGCATTGCATGCAGCTTTGATATTATTTAGTGGTTTAGGCTTTATTACTTGACAAATTATGATGCATGTTTAGAGGCAGCTTACAATGCCTGCCACAAGAACTTACTGGCACCCCATTTTCACATAAAATAAGGAACTGCATGAACATTTATTTTTGCATAATTACCTGTCATGGTAATTAAGGAAAATTATGCAGAATTGGCACGGACATCAAAGATCACCCTAGGCACGGTTTAAGGCCTAAAAGCATCCACGTTTAGCAATGATTCATTGACTTGGGGTTGTATTAGTACAGTAGAGAACAGTATACAGCTAATACACTTCTTTGCAGTGCAAAATGTGCGTATCATGCATTATTCTTCATTCTTCATATGTATGGGCTTTTGTGGGCAGGTAGTCTAGCGAGGCGAGGGTGTTGGACTCCCAGCTGAAAGGTTCCGGGTTCAAACCCCAATGTCCGCAGTCTAACTGTAGGCATCCTTGAGCAAGATGCCGATCCCCCAAACGGCTCATTAATGTCACTTTGAACAGTTTCCGCTCACCCCACCCTTTCCAATGACGTAAGAGAAGCTGCGACGGCCTGTACTGTCCTGTGAGGTGCCAGTAGGTACTTCCAAAATGATCTCATTGTCATCGTCTACGACAACATCAAGTAGCCAAGCGTCAAGTGATGAGGTGCCTTGATAGATTCATAAAATGTATTTAGTTATTTACTCTGTAAAACTATAGGTCATAGCTTATCTTACACGTAAGATAGTGATCCTCTCTAGAGCTGTTTGTCCGTTCTGAGCTACTGTAGAAACGTGGCGGTGCAACATGGCGGGCTCCGTGGAAGTACCGAAAACACGATACTCATTTTGGTGGGATTATACACTAAAAATAAATAATAAAATATACTTATGAATATTATACTCAATTTCTGCCAAGTCCGTTCCGCTAGATGCCACTAAATTCTACACACTGCACCTTTAAACAGTAAATAGGGAAAACATACAGGGAGAGAACAAATACATCATAGTAGCATTGGCAGTGTTTTGTACATACTGGTAAACAATGTGGTTTGTCTTCATGCAACAGCTGTATAAAAGGCAAAACATTCAGCCCACTAATAACAATTTCACTTTCTGGCCTTCAACTTTGTTCACTTCTCTTGCACAGACAGACAATATTATGCATACAATGGGAATACACAATAATAAAATGTAAGAAAAACAGTAATCTCTCTTCCACAATCCCTCTTTCATCATGAATAAAAGGATGACAGCTCTCCAGTGGGCAAATAATACAGCCGAGAGGATCAACAACATGTCACATTGTGTGTAACAGCCTCACAACTACATTTATTTTAGTTGGAAATTTAAGTGTAGCATTCCACTCAAGTGCCACATTGAGAGGCCTTGAATACATACTGAGTGATTATTAGTTGCTTGCAGAATCTCACAGTGGATAGTTCTTTATGAATGATATTTGAACCTCAAGCTGTCAACATCAAGATATTGGCCAAATCCTCCGCCGCATGCGCTTGGACTCTAACTAGAACATCTAAACCTCATAAGGAGGTAAAAGCACAGCAAATAGTCTTGCAGGATAAGAACATTTCAGGGTTCTTCCACCCACTCACACAATCACAGGGTTTAAACTAGGGCAACATATATCAAAAAGCTCTACCTACTTATAATAACAGGCTGGTAATTAGGTAATAGCCTCCATTTACAATGTTTTTTTTTTTGGCGATCCGTTATCCAGAATAGTGCGTGTGTGTGTGTTTCTTTGCATGCACTCGAATAGCGCTAGTGGTATGCGATGCAGTTTCATTGAAACTTTGCAGAATGTACAAATGGCACCGCCATCCATTGCCACCCATTATATTAAACACAGGATAAGACCTAAAAATTGAATCTTCCGCATGTGTCATCCTTACTAGGCACCGAGGTCTGGTGTGCGACCCCCTTGACGCTGAAGCTCTGCCGCAACTAAGTCGAACTGGGACAGATAATGAATCCCAAAGCCACCGGCCTCCACCCCACAGCACTTACTCGTGTTGTTGTAGTCACGAAGCGTTATTCAAATAAAACAGCAACTAAATGACAGCCCTATTTTGACATGGTGGCGCTGGAAATGAGCATGGTGGCACAGTGCCACTATTACATTCTTTGGGGAGAACCCTGAATATGATATGTACTTGTACTTGATAGTACATTGATATGTGCTGACTGATAGCAAAGATCAATTATTGAACACTTGACCATACGGCCCCAAAACAGATAAAAATGATCATACATATCTAAAAACCTGTAAGCCAAACAGCAAGGCCATAAATGTGGAACAAACTTTAAAAAAATGCAAGCTACGAATGGATAAAAACAATTTTGCCTAGGATTTTGCTTCCAGCAATAGGGAGTTTGTAGGATAAAGAGATGCTGCTTACATCCTTCATTTTGTGGACACTATCAGTTGTCCATGTGTCTCAGCGGTCCCTGTCAACCCAAGGCTGCAAACCCTGGTGAATCCTGTCCTCGTTGCCAGATACTCCGCTTCCAAAAAAGATTGGATGCGGTTTAGATTTTATAAGCGTCAAAACAATCATGGTACAGAACAATAAAGAACATTGGCAATGCAAAACAAAGCATATACATATTCATGAAAACGAGAATAAATGCACAGTACTACATTATTCGCTCTGACACTCCAAAACCAGATCCTTCATACAGATAAACAGAAGAGTTGGTTTGTCCTCAGGCCAACACCTGCATACGTAGCTAAACTGCCAACCATTAGACAGCATAGACTTTACTTTCACTTTTCCAACTTTTCCACAACATCATGTGTATAATATACTGTACATGTAATCAAATATAATTGAATAGAACGAATGGGAAACAAGGCGGTGGACACACATGGAGGCCAACCTGACCGGCCATATCATCCAGGGTTCTGTCAGTATCTCAGTATCTCATCTCTCCTCCGATGTGCATAAATAAAGAGGAAAACGAGGGAAATGTGCTGTTGGGAGCCAAAGATGGAGAGAGCTAACTTTAATAAATCCACCCAGACGTTTGGCTCAGCCTGTCTAGAGGGGAAATACTCATGCCAAGTCCTTGTCCAAATGATGAGAAGATGTAAATGAGGACAAAATGTCTGAGGAAAGGAGAGAAAGAAAAAGAGAGCAGTTGTGTGTGTTGGTGTGGTTGTATAGGGCAGCGTTATTATTTTCTTATTTTCTTGTTTATTACATTTTTGTATTGTATATGGGACAAAGGGTACTGTTGTTTTGTTGTTTTGGTCCTGACATCAACCACACCTATGGGGGGATGTGGGTGCAACCTATTATATATACAGTGTTACCAGTTTTTGTTGCGTGGCATAAAAAAGTGGAATAAAAGTAGCACTACTACAAATGCCACTACCCTAGTTGTGAAGCACCTCTTTCACCTCTATTATTTTGTAAATGTTGCTCGCAGAAAGTTGCAGTTGCTGCGGAAACAATGAAATGGTCTAGTCGAAAAGTAATCGAAGAATAACCTTTTTAAAACATGGAGATGTATCGACGCCACATTTCAGCAAGAGTCAGCAGTGTTTCCCTTAAGATTTTTCCCGGTGTGTGTGTGTGGTGCACTATGTTGATGTGCGCGTGCACGGTGCTGACGTGCGTGTGCAAGGTGATGATGTGCAGCACACAGTGCTGATGTGCCCGGTGCGCGTGCTGATATGCACGGTGCACGCGCAGAGAGGTTTTAGTGGAGAGGTTTTAGTGGGATCACTGATTCCAGTAGGGCTCTGGTGCAGTCCAACAGAAGTGGTCAATGGTAGAACGATGTAATATAACAAGTAATAGCATTGCCAAATACAGTTTTCAGTTTGCAATCTGTAGCCATCCCATCGTCTGGGTTTCATAATACTGTTGCTTCTGTTCTACACAATCAAACATGTAGGCCACTTTATATTATTAAGTCACTTGTTGTGTTACTTTTTCTCTTTATGCTTCCTACATTTAGTCTAAAGCCAGTATCTACAGTATCATCATGCGTTTTTTATTCTTCTATAGCAGAACACTATTTTGCACAATATTTCTCCAGTGACAATAATGACAATGTAACAATTGAGGGAGATGCAGTAGGTGGCACCTATGATATATATGTTTTTAAATAAAACAAATAGCATTTGCGGCTAATGTCTAATTCTAAAAAAATTATATATATATATATATATATATATATATATATATATATATATATATATATATATATATATATATATAATTAATTAATAATTGTTGTTATTTAATTTTTTTTGCATGGCTGATTTTTTTTTTTGCATGTCAGGGAAACACTGGTCAGTATGTATGGATGTCAACAAACACTGCCAATGTTTGCATAGGAAGTATGGCCATCACTGTACAAGAACCTGACTGGAGTCTCTTTGGTTAAACGTGTCTGCCAAATGTCAAATGCCAATCTATATAGAAGTAATTTGCATACTGTATACAACTGGAAATATGTCGTAAACAAGTATTAGTGATTAGCTTTGCATTGCTCAGTTCGGATCAAACGGTATCGACAGAATCCTCTTTTGTGTTGTGAAACCCTGGGAGTACTTGAAGAGCTTCCACCCTGGTGCAGCGGTGCTAACAGCTCTGTAAACCAATAGGACCAACGTCCCACTACAAGGCTCCTGGGTGCTCAGCCAGCCGAGCGTGCCGCTGTATCTGTTGTGTAATGCATCTGCCTGTTAGCATAACAAGGGGCACTTCACGTTGACTCGTGTTGTCGACACAGTTCAGAGGATCTCGCTGGTGTTGTAGGAACATGCAGTAGTGCCACTCGGATGCGCGGCCATTAAGGCGAGATGAGATCAGGTGAATTAATGTGCGTTGTGCGGTGTCAGAGGGCCTGTGTAGGTAAAAACTCCACTGATTCCCTGTCTGATCAACGGTGCATTTAAAGGTAATGTGAGATGAATGTGAGTACGTGTGAGATGGGATTTGGATTTGATTGGATTGTGCAAATATATTACAATATCATTGGTTGGATTTATAAGGCTGCCGGTGGGGACATTTGAGCATAAAAAATGTTCAACTGTAGCATAATGTAAAATTTATTAGGATGTCAAATTGATTAGGATAAATCCCTGAGTAATGGCTAAAGCAAGTGAAAAAGTCGCTTTTCACTTCACTTTAACCCTATATTAAAGTCTATGACTATTAATGGTGCAGCTACAGATCTGCAGCAGTGGAGAGCTAATGCTATCCCTTTAAACCGACCCAAGCCCTGGGTGCCTGGTTAACTAGTACGTAATTGATTATGGGTCGACACATCCGTGTTGGAAGTCTTAAGCGATCAAACAAATTGATCTTAGACAGCAGGCCTTTACTCTGGAAGGGAAACCAGGGATAACTGGGTGCTCTTATGGAAACCGTGCCTGTTGCCAGTTGCCAGTTCTATTTGATGCAGTAGACTGCATCAAATAGATGAGTGAGTGCTGCTTTTTATCATTTAGCTGTCTAACAATAGGTGTATCAAAAAGCGTGACCAACAGAATTTCAGTGTGCACTTTTGACAGATGAGCACAACTCACAGGGATGTGCGTAAAAACCTCAGCTCTTGCAGTTGCCAAGATGGTTAACTGCTTGGGGGCAGAGGATTAGCACCGTGAATGCTAGAGCTATTTCCTTTGTTCTGTAATCTGTGTTGTCTTGTGAGTAACTGCTTGTACCCCCTTCGCTTAATCATACCTCTTCCTCCTGCTTCCGTCCCCGCATCTCGGTAACTTTGAAATGGAATAGGGCTGTGATGTATTGGCAGGGGATCCAGAGTAGAAACAACCTTTCTCTTGCAATTTACTCCGTACTTCTTTACCCGCCAGCCTAGATATCCTTTAACCATACAGGTTGACAAACCCACCACCACCCCTCTCCCCGCTACCGCACATATCACACCTGGATGATATGCGCGTGCGCATATGTGTGTATATGTGTTTGTGCGTGCGTGCACATGCATTCCTGTGTGTTCATGCGTCTCTGTGCTTGTGTCTGTTGCAACAGGAGAAGTGGCATGTAGTTCTGCCTCCCGGCGATTAGGTGTGCTTGATGCCTCTGAACATCCCCTCTCCTGCCAGGCAGAATCAATGGAGGAGCAACAGTACAACAATGGCTTACTGTCTGCCAACATCAGCATGGCAGTTCACGCCGCGAGTTACACCAGCTCTCGCTACTTCTCAATTCGTCGTAGCTTGCAGATTCAGACACTCGTATCTTAGAGAGGCGCACAACTGCACATGCGTGTGTGCAACTGTGCACACACGGACAGACACACACCGGTACACAAATATACACCCACAAACACACCCGTACATCCTCTCTAATGATGGGTATATACTGTTAGTGCTCCCCCCCCCCCCCCCCCCCCCCCCCCCCCCCGAGGTCATTACCAAACCCCTCTCCTGGTGTCTATTAGGTTGTCTTGCATCCCTCCCTCCCAACAACACCATCCCTGTGTAGCTCTCCAGGTAACACATACGGCAACCAGAGATGGAAACAATCATTAACCACCTAGAACAAAGGAAAACCATTTCTCTTTCTCGCTGTCTGCGTCGGTATCTCTTCGACATGTGCTCGTGTCATATTAATGAGTAGGCCTATTTAACCTTGGCAGCGTGGAACCGCCATCGGCAAATACCACAGATGAGCCTTCTCCTCATGGTCTAGTGTGTAACGGTGTTTCACGCCACAGTCAAACAGGCAAGATGTCTCGGCGGGGCGCTACCTGCTCAAGAGTGACATGTACAGCATCTGAGAAAAATAACAATGATTTCATGAACTCATACATATAACGGGCACTTTGGATACAAGTTTTGTATTTACTGCATGTGGCCCAGCCAGCCTGAGTGCATGCCATTTTGATGTACATCAGGATGCTTCTGTGTTTCGTATAGAGAAGATTTAATTGGGCAAGATGCAGATGAAGATGGGCCCTTTATGGGCATTGTTATCATGGTACTAAGCGCTAGCCGGGTAGGGGATGGCCACTCGAGGTGAATAGGGCCCATGCTACTGGCTCCAGGGGTCTTTCAACAAATTATCCCTCGTTCGCACTCGAAAATAAATACAACACTGATAATGCCCATACCTGTTGTCATGGATACAGAAGAGGGTATGTGGAAGTTTGCACACAGGGTAAACATGTACGTCCAGGGTTTTACCACAGCCAGAGGACAAGAGCTCCGGGGACCACCTGTGGACAAACTCACCCCCCCTCCCATCCCCCAGGTGGGCTTGATGCTTGATTCTGCTCATAAAGGTCACTGGTGGCGGTCCGCATCACGGTCCAAGCGATGCCGCAGTGTCTTAGGGATAATGATGTCGATGTGTGCACAGTATGTGTGTGTGTGCACCTGCACTGCACATACAGTGATATGCACTGACGCTTGCGACTCTGACGCCATTATCTCTAATTGTACAAAACAAAAGTATTTTTTTTCTTAATCACAATAACAAAAACAACAAGAGCAAACTTTGACGCAGGTAAGTTGAAGAGAGGCTGAAATACAGAACTGAAATTGCCAAGCAGGGAAGCATTACATGGTGGTTTAGTATATTGCGAATGAATGGTTCAACTTTGAAAATTAAACCGTTATTGTGTGCCGAGTGCCTTGACGAATTGCATCGTACAGACGATTGCAAATAACCATCCAAGTCAAATATTACTCAAACATAAAAGAACATTGCAGTTTATTTAGAAGCACTGTTTACTACACTAGAGCATTTAATTTCATTACAGTCGTATATATATAATACAACCTCTTCCAAACTACTATCAGCCACTATTTCATAAAAAGGATGTAATTTGGAAAATAAAATGGACACAAAATATATGCTAAAATGCGGCACCATTTCCTCCTTATATTTGTCCTTCCCAAGGGGGCATTTTAAGCTCATGCTAGTTCAGTTGTATGACGGGTATCAGCCCCCGGAATGGCAGAGCCTGTACGCTGTATTTTAGGAGTACACACTTTAACGGTTACAATCTCAGCGGCAATCCTTTATTGCAATTCTGCAGGCTTCAATCTTTTTGTACTGACTGTGTGCAATTACACACGCGATAAAGACGAGCAAAACTGCAACAGCAGAAGCCGCCGCTGGCCCCCCCAAGCCATACCAATCCAAGAGATGTGTTGTGTTGTCTGGGACTGTCGTTGCAGATGCAGCGTGAGTAGGCTGCTTTCCCCTCCCAAGCAAATAATGCGTGAGAGCCATCTGTTTCACGTAAACGCACGGGGACACTGGCTTTGTCAGCCTGTTCACAGTTTGTTGCGAAATGATTATGAAGCCTTTATGACGACGATCATGAAGACTGAGTCTCGATAGCAGCGATGTTGGTTCAATCTTTCTCTTTATCTGTCTCTCTCTTTTTATTCTGCTCTCTCCCTCTCTGTTTCTTTCCTTATCTCTACTTCCTCTATATTATCTCTCACGCTATCTTTCTCTCTATTGCTCTCTCTGTCTCTCTCACCCCCCCCCCCCATCTCTCTCTCTCTGTCTATTGCTCTCTCTCTCTCTCTCTCTCTCTCTCTCTCTATTGCTCTCTCTCCTTATCTCTACTTCCTCTATATTATCTCTCACGCTATCCTGCTCTCTATTGCTCTCTCTGTCTCTCTCACCCCCCCCCATCTCTCTGTCTGTCTCTCTGTCTGTCTGTCTCTCTCTCTCTCTCTCTCTCTCTCTCTCTCTCTCTCTCTCTCTCTCTATTGCTCTCTCTCCTTATCTCTACTTCCTCTATATTATCTCTCACGCTATTTTTCTCTCTATTGCTCTCTCTGTCTCTCTCAACCCTCCCCATATCTCTCTCTCTGTCTCTCTCCCTGTCTCTCTCTCACCCCCCTCTCTCTTTCTCTGTCTGTCTGTCTGTCTCTCTCTCTCTCTCTCTCTCTCTCTCTCTCACCCCCCCTCTGTGTCTCTATCTAGACAATGCAAGTGTCCTGAGACATCATGGGGTATTTTAAGATGTGATGTTCAGATGTTTTGCAGATGCTTTGAGACGTGTTCTTATATAAGACATCTTGAGGTTTCATTTGAAGACATAAAAGTAAAAAAAAAAACAGAAAGTGGGGAGATACAATCTCTAGGTAATGTTACTGTATCCTTTCCACTCTTGCATGGTATTATCAGAAATAATATGGTATTGTATTAGCGAGAACAGATAAATACACACAAACATTGAACACAATGGCTTTCACTAAATTAAGCTGAGTCCCGTCTCCAATTAGTCTGATATACTGAAAATCTTACAGGTAATAGTTCACACAAGCAAACTGTGTGTGTGTGTGTGTAGGTGCTCCATGTGTACGCTTATGTGTGTGTGTGTGTGTGTGTGTGTGTGTGTGTGTGTGTAGGTGCTCCATGTGTACGCTTGTGTGTGTGTGTGTGTGTGTGTGTGTGTGTGTGTGTGTGTGTGTGTGTAGGTGCTCCATGTGTACGCTTGTGTGTGTGTGTGTGTGGGTGTGTGCTCAATGCGTGCAATCCAATCCAATTATTTTTCCCATTGATTGTGAGTTTACGCTCGGCGATCACCTTGTCACACATGCCTCCGTGTGTCTCTGGTGTGCTCTATAATTACTTGCCAAATAAAGACCAGGCATATACATTATTGAAGCGCTGTGACGCGGGGGTCTGATGTGTTAGCTCCCATCCAAAAACATCAGCCCACATTATCGTCTCACAAATTGTCTCTCTATAATGCAGATCTGGCACGGTGCGAGTCAAGCAGTGGCTGTCAGGTCTCCAGGGTATTGCACCCGCCTGTATTGATTAAGATGTGATTTAATGTTTCTTTAATATGTTGATGTCGCTGTTGTTGTTATTCTAGGGTACGTTCCTTTGTAATGCTTTGAGAACAACTGCACTGTTGTTCCCTTTTTGATCTGCTTGAGCACATTATTTAATAATATGCCTGCTATTATTATTAGCAGTCATAGTTAGTTAATTAATTTCTGTAATATCACAACAGCGATGAATATAATGTATTATATAATATAAACATAATATAATTCATAGAGGAGTGCAACGCTCTACATTCACTTCATTGAGTCCTAGCACTGCTCATCATGTATGGGATCAGAATGCCTCTAGCAGTCCTTATCCAGTCTTCAATGCATCATCATAACTGCTGTTCCAGCCTCAAATGCCCCGCATATTAGAGTACAACAATTACACACACAATACTATAATATAAATATATATCCACTCTCCCATTCTGCCCTCTATTCACACGAGAATAATTATCATGTGACCTTTCACATGCTTAAATATCACCGTCCACTGCATTCCCTGCTAAATGATGAATAATTACTTCAAGGAGATGACGCAATATGACCTAGTTTCTGCAGCATAACACACATATATTTTGCGCTTATTTTCACTCTCCACTTATCCAAGCAAGTTGGAATGAATTTTACATGAAGACTAAATGCGGCCTTTGTTTTTCTTCATCAAGGGGAATCGGAGAGCAGGGAGCTATACCACACAAGTGGTGTTTGCGTGTGTCTGACTGCTTGAACAATGCCAGCGGTGATGTCACATTGATAGAGTCCCAGCAGCCAGCCCTCTCCACAGTTGCAAATGGACCGGTTATTGCTGACTCACATTCCCGAGCTCATTCACTCCCAGTCACCCCCCCCGCCCCCCTGCTCTGCAGCCCTCAACGGTGTCGTAACAATCGTCCTCCATCCATCTCCCGACTGTCACTATTCTTAGCTCCTATTCTCAGCTCCTTTCATAGGTCAAGCATCCCAACTGTCACTATTCTTAGCTCCCATTCTTACACCGCGTTCAAGATAACTCAGACCTCTGAATAAACCAGCTCTGACTTGAAAAATAATTGAACGGTTGTCCAGCTCGAAATTACCTGTTATTACAGTCAGAAATTCAGGTATCATTTCAGAGCTCCGGTTTGTCCGACTTGACGTCAGTAACAACATCAGACATGGCGGCCTTCAACGTTAATGGATGAATTCAATTATCAAATTATGTATTAAAACGTCAACAAACACTTTTAGAATGAGTAATTATACAATATATGTTTGTATCGTTTACAAATGTCTCCTCTCCTCTCTATTTCATATGTTGTTCATATGTTCCTCTTCAATGTATGCTTATGTATCCAAAAGTAAATAGCATAAATTGCTGCTGCATATACTTTTTGCATTCAGCAATGAGCCACAATGTGCCGAACTTCCTTCGGGTGTCCATGTTTTTTTCCCCCCTCGAGTTAACTTACAAGCGTGAAGTCATGATCGGAAGTCGGAAATCTCAGAGTTGAAACTTCAGTCATCATAACTTGCTGTGTCGAGGTGTCTTGAACGCGGCATTAGCTCCTTCCATAGGTCAAGCATCCCGACCGCATGTCTTACAGCTCGACGTGTCCTCGTTACCGCTGTTGTTCCTTGTGTTTGTGTGCCTCGTCCTTCACTTTTATGATATGTGTGCGGACAGTACGTTATTTCTTCACTCTTGAGGTGTTAGATGGTAGGTTGTCGTCCCGAAGGCGGCGTGTGTTTTCGGGAGCATGTTGCATGGTGAGGGGTGTGAAAGCAGTTGCAGATGGAGTGTGTGGCCCCCCTGTCTCACAGCTGAAGTGTGGGCCCCTAATGAGGGTTGCTGTAGTCCTGTTGGACCCCCTGTCAGCAGCTCTCTTCTCTCCCTGCTTCCGGCGGGGGAACGCACCTGACAACAGTAGCCATGGCGGGGAAGTTGGTCTGTGTGTGTCTGCGTGTGTAAGAATGAGAGCGAACGTGTGTGTGTGTGTGTGTGTGTGTGTGTGTGTGTGTGTGTGTGCGTGCTTGTATAAGAATGAGGAAGTGTGTCTGCATGTGTAAGAATGAGAGAGAACATGTGTGTGTGTGTGTGTGTGTGTGTGTGTGTGTGTGTGTGTGCGTGTGCGTGCTTGTATAAGAATGAGGAAGTGTGTGTGCGTGCGTAAGAATATGAGTGTAAGAATGAGATAGTGAAAGAACAGAAGGAATCTGTGAAGTTCACCATGAAATGGAACAGCCTATCTAACATTACGAATTCATAGATTTTGTACGAATGTTTTACAACTGTAAAGTATTTCCCCCTCTGGCCCTGATGGGTTGCTATTTAGTTCTGCAAAGAGTTTTATGACATTGTAGTGACTGTTTTAAACCAACGACAGCAGCTGGACATTATTTTCTATGGGCTCTATGTGCCTTCATGGTAGCCTTTTAGACCATCCAGATATTCATGTTTGCGTTTCGCAATAAATATCAGTCTGACCTTGGCTGGGCAGCAAATGATTTCTAAATATGGGCGCGGGCCTTATGCCTGTTGAAAACACTCCAGCTAATCAGATTGCCGCTCATGCTCTTGATGAATCCGGTTGAAAGTAACGCAAAAACACATTCTCATCTGAGACGAGCCTTTCGTGCAGATTTCTGTTCACATCGTTACAGTTTTGATTGCGCCATAGATTGCTGCACTTTCCTTGGGCGCCAGAATGGGAACCGGCGAGATCGGGACAGTCTCACGCCTTTATGGGCGGGACAGTGAAGACAGACAGAAGTGTAGCGTAGGACTGTGGATCGGATCGAACCCGGGTCGCTACACAGGATACTGCCTACGTGGTTAGCGTTCTAGCAGGTTAAGCCTCCTAACCTCCCCTCTCTGTCCAGATCCGAGAGATACGATGAACATTTCCTCCCACAGCCGCCGCCAGGTGCCAGGTCTCGCACGCCCGCTGACACGTGGCTCACGTGGGGGATGGCGTGTTTGTGTAAACAGCAAAATGGGATTTTAAATGGAGATCAGCTTTTAAATATAACGTGCTTCCTTGATAAGATGTCCCCTTTTCAGCGGTGCCAAATCCGCGGCGACGGAAGATTTTAAGCACATTATTTTTGTCACTTTAACAAAGCTGTCTGATTAAGTGTTGTCATAAAAGTAATCCTGGGCCAATTGGATTTATGGAAGGATGAGATCTCAGGCAAGGAGCAATCTGCAGACTTGTGCCCACGCCAGCACCAACAGACGGGGAGAGGCACGGAGAGAGACGTATGGCGTGGGGGTAGTGGTGGGTGGTGGGGGGCGGGTGGTGGGGGGCGGGTGGTGGGGGGGGGGATTGACATCGAAGGAGGAGAGCAGATATGCAGCTGTTTTTTTTGCACACGCATATATAGAGATATTTCTACATTAGCTGTGGAGGTTCTTATTAGCACTGTGGGTTCAGAAAAATATATATAGATATTGATGTATCATTACTTGCGGTATGATCTATATAATAAATACATATAATAGCTCATACATAAAGCATACATCAACTATCTGTGATATACGAGCCTCCACAGCTATATACTGTGGAGGCTTGTATCAGCACTGTAGACATAGGTATAGGTATATGATAACTTATATCGTATAGGTATACTTCAACAGGCAGCATCCCTCTCTCTCTCTCTCTCTCTCTCTCTCTCTCTCTCTCTCTCTCTCTCTCTCTCTCTCTCTCTCAAATGCATTAATCAATTATCTGTGAGAGGTTGTTTTTTTTTACCATATCTCCTTCTTGTCTGTTCCAGTGGGGGACTTTCATTAGTGGATGGACCCAGATAATCTTAAGAGTAGCAGGTCCAAGCTACAAGCACCTATGGTTTGCCTTGTGAAGACTAAACACTAAATGTGATGCATGTTAATCTCTAGCTCTCTCTTTCTGTCTGTCTGTCTGTCTCTCTCCCTCTCTCTCTCTCTCTCTTCATTATGTGTAAGGCGACTGTCAGCTCACACTGGTTGTTCAAAGTCAGGGTGACTTTCTTCTCCTGCTCGCCAGTACTCAGCAGAGAGGGAGAGAGAGATAGACAGGGAGTGGGAGAGAGAGAGAGAGATGGAGAAAGAAGAGAGGGGAGGGGAGAGGAATAGACAGAGGATAGAGACAGAGGAGAGAGAGAGATGGAGGAGAGAGGAAGAGAGTGAGACTGGAACCGAGAAAAGAGAAAGGGATGATGGTGATGAGGGATGAAGGATAAGAGGGGGGCAGGGTGGAGGAGTAAACGCTGAGACAGGTGTCTAGCAAGGGACATTAATTTGATTTATAATCCAGCCAACGTTACTTCCCTTGCTCTGGGACTATTGTAAGACACCAAGTTAAACTTACAGTGTCCAACTGCACTGGCTTTTTTCTTTGCTGTTTTTTTCCCGTGGCTCCATCTCTCCAATTCCCCATCCTCTCCTCCAGTGCTCCGGATGGATCTACTTTTCCCTCAGTACCTATTCTCCCACCTCTCCTTCCCCTGGGGGGAGTCATCACACCCCCTCCCTCCTCCCCCTCTTTCCAGCAGAGATGGATTGGCCTTGCAATTCTCCTCTCTCTCTCCCTCTCCTCACTGGCCCTCCGTGTCCTAAGACTCTGCCAAGCTTTCTACTCCTTCTATCTTTCCCCTCTCTCTCTCTCTCTCTCTCTCTCTCTCTCTCTCCTTCTCTCCCTCTCCCTCTCGCAGTCTCCATCCCGCCCCCCCCCCCTCTCTCTCTCTCTCCCCCTGAACCATTAGCTGGCTCTTGGACATGGCATAATTTCTGTCAGAGTGGAGTGAAAGCGAGTGCATTACGGATAGCTCTATTTGGGTTGGTCCAACTGGCTCATGTCTTGTCCAGGGATCATTATTCTTCATTTTGAGGGTGTCTGTCTTTCAGCCAATACTATAGATTTTCTATTACCTACTTAATCATGGCACCGTCATTGGTTAAGAGATTGCTGGCCACCTCCCTGAAAACAAAAAGGGAAGTTTTTAGAGTTTTATGTAGAGCATATACACGGACGACAACATTTTCTTCCTGATATAGGTGTAGTTTTATACAGAGGGCCCACGCACATAGCATTAGCACCTGCAATACATAACCTGTAGTTGTTATAGAGAGGAAGACTTATTGTTGGCATTCTCTGCCTGTAGGTTTCCCTATGTATTTGTTCCCATTTGTTTTCCTCATCAGAGAATGGCGGCGAGGTAAACAGCTGATCTGTGCTGCGAGAGGGGATAATGGTGTTGATGCTTCGCTGATGGTCCCCATTTTGTCTGTGGCCTTCCTCCATTGGTTAAGCTGTTTGGTTTGCTTATTGACACGGGAGGGGGGGGGGGGGGTTATGCTACACTGGATGGGTTTTTTTACAATAAAAAGATTTGCTATGGGTACACATATTTATTTACAGCAGATTTATACGCATATTCTTCTACAAACGACAGCACATTTTGTTTAAATATAGGCTACATTTATTCATTATTAATGCAGGAAGTCTAAACTAAAAATTCTAAATATAAATGGCAGCTGCAGTCTGTTTTAGCACATATGTTAATTAATCCATTTAAACACAGCTTGTCGACCGTTGCAAAATGGCGCTGAGTTAGCAGATAGCATCAGCCAACAACTCAACCCACGGTTGAGTTAATTGCCCTAAGGAGATATCATCGCAGTTGTAAATGCTGAAGCCTTTAGATTAGCTACAACAAGAATGTTTCTAACCAGACGGTAACTGTCAA
The DNA here is from genome assembly GCA_030340625.1 of Merluccius polli. Lineage (NCBI taxonomy): Eukaryota > Metazoa > Chordata > Actinopteri > Gadiformes > Merlucciidae > Merluccius > Merluccius polli. The sequence continues at coordinate 328,980 of JAOPHQ010003699.1, read as the reverse complement.
ACAACTGAACAAAAAATGTATGTCATATTAAGTCGCGTGCCTTTCGACATCAGCTCAGGGGAGATTACAACCAGACTCCCTCAGGTGAGGTATTGAACATCAGCTCAGGGGAGGTTCGAACCTGACTCCCTCAGGTGAGGTATTGAACATCAGCTCAGGGGAGGTTCGAACCTGACTCCCTCAGGTGAGGTATTGAACATCAGCTCAGGGGAGGTTCGAACCTGACTCCCTCAGGTGAGGTATTGAACATCAGCTCAGGGGAGGTTCGAACCTGACTCCCTCAGGTGAGGTATTGAACATCAGCTCATGGGAGGTTCGAACCTGACTCCCTATTGAAATTTCATGTCAAACTACATGAGTCAAAATATTACCAAAAATGTCAAACAATGTCAAGCAAAAGGAGAATCCTGTATAAAAAAAACAACTGTAAATTTTGACGCCATTATTGCCTAACAACCTCATCAACACAGGAGGCATTTGGTTTGCGTGTAATTCATTTAGTAGTCAAGTTAATATTAATTAGGTTGTACGCACACCTTAATCGGTTGTTTGGTATGATTTGTATGTGTGTGTGTGTGTGTGTGTGTGTGTGTGTGCGTACTTTATATACATGTATGTACATGCTTGCTGTTTTTACCCACGTTGCATCAGGGCATTTAATATGTAACTCGATGAGCTGTCAAGGAGGAGCGGGCCTACAGGACCAAGGTTTTCCCATTGTTTGATTTGTACATACTGTGCCGCAAGGTGGAGTAGCCAGCATCTAACACCCACTATTCTATTTGTTTTCCCTCCCCAAAAATACAGATTCAATTCATATTCTGTCTGTCTCTGTCTCTGTCTCTCTCTCTCTCTCCCGCTCGCCGCAGGTCGTCTGATGGTGTGTGTGCGGGGGGCTCGGTGGTGGTGAGTCGTCTGAGGATGGGGGAGATGGAGGAAGCGGATATGGACCACATCACCACAGACACCCCGGTATGTGTTTGTGTGTGTGTGTGTCTCTGCACCACTCCTGGTGCTAATGCTGATAGGATTAGGCTGTTACTGCTCAAGTAGCCTTGCTGAGATTAAATAAAACTTCAGCCAAGCCCAATGGGATTGTGTTTGTGTGTGTGTGTCTGTGGGTGTGTGGGTGTTGGTCGGTCGGTGTGTGTGTGTGCGTGTGTGTGTGAGTGTGCATGCGATTGCCTGTGAAATGTATGTTCTTATTTTGTGTTTGTGTTTGTATGTGTGTGTGCATACGTGTGAAAAAAAACCCTGCTAGTACACTGTGTGTATGTAACAGCTTTGCTACTGTCAGAGCGTGTTGCGGTTATGTTGCCAAGCAGCAGATATATCCTGTCCATCAGGTTCATTGTGCCCCCCCCTAATCCCCTTCTATACTGTTCACACTGCTGAGCTCCACTCTGCATAGAGAGAGAGAGAGAGACGCACATAGAGGGAGCGAGACAGGTAGAGAGAGCAATAACGAGAGAGAGAGAGGGAACAAGAGAGAGAGAGAGAGAGACACACACACACATAAGGAGGGTGAGTGAGAGAGTGAGAGAGAGAGAGAGAGAGAGAGAGAGACATAAGGAGGGTGAGTGAGCGAGAGCAGATCTGTGCACCTTGCGTTCCTACGCTAGACTGACAGCAGCCTGAAGATTGAACCATCCACATGGGATGCTGCCTGACAAGAAACAAAGTTGTATGTACTCACATTTCTCTTCAGATTTCCTATATTTCTCTGTGGATTCTGTTTGCTGTAATGAGGAAGTACAGATGTTGTAGTCACCAGGGGTACATGGAGCCAAGGTGGTGCTGTTTTTAGAGTTTAATTAACGGCTCTTTCTCTCTCCCTCGCTCTCTCTCATATGTATATAGCTGTGGAGGTTCTTATTAGCACTGTGGGTGCAAAAAAAAAAGAAGCTTATATATCATAACTTGGGGTATGATATATTAATAGGTGTAATAACTCACACAAGCAGAACTCAATTATGTGTGATATATATATATATATATATATACTGTATATATATATATATATATATATATATGTATATATATATATATATATATATATTATACAGTGAGTACGTTCATTAAATCATTATCATTATCATCATTATATCTATAATTATTATTTTATATTTTATTGAACCTTTATTTTGCAGGAGATACCTGATAGCTTCAAATATACAAAGAATCTATGAACGAACTGCAACTACAAAAATACTTAAAATTATATTACCCGGAAGAAGGATCAATGATGGCTCAAATATGGCAAAAGAGAGATGAAGAGATATTTGGCTGATGTACTGTTTCGGTTGTGTAGTCCTATGGAGTAGGAATGTTTAACTCCATGTGTGTACAGTGTGTGTACAGTATATGACGTTGTGTGTTTATGACTCAGTGTGTTACATACGAGGGACAAGGGGGTCTCCTGCATGGAGTGACACTCGCCCTGCCCTCCTGTTGCTGGTTATGGGATGTTCCCTGCTACGCTCTCCACTGTGTCCCCCACAATCTGGCCACCTCAGCCTGAGTGTGTGTGCATGTGTGTGTGTGTGTGTGTGAGTGTGTGTGTGCGCGTGTCTGTGTGAGTGTGTGAGTGTGTGATTACGTGCACGTGTTGTCCTGGGGTCCAGAAGAGGATGGAGCCAGTAGGCTGCTCCATTACTTCTGCAGCCAATGATGAAGGTCCATTCGACCCCATAAAGGAGTAGACAGGTATAAAACAAGACAGAGACGTCAGGGACCTCTTGATCTTGTCTGTTTACTCGTTGTGGCCATCAAAGAGCCATCACAGACGCTGTTCCCTGCCAAAAAACACAGCCAGAGAGAGGTCCTGCTTGTCTCCAGCCGCGGGCTCTGACCATCCTGTATCATTTTCACTTCAAGGGCAACGCTTATTTGCTAATTGCTCATTTCTTGCAGCAAGTGTCATTTCCTGTTTGATGTGCATGATGTGGCACATCTGCGGTTGTGATACACAGTGTCGTATGTGTAAGATTATGTGCATGTTCATTTCTAGCAGGAAGTGTCATATCATGGCGTGTGTGTGTGTGTGTGTGTATGTTTGTGTGTGCTAGTGTGTGTGTGTGTGTGTGTGTGTGTGTGTATGTATGTTAATGGTGTGTGTCTTAATGTTTTCGTATCTGCATGTGTAGGTGTGTCTAGGCGTGTCTAGACACGTGTGTGTATGTGTATGTGTGTATGGCGGACAGTGGGTCCTGTGGGAAGTGTCCATCTGATGCCTGATCAGTTTTTCCAGCTCGAGGGGGTGATGGATCGTCCCTGCGAGTCATTAGTGGCCCTTTTTTTTCTGGGGACAGGTTTAGACAGAGAGAGATGCATGGCAGCTGTTTAACTGTGTTAAACTGTCCGTCACGCTGGCAGTAGGTGACGCACACAGATGGAGACAGAGTGTTGCTTGTCACTATTACTTTGATGACCAAGCCGACCTCAATGAATACATGATGGAGAAATGCTCAGCGTCAACAATGGTAAATGGCAGGGCTGGGACAATATGCTCGTCTCCCGATTTGATACTATTGTAGTGTTGCAATTCATTTTTTTTTCCTTTTTTAACACTAGACCATGGAAAAAAGTTGAATCATACACTTCTAGAGACTATATCATGAGGCACATTTCCAAAAACAACGCACATCACATGTCAGTCAGTCTTTTATTTCAGCAGCAACATCATTGCTATACTGGGTGTCACCCATGTTCGGGAACAGCCAGTTCATTGGGAGCAGTTAGGGTTAGGTGTCTTGCTCAGGGACACCTCGATACTTGGCTAGGAGGAACTAAGGATTGAACCAGCAACCTTCCTGTTGCCAGACCACCTGAGCGACTGCTGCCATGTGTCTAACAAAGACAGAGGTATCGGCAGACTGCCAATATCTGTTCCTCCCACGGCCTTGTATACACACTCAATATGTAGAGACACTCTGCTTCATAATACATCCATTGATTCCATTAATTGCGTTAGATTTTCATTAGTACTTAATATGTAATGCTTAAAGGTCTCATATCGTAGACCCATTGATTCCATTTATTTGATTATATTTCCATTAGTACTTAATATGGGATGCTTAAGGGACCCATATCGTAGATCATAAATGGCTTTTTTTTCTCATTTGGGGGAGATGTGCAATACATCAACCCGTTGAGAAAATCAATACCTTGTTGCCGTTTGGTGGGATCAATAGTGTTTTCAATATCCATCCTCCAAGGAGTGATTAATATTGACACCGAGCGGGATGCAATGGCAGCCGATTTGATTTGAGTTCGCTGGATACGTTAACAACATTCACACCCAAGTCGGTTAAGATGGAAAAACAACGCGACAACGGCATCTTCTGGTAACAACTTCTTCTGAAGGTAAAAGGCGCAGATGATAGATACTTGATAATAGATCACAGATGACAGATGATGAATGATAGATGATAGATGATAGAGAATGGCTTGGACGTTTCACTCCCACACAAAACGCTGCTGGATTTGATCCCCATTGTCCGCAGTCCTAACCTGCAGACACCCTGAGCCTAAATCCTCCCTGCTACTAAATCACTCAATGCTATAATGTACTTTAAATCGCCTTTAAGTAAGTTTAACTAATTAATAGTATTAGAAGTAATAGTAGGTAAAAGGTCCCTCCGCTATCGAGAGCAGCGGTAATGTACTTGCATGTCATATCTAACCTGCATTTCCAACTGACTGCAGAACTGCTGTATTGGTCAGTCATGACAATATCTGAATCCATAGTTATAACTGAATATACATAACTGAATATACACAACGTCGTCTTGGTAGTACTTGGTAGCCCAGTCCATGTTGAGGTGGCCTCTTAAACAATTTGCAATACATCAAGATGCAACACTCACCAATGTAGTTGTCATAGCAATACCAGCAGTAACCATAATGCCTCAAGTCCTAATTTCGGAGCTTGGTGTTCTCTCTACTGAAGCTTTGGATTTGACTGCCGTTGAAACATTCATGGTTTGTGGATTTGGAGATACATCCCTTGACCGCGGCTGTTGACTTTTTTGGGTGTTGCCATCCTCTCTCACATTCAACCGTATGATTCACTGAGACGCAGGCTTCTCCCATCAAGAAAAAATAAACCGCCCGGTTTGTTCCAAGGTTGAATTTCAATACTCATGTCGGAGATGGAGAAATGTGATAACAGCTGAATAGTCCTTGTGAACAAATAACTCTAGCTTAATCTGACCTCTTCTGTTCGGCTAGATAATTACATTTCTGTTTTTCACCAATTGATGACAATGGGGTTCATGTTGTAACCTTTGTTGATCTTTTACACTGCTTTAATTTCAAGATGTGTTGTCTTTCTAACAGCAATCAGCTTCCTAAGTATATCCGGTTTGCTGATAATACACTGTTATTATTTTTTATCACTTGTTGACTAAATCTGCGCTGTATGTTTAACAGCTCCCAAGATTATGAGCCTCCCTCCCCGACAGTTAAGACATTCTTTTAAACACCTTGTCCTTCCTCCCCTACCACACACACACACACACACACACACACACACGCTTTTCTGGTGTGCGCCGTTTGTCCAACACGGAAGGGAGGAGGGCGGTTTACTTGAAGGTCCCACTCAGCTGAATGCGGATGGTTCTACCTACTGCCACCATGTATATGGCTGTGTCTGTCTATCTTGTCATTGCTTTTTACAATGCTGACTTGAGATACCTTGATATTGTGCGCGAGCAGCGATAAACAAAAGTTGATGTACTCAACTTTTGAAAGAAAACATATGGACTAAAATAAAAGTACATTATGGACATATGGTGACATTGGTGACATTTTATTTCCATATGTCAAAGTCTGTGGCTTCTTACCTCCACCTATAACTTGTAAATGTCCTCTTTCTATGTCTCTCTCTTTTCTCTCCAGTGTTCCCTGGTGTGCGAGTCCTCGTCCCACGCCTGCATCAACAGAGAAAACTGCCTGGCGACAGGACCCGGTAATACTCACCAATTGCCCTATAATTTTCCCACTCCATTACCACGGTAACCTTGATGATAAAAAAAAACACTACATTATCTTTGTTTTATCATTTCTAAATGATCTGTTTCCCCTCCACCTTCTCCCGTAATTAGTTACCAGGCACAGTTACAGATGCACTCAAAAACAGTAATGACCTCAACAACAATAATTCCTGAAATAATTCACGTGTTATGCGCACTTAACCTCCGGTAAAAGCATTGCATTTTCCCAGAGTCTCGTCATGTTTTAACATGCATGTAATTATGATTGCAGTGCCCTTAAATAACCTCTCCATGAAATGGGAGTTGCAGTCTCACTGGAGACTTTTCGTTTGATTAAATAATACAAATTATTATTGCTGCTTGGTGCAAATTGACCTTGGGAGTTTTTTGGAGAGCCGGAGATAAATATAATGGCAGAGAGAGAGAGAGAGAGAGAGAGAGAGAGAGAGCGAGAGAGAGATACAGAGAGGAAGAGAGAGAGAAACATACAGAGAGGAAGAGAGATACAGAGAGGAAGAGAGATAGAAACATACAGAGAGAAAGATACAGAGGAAGAGAGAGAGATACATACAGAGAGACATGGAAAGAGATATACAGTGTGACAGAGAGAGAGAGATGAGATTAAACAATGGGGGATATGATATTGGTCTGACACTTAAGTAAGCACACTTTGTGGAGTGGCAGACGATATCGCAGCTGTGTGGGACTAATTAGCAGGCAACTCCAAATATATCATATTCATCTCTGGAAACTATGGATATGGAGAGATGGAGAGAGAAATGTGTTGACTATAGGGAGAAATAAGGATGGCCTTGAGAAAACAGACCACCTCCAGCTTGGAGTGGGTCCCAGAATGAATTAGCTTTTCATTGCATGACTCTGGGTTTTCTCACCTCTTTGCTCCTTTCACACACCTTTCTTCCATTCAAACCCTTACTTGTTTGTCTGTCTGTGTGCGTGTGGTGTGTGTGTGTGTGTGTGTGTGTGTGTGTGTGTGTGTTTTCCTCTTCCTTCCCCTGCCGGTTGTCATGGTGTGGTTGTCATTTCCTGCATCCTCAATCTATGATTAGCCAGGAAGTGGCGGTTTTTGGCGCGCATGTACACAGCTGCCGCCCTTCAAAACAATCCCATTCCCAGCACACACACACAGTAGGGTAGATTGACTCACGCAATTTAGGGCCCTCTGCTTTTTATTATCTTTCCAAAAGTGTAGTGCATGGTGCGAGCGGCAGCCAGGGAAGCCCAGGCCGAGCGTCTCTGGGAAGTAATTGCCTTAAGAGCCGAGGTGGAAGCACGGAGCCCACCGATTGGCTGTCAGATTAGCATGGTCCTAAAAGGGGGGTGGGGGGCGGGGGTCAGAGGTTAATCTGTTTTCTCTGATGAAGGTAGGAGTCAGCGGCTGTTTGTGTTGCCATGGGGTCTTTATCCCCGACCCCTTCCATCTGCCTCGCTCACTTACCCTCTCACCCGTTTTTCTCCTTCCTTCCTTCCTTCCTTAGTCTACGAAATTGTTTGTTGCGTGTCCTCCAGACCATGCTATGGCCAGCCTTATTTATATTATACATTTTATTTTCATGCAGCTTCTTCTTTTCTACTTACTAAGTGTTCCTGATTTAAGGAAAGTGGATGTGAATATCCTGTCCAGAAAATAGACCCTACATTTACTAACCCTTGAGTGTAGACCAATGGCAGTGCAGAGTTTGCCCCCCTGACTTCATGAACAAATTAGAGCATCGTCTGTGGAAACACACACCTGTCACTACAAACCCTTTCATATATTTTGTAGGAAAAATACACCATTTGGTGGATGCTTTTATCCAAATACTGTGAGTACCGACATTGTTAGCATGGGTGGTCCCGATGGGAAAGGAACCCCTAAACCCTGGCATGGTTCATGCCATGCTCTAGCTGTTGAGCCAGACAGAAAAAACCTCCAGCAACAAACCTGTAAAAAAGCTATAATATACTGTATAAGTATATATAGGGCTTGTTGTTGCATGTTTGGTGCTCCAAATTAGTTTTATTTAAAAACATATATATCATAGGTGCCCCCTATCTGCACCCCCCTCAATGGTTACATTGTCATTATTGTCATTGGAGAAATATTATGTAAAAACACTGACAGCAAAACAGTGTTCTGCTATAGAAGAATAAAAAGCGATGATACTGGTGGCATTAGCTCATGAATGGCTTTAGACTAAATGTAGGAAGCACAAAGAGAGAAAGTACTTAAGACTAAATATTATAAAGTAGCATTTGATCGTGTAGAACAGAAGCGACAGTATTTTGAAACCCAGACGATGGGATGGCTACAAACTGTATTTGCACTAACATTAATGAAAAAAAACGAGAGCCCTACTGGAATCAGTGATCACACTAAAGCCTCTCTGTGCATACGCACATCAGCACCGTGCACACACACATCAGCACTGTGCACCTGGATGAATACTTATATATATATATATATATATATATATATATATATATATATGAATATATATGAATACTTATAAGTATTCATCAACATCTTAGTCATGCAAACACATTGCTTGTTAGAATAGATGTTTCCTGAAGGTATGGTGGTGCTGGTGGTGGTTTTAACCCAACAGAAAATGTCCAATGTACCCAGAGCAGCGTTACGTTGCGCCACAAAGGGGAGATTACCAGAGTTTCACCGGGGGTACCACTGACTTACTACTGAGTGACTTCCCCTCCTCACTGCAGTAATGAAGAGAGAGAGAGAGAAGCTGTTAACTCAGCTTGAGGCGCGCTGCCTTCCCTGCCCTCTGCTGCCAGCATGCAGATAAGAGCATTACAGCTCACATTCTCCATTCCCCGGTCTTCAATTGTTGCCATTAGCCAATCGAAATGGAAAGGGTTCCGGTGAAATGCAAACGGGGTCCAATGAGAGCGCGGGAGGAATATGAGGGATGTGAGCGTTTTGAAGTGCGCCGCTTGGAAACCCACTAGTTGCAGTTTGAATCCACCGCTGTACAACAAACACAGAAATTAAAATGGAAATGGGGGGCCATAATGTGGTAATCCGTCGATTATTTTTGTGTGTTAAGTCTGCAGGGGTGAAGGAAAAGAGATCAGACCTTCTTCCGGAGGACGATCACACCTTATCTACCTTAGACACACTTATTGATTATAGAATTTCATTTGCCACTTTCCAACGTAACCTGACAGTGGCGTCCTTGAGTCTCCCCATCCATGAAAGCTGTTTTGAATGCTCTGTTCGCTGTCTGGGAAATGTAGAAAGTTTGAATTTGCTTGTTTTTCGACAAGGTAGTTTGTCATTGCGGCTTGACATTGGTCTCAAGTGCTTTTGTATTTTTTAATTCTCCAAATATCCTTCTTTCCCTCTCTGACTCTTTCTCCGCTGTCTCTCTCTCTCTATCTCTCTCTCTGTCCGTCTCTCTGCTCTCATTCTGCCTCTGTCTCTCTCTCTGTCTGTCTCTCTGTCTGTCTCTCTCTCTCTCTCTCTCTCTCCCCCTTGCTCTCTCTCTCTCTCTCTCGTTTTCTCTCAATTTCTCTCTCTCAGTGTTCAAGAACCCTGTATGTAAGGTATACAGGTTCCAGACGTTGGACAGCAAGTGGATGCTGGTCCGGGAACAAATGGAGGAATGCACTCTGTCCTTCAGCCTGCCCAAGCAGCTGTTGTCCTTGTACATTCAAGAAGACGCGACGAGGTAAGCTCATTGCATTGCTCACGCAACTCAACATGGCTGGCTACTAGACGTTTTGCGCAAGTATGTTTTCCATTTAAACCCCAAACTGTTTTATCACGACATCGCCAGGGCGCAGTTGCTTGTCAATTAGGCTTAGACAGAGCTACTTTTACTTTTAGTATTCACAGTAGAACTTTTATCCGCCTGGTGGTTCCTGGCTGATTCATATCAAGGTGTGTAACGTCTTGAAGACACATTTTAAAAGGCATAAATGATTCTTTAAGATTAGCGCCCGTGCTTGGGAGCTCTGCATTATTCATCTGTGTTTAGCACTTCAAAGGGAACTTCACCTGCTCCATTCTGAAACACTGCAATGATTGTCCTCCTCCTCAGTACACACACATATGCACACACATACCACACACACACACACACACACACACACACGTAGATACACACACACACACACACACACACACACACACACACACGTAGATACACACATACACACATGCAGACACACACACACACAAACATGCACACACATGCAAACATGCACACATGAATAAATACATATACACACACACACACGCAAATGCACATACACACTCAAATACACCAACACAAATTAATTCTGCTTAATCTGCACATATTGAACAGTTTTCATACCATACCTAAAAGCAATGTGAACCACAAAACCACTACAGACTTGCATCAGGGTGCAGAGTTTGAATGAGGGGCTGGTTGAGATGATGTTGGCAGTGACCACACACGCACGCACACACACACACACACACACACACACACACACACACACACACACACACACAGCTGATTTCTACTCATTTGTAACAAAGAGGCCGATGTGTTGCAGTAAGTAGATCAAAATGTCCTCCCCCTCAGGCACAACCAGTGTTTCTTAAGACACCCCCTTGTGTTTTAATTCTGGCCTGCTGTTCCCAGCTACCACACGTGTTAAGGTAGCTGGGGTATGTTAAGGTATACAGGCTTGAATACGTCTCTAGTGCAATAACATGGAAACAACAGGAGCACTTATAACAATAATAATGCAATCAGAGCTTTAAAACGACAGCGACTGATGAATCGTTCATTTCACAATCAGTACATTATCAGTACAGGCTTGGAAAACATTTTTCATAATACTCCATAATACCTAACCAAGACAGCTACAGAGCATACTTGTGTCAGTGTGTCCACAGTAGGTTTGAAGGCAAGACTGCTCAATCCAATCAAGCCTCCACCAACATATCTCTGTCTCTATATTTAAGTTATGTTTGTATAGTATATGTTTTATAATCATGTTATTAATAATATTATCATCAATAATAATAATAAAGTTGAATGTTTTTATGAAAGCCTCCACAGAGCTTCTCAAGCTAGCCAAGTCTGCCAATGCTGTTGCTAGCTTTTCGCTTTTTAAGTGCTTCACTGGCTCAAAACTCAGTGGAGTGACTTGGTTAGCTTTGAGTAGCGGATGCTACTGCCAGGCGATCTTTCCCCTTTTACTACATCATTAAATATTAACCATCAATGCACAGTGGGAAAGTCTGTGTTAGTGTGTGTGTGCGTTAGATGGTGTTAATATTGAGCTTATCAGCATATCAGTCTTGTTTTAAATATCCCAGCTATCGATGTCAATCTTTAATCATATTCATAAAATGTTTAAGTGGATGCAAACGTGCTCATTAAAGGCGGTTCTTTTCTCCTGGACGGCGTGTATTGCGAAGATAACGGCTCAGTTGGTTTGACATTCCACACACAGGTTAGATTGACCTGCGACACAAACCCCTCTGTGATTAAACGCTATAACACACTGTGAAATAAAAGGGGCGCCGTGGCAGGGCTTTTGGAAAGGAAAAAACGAGGCATCCTTTAAGCCTGTTGGCGTGTCTGCTTCAGCACAGCTCCTCTGCGCCCGTGTCTTGCTCTGCCTTACGCTCTGAAGTCTGCTTTCCTCCAGCCGCTTACTCGTAAAGAAACCAATCCAAAGCGACTTACAGGAGGGGTTAGGCTTGTTGCTCAGCGATGCCTACAGGTAGACTATATGGGAGTTTTGGGGTTCGGGGGTTCGAACCCAGAACCTTTTCCATGGGAGTCAAACACTAACCATTAGCTGCTATCCTGCCCGTGTTGTAATTGTGTATGTATGTAAATGTAAATATTCTGCAACTTTTTTTTGTTCTCTCTGCTTTGTAGCTTGTTGGCTCCATCACAATGTTCTCATTATTAACTTAATTGTTCCTGTCTTCTTTTATTTCACTTCCTTTAGTTGCATGGACTATTTGTTGCACATGACCTGTCGCGAAAAAAAAAGGAATCAGCAAAAAAATAAGAAGAAATCCATCACACAACCCACAATTTTACTTTTCTTTCTTGTACTTTATTTCACAACAATTTAATTAAATGAATTGAATAAAGTTTGTTCATTGTGGATAGTATCATAGCATACCGTTGATGGTATCGTAAGTATAATTTAAAATGCAACTGTGAACCAGGTGTTGGTTCTGCCTAACCTTTCTCACATATATTCTTTCTTCTGGACAACAGAGCTCTGATAAGGGGACATTTTCTATCCCCTTTCGCCGCCTTATCCCCGTCATTTGGCAAATAGACATCTTACCCTATTTACTGTGTAATCAGCATTGGTCAACCCTAAGCCCTTATTGCAGTCCCCCCTGACACCAAATAACAGGTCTGCCATTGCACAAAGCTACCCTTCCACACCCTGATGTAAAAATAACTGTGGTTTGGAGAAAGAGAGAGAGAGAGAGAGAGAGAGAGAGAGAGAGAGAGAGAGAGAGAGAGACATATGGATTATTGGGAATTGTGGCAATTTGTTAAAGACCACTGTCTGTCTAGTACTGTGAAAGGGCCCATATATAAACTCTGGGAAAATCAGAGAACATTGCCATTTGATTGGTTGAAATAGCACATTTGGGGGTGTTAGGGGGGCACTTTGGGTAAAGTGGTTGTGCTTGAAACAATATATTTGATTGAAGCCAGCAAGGGATGTGGAGCAGGATCTGCAAAGATCTCACTGGCTGTGAAATGCACCTCAACACCTCCGCTACACTGCCGATGCTGTTCCAGTACGATTGCCGTTCAACTACCTCCTTTAGCACACCATTGAGACATTCGTAGGCTTTAATAACCTTATATTTCCACACCTGCATTGATATTAAAGTAACAGTTTAGATCTATGTTTTTTAATCGTGGAGGGAATTGTGCCTATTGAATTGTTGTTTATAGATATACTGTATGCCATTTGGTGGCTGTTTTATCCAAAGCGTCTTAGTACAGACGCTGTGGCCCCAGTGGGAATCGAACCCCGTCCCCTGGCATTGCTACCGCCATGCTCTACCAAATTGAGCTACACAGGACACAAAGTTGTTAGTATTGTGGACAAACAATGCATCCCTCAACAATGAATCTGGCTTACATAGGGCTTAGTGAAGAAACTCCAAAACAGCATTATTTAAATTGGATCTCTCTCTATGTCTGACGTTAATGGGATTCTGTATGTATAAAGTCTTCGGAGACAAACACAGCTGGGAGCGCCGCAGGACTCTACAACTTTTGATCAGGAACGTACGTCGGCTTGCTTTTGTTCATTTAAAAAAACAAGAAACATCCCATGCCTTTTCGGTGCCAGAAGCATAGCCTTACTTACCGACAACCACCTCCAGAGCACCGCAGCACACTCGCCCAGCGTGTGTCTCTGCCCGCGTCCCTGAAGGCAGTTCACTGCACCAAGTTTGTTTACCACTGCAGAGACGGAGACAGAGGGAGAGAGCAGTCATCGTGTCACCCTGTGTTGTCTTTCATCCCACTCTGGAAGAATAGGCCCTGGAATAAAGATGATCTGTGAAGCTTAACCTATCTTATGAAGCTTATTTTGTTTTAGATGAAAACACTGCAATTTGGTCGTTATTGATTGTAAAATGTAAATTTTATAGAGACACAGCTGTTTGGGTTGTGTGACGTCATTGGTTTTATATCATGGCTTAACCTTTCATTTTCATTTCAGTATTGAGACAATTCTAAAGAATTGCTAATACAAGCAGCATTTCAGGTTATATGAGGTGTAATTATCCACATATTGGCCTCCTTATCATCAGAGCAATTCACATATCATTGTTTGTTTTTCCTGAAGGCCATTATACATTCCCCTGAATTATTTCCTATAGTATCACCGCAATTTACTGTTCAATAGGGCGTGTAGGCTGTCCCCTCTGATGTCTCTGATTCAAATGCAAGCCCTTTTCTAACCCAGAAAGGGCTGATGTCATTGCTGCTGTCCTTCTCCCTGATAGGCAAGGTGTTATGCAGTGGTCTGTAGTTGAATTTTGATTGTACTTGTTACTCAATATTCTCATTATTGTTCTACAAATCCTTCCCTCACATTTCAAATACGAAATAGTCTTCACATTTCTACATATGAAATATTGGGTAGATATATATATATATTAGGGGTGGGAATCACCAGAGATCCCACGATACGATATCACGAGTCTTGCAATAAAATATGTTGCGATTAATTACCTTTTTTCAACTGCAAATTATGTCCCCAAAGGAACATTTTGTCAACATCTGTTTAATCTAATAAGATACAGTTTTCAGTCTGTTCATCTCACTTCAATCAGACCTCTGACCTCACCAGAAAAAAAACTCCCCACCATCTAGTGGACTGGAAAAAGCAATTCATTTGATTATTCTAGTACCAAAAAGTTTAATTTGTATTTGCAATAAAAGATCGATACTTGGCGTCCAATATTGCCACGCAAAATATTGTGATACTATGCTGCATCGATTTATTTCCCCACCCCTAATATGTATAAAGAATGATATAATGACATGGAGAATGATATATGTCATTCCTTAATGTTGTTGATCTCAGTATTTTTTCCTAGCCACGGGCTGTTACGAATATCTGTGTATTTTTCCATCTGTTCTGACTTTGTGTGTGTGTGTGTGTGTGTGTGTGTGTGTGTGTGTGTGTGTGTGTGTGTGCTATCTAGGGTACAAGAGCTCAGAGAGCTGGGGGATCTGTCGCCCCACTGGGACACCCTGAGGAAGGAGGTGATTACACACTATGGAGGACTAGTCAGCTCCTACCGGGACACGCTGGCCGAACTGGAGAAAATCACCGGTACGCCTCCACACACACACACACACACACACACACACACACACACACACACACATACATGTGCATGCAAACATGCAAAAACACATGCACAGAACCTACATAGTTATATAGATAATTACTACAGTATATATAGCTGCCACTTTCATACCTAAACTCATAAATATAAAAAGATACACATGCACACACACAAATGAATACATCTGCCACTTTTGTACTGGTTAACTTTGATAGACACATACACACATGCGCAGACAAGCTCAAATCTGGGTGAACAGGGTGTTTCACTGTCTTTCGCTTCGTATTTGTTTTGACCGATCATGTTGCTGGAGGCAGGGATCTGTAAGCGCATAATTTGCAAACACATACTCGGCCAGCACTAGTAAACTGTAAAAAAGTGTCTGTAAAGGTTTCAAATCAACAGGTGTTGGCCACCGCAGAAATGCACTTCTTAAAATCCCCTTTTGAAAGCGTCATCCACTCGCACAAATTAGTTTTCTCATAAAAATATCTCAAACAAAACAGGAAACAAGGTGTCACTCCACCCCTTGCAGTTGTTGGTTTCTGGCCCAGGTTCTGTGCCGCCTCCCCACAGAAGTTCTGCTATAACATAGTAGGGCTGCTGGATCTGAGATTACAGTGTCATCGGCTGATGTATTTTTGGCCTTTTCCATCAAACTTTGAAGACAGTTTTTCTTGTGTCATAAGCAAGACAATTGTTACATTTCTTGCTTCATTTTTGTTGCCATTCCAGGTATGATTTACTTGACACACAAAAGTAAGGGATAATCCACGACTTCGCGGAGCCCCCGTGTCGTGCATTATTTTTCGATACAAGCACACCTCGAAATGGATTATCCCGCTTATACCATGGCCACTTGCAAATCAATAAAAATATAAGGGTGATGATTCGTATTTTGGGGTAATTCTGTCTCAAAAGTACAACTTTTAGCTCGCACTACTTTTTGTGTGCCTGTAAACAAACGGCAAATGGAGAAATATATGGGTCTGACTAATGCCTGGGTCTGACTAATGCCTAATGTCATCTTAGTAAGTAGCAACGTTACCTTATTACTCCAGTAAATAGAGACGAAACGTAGTCCCGTCCGAGCACGGTCCAAGTTGACAGTTAACCTAGTTTTGTTTAGCGCATTCATTTTTAGACTAGTGATAAGACGATCACGTCATAGCCATGCATGTTATTGAAAAATAATGCACACCTCTCCAGCCAATCAGAATCGAGTATTTGTCTTATAATTGATACATTCTAGATGTTGATTTCATTCAAATTAATGGAGAAATAAATAAAGAGAATGCACAGGGAGATTTTGCATCAATTGTCTTCTGCAGACGCTCTGGAAGATCTCATCCATAAGTCAGGTCTCCTGTTTGGGGAGACTTGATCCAGCTTTGTTGCATCTGTGTATCATATGTATTAGGAGAACATGCTAGAGAAACATGTGCTACCAAGTGAAAGAGAGGGGAAAAAAACAATTGTTTTAACTAGGGATGCACGATAACTTTTTTTTTAAACCGATACCGATAACCGATAACTTTCAGCTCCTAAAGGCCGATACCGATACCGATAACCGATAACCGATAAAACACATACATATATATATGATCATGACTTAAGATCATGACATTAATACTATAAACAAACCCAAAAACACTTTTGACTCTTTAAATGGAGATTTCTTTTTTTTCCAATGAAAAACTATTGGCAAGTCTCTCTCAAAAAAAAAAAAATCAATGCGTATTTGCCCGGCTGGCTGTTGCTAGCGTCTTTAGCAGCCTGGGCGTCCTCATATGCTTTCTATGTTTCAGGTGACTTATCAGGTTTGACGTATTGAAGCCAGTGCTACTTAACAGTAGCAAGCGACCTGTCTTCTTCAGAAACTTTGAAAAAGTCCCACACAATCGACGCCATGTTGTCTGTTTTCAAACGTAAGCACGCTGTGCTGCATTCACAGCGTGACGGAAATTCCCCGTTCCCACGCTTGCTAGTCGTTCTTTCAGCCTTTTTAAGTTCATGTTTCTATTGTTTATGTGTAACATGTGTAGAAATACTGTGGATATCAATTCAAGTCAGCAACTACCAAAATGATGACCGAGTAACGAGTTATTTTCCGACATGAGGCAGAAAGAGTTTTTTCTGCTTATGCCAACGTCACTTGAACGCAGCATTCACTGCAGGCCATTCAGGTGTCCCAGTGGGAGCGGGGCGCTGCCGCGCTGAAAACATTATATATAATATTATATTATAATGTTATCGGGTCTATTCGTCATGATATCGGACTTATCGGAATTACGTAATCATTTCTGTTATCATAATTATCGTGCACCCCTAGTTTTAACCAATAGGAAGGGTGAGGAAAATGTTGTGGTTACAACCTGGGTTCACTCCCCAATGTCCACTGTTTTCACATCCCCTTGGAAACAAACATCTCCTAAATGACTGCCGAATTGTACAATGCACAGACGTCATACAATATACAGTTGTTGTGTTTTGTAAGAGAAGGCGACGTATATCAAATGATTTCTCTCGTCTTCTTCGCCTCCTTTTCTATCTTTCTCTTCTGCATACTCCTCAACTTTATTGATTATTCACTCTGGGCTTTGCGCCGTGGCGATTGGCAAGTGATTGATTTTACCATGACTCCCTCCTGTCCTGTAATGAGATATGTGTCAGTGTAGCTCTCCTGTGCGACCGGCCTGTGAGTGATGATGACTCCTCGCCGCTTCCCTTTAGCACGCCAGACTCTCTGGGGGGTGAAGGTGGTTGTTCCGGACAGGAAGGAGTACGCAGTGTAGGTCGTTATGGTTCCTGACAAGCATCACCCTTGTTATTTTTTTTTTATCTGTCTTTTTTTTTTTAGCCATTGGCCAGATGCCACGCGACATGAGACCCAAGCATGCTTCGCCGCCGGCTTCACGCCACAAAAACGCAAAGTGGCAGGAGCACAGGGGGGGGGGGGGGGATCAATTATTGATACCTAATGTGATTAAAGGAAAGGTGAGGAGTTGAGCGAGAGAGGGGGACGCTGAGCTGTAGAGTGGGTGAGGGGAAAGGAAGAGGAAGAGAAATCTCCAGGAGGCCTCAGTCTAACACCGGTAGAGGATTACAGGTGGATCATGGACATGCCGAGGTTAGGGGTACTAGTCCCTCCGGGGCCACCGTGCTAAGAATATATGCAGTCATGGCACTGTAAGATGCTTCAGATAAAACCGTCCCACAAATGGCATTCACTGTATTTAAATGCCATATACCGTATGATGGGGACAGAACTGAATAGACAGAACTGGGACAATTATTCCTCTTAAGATCGCTATGGTTACAGTCCCTGGATGTATATTCTGGATTGAAAACGAGTTTTTAACGACGAGCGTAAGCAAGTAGACAAACGAAAGCCTGCCTTGTTTCCCTGCCGATTGTCACCATATGTTTCAAGTGGCGTGCCGTCTGATGTGGGAGAAGTGTAAAGGGAGAGCTAGAAAGAGCGGAACAAGGAGCAAAACAAGTAGCGGAAGAGAGCAAAGATAGCAGAAAAAGACAGGTAGCGCTAAAGCACTTCCACCACATACAGAAACGAAGGCACGGCGGCCCTTGGGGAGACTGAGGCAGATTCTCCACGCTCAGGTTCAACCTCCTTAGTGTTTCATTTCCATTCATTTTTAATGAGCCGGGCTGACCTCAGCACGCACTTTAGACGCTCTAATAACTGTTCCGCTCATGAATAAATCATCACCACCTCCATTGTTTGCGAGCAGGAGAATTAGGGGTTGTTGTAATCCTGTCATGGGTGTTGTTTGTTGGACCTCCGACAACCAGTGTCTGTTATTCGACTCGCTCTCTTCTCTAGAAGCGTCTGTACCCAACTGCCAATCATGACCTTGTCCTCAGCGGTGGGAAAAATGCAGGTCTCTATATTTATATTTCATGCAAACATCCAGTTGGAAACAAAGACAGACGTTTCAGAAGCTCGTAAGTTAAGCTGATGTGGAAAGTTCCTTTGTTTTTGGTGTGACAGGACATCCAGAGCACAATGCTACAGATGAGTAAAGGCCCTGGCATACTTAAAATGAAATAAAAATTGTCATGTTCGCACAGATAAAGCCAGGTTTGTTACCAAATCGAAGTGCCAAATTAGGCTTCAATTTCTGCGGGGTGTGCAGGGTACTCAGCCGAACTAATCAAACAATTGCTGCCTGCAGTTGGTCAACAATACCACATGAATGACTCACTGCGACTCGCGTCATTGAGCGAACAGCCCACAAATCGCACTGACTATTTTGTACCCTGACGAAATCAACAGCAGTTTCGACAGCCTATCCGAACACAGCCATTTTGATTTTGTTTTAAGTATACAGGGGCCTTTAGAGCTAGGAAGAGACAGAGAAAAAGAAGGTGAGATGCCAGCTATCGGGCTTTAATGTTCGCACCCAGCATTCCTGTTACATAGACCAGCCATCTGGACCAACAGATGGGGATTTAACCCTACAAGACCAACATTAACTATGTATTTTTGCTCATATCCATGCTCACAGTAGTTTCTCTTTTTATATGCAATATACAACAATGCCTCCATAATTAAGGCAAAATGGTTCATCGTAAAATAAATATAAGAAGATGATGAACAAGAAGAAATGGAACAAGTCAATTATAGATTGTAAAATAAAGTTGGTTTAAAACATAAGCTTATTTTTGAGCAATAAGAGTGATTTGGAGATTATTTATAGAATATCACACGGAAATGATCCCATGATGTGAAATGCAACTGCATGTTCAACCTTGTTTAGTAAACTCTACAGAGACACAGAACACACATTAATGCTCACTTTTTTTCTTCTTCTGTTTCTTCACTTATTCCACCAGAACCCAAAAACCTAGCAAGGTTTTATGCCTAGAATGAAAGTGTTAAAAAAACACTTGATATCTACGCCTCAGCAAAAACATCTCATCAAGGCCAGTTCTCAATGGAGCCAAAATGCCCAAAGCAAATCATCAGAGTAGACTATTGACATATTTTTGGCTGAACATTTGGAACAACCAATGTATAATCATAGCAGATATCCGCCGAGAGAGCGGACTCTCAGCTTTCACTCTGAAACACAAGCACAAACACAATCAAACTGTACAGCACTTTTTAGCTTTCTTTATTTTTTTTCTTCAAACACACCTGTCTGCTATTCTGTTTAATTAACCGAACCCAAAAGGTCTACCAGTCCATTCGGCTGGATCCCCAGAGCTCTTTAGACCCCACTTAAAAAGAGACTCTTTAGTAATACAAGTTTTATAGATACAGCTCCAGCTAGAAGAGATAAAGGCTGCCATATCACACCAAGGACACTAACTTAATTGGGAGACTGTGACAGAGGAATCAGAGCGTTAGCAGCCAAAAGAGACAAGCCGGGTTAATTGTGCTTTGTTAATTAGCATGTCTATTTAATGACATAACAAGCTTCTCCTCACAGTGATGAGAAAAAAACAACAAAAAACAATTACTGACATGGCCATGGTACCATTCAAGATGCCCTGCCGGTACTGATAGCTGCTGGTGCAGTGTGTGGGAACTCTGAATCTATTGTTCTCCCTTATCAGTGAAAGTCAGAACATCTCATTATTAGTGGTTGAAAATTGGCACTGTATTCATATCAAATTGTGTCACATTTTATGAAAGGGAAACTAAACGTTTGAGATAAATGAACAGACCACTCTTTAATTACACGGTAAATTATTAAAAGATAATGACAACTTTCCCGATTTCTTGTCTCTACCTTGTTGTGTTGAATGCCTTTGATCAGCACTCACTGCCAACATCACAACATGATCTGTGGTCTCAAAGATCACAATTAACATATTTGAGATTTGCACAACCATTGTGCTCTATGAGATTAGATTTGGAAACTGCAGAATGACTTTGCTTCACTGTTGAGTAGGGAAATGGTGTTAATTGGAGCTTTTGAATAAAACAGTGGGTGTAAAGTACATAAAATCCCTCATTTAAAGGATTACGCTGCATATAAATGGGTACTTTTGATGGCTGTTTGTTTTTTTACAATGGTTGGACAAAGTCTGTGATTTGTAGGTGATTACAAGTCCATTGTCTTCAATGTTGTCTCATTTATGGGGATATTTGAAGAGTTAGTAGTTTAATGTCAGGCGCATTGTAATTTATTTGGGGAATTTCTTGTCCTTCCCATTTTAAAGCATACATTTAATGAAAATAAACCATTAGATTATCTTTATATTATTGTCAATGCTGTGTATTGTGTTTCATGAAATGTCTTTTCAAATAAATCCAACAAATCGTTCAGTACAATACCTTCTTGTTCAACTTGGGTGCCAATTAGCACATAAAGAAAGAGCTTTTATGAGCTTTTTCGGATTTCCAAAACATAATAGATAAAATACACCACGATGAGATAATAAAAGATACGATAAGATAAGATGTTTGGTAACGATATGATAAGATATGTTTGGATAAGTTAAAGCTGCAATCAGTAGCTTTTGCTCGCCCTACTTTGTTTTGATTCAATTGTGTTTTGTTTGAGTCCCCTGGTTCTTTTGTATTTGTTTGACTACTGGCCTGAATGCATGAGAACCATGAGACTCAATCAAAACAAAATTGCTGTTAGCAGATTTAAGATAATAAATTATGTTAGGTTAAGATAAGATATCAATTAAATTAAAATAACTTTATTTTTTAGAAAAGCAGTGTAAAATGTCCAGTATAAGGGTCCACTGAATGTCCATGAAATAAAAAGATCTGCCCCTGGGCACTGTAATGTGCAAGTCCATCAGTTAAGACTATCTTTTCAGTTATGATACAATAAGACAAGATGTCTTGGGTTAAATCACTTAAGATAAGATAACAGGTTCCTACAGCGCCGTTGGCTTCACTCCCAGCGGTGGCTTGTTTCCTTTAAAAAAGTTCAGTGACCAACACTGATACTTTTAACAACACAGTGCACTCTTTCTTTCCCCCCCCCCCCGCAGGTCCTTCCTTCAAGCCAAGCTGTTGCAAAGCCCAGAAGTCTCTGGAGTTTATCCCAATCAACCTCCACACCCAGAGGATGATGGTTACGTGTCCCAGAAAGTCAGGTACTCCAAAGCTCGAGGAGGACAGTCTGTGTATCCCGAGGTTTTGAATTCATTCTGTCACATAAAATGGAACATAACAAACCGCAAAGTACCCCCTCTCATCCACCTCTCCATCCTACAGTAGTCTAGTTTACCGGCGGCGAGCACATGTTATACGGAGGATAAGGACTGTCTGCGATTCTATGTTTTGAATCTTACTGCTGACATCCACATACGAGACCTAGTCCTAGATAATGGCAGATAGACACTTGCCTCTGGTGGTGTGGATATTGCCTCCATTGTCCCCAAAAAGAACAATGGAGGCAGGATAGTCTAGTGGCTAAGGTTTTTTGAATCCCAGGTTCTGGGTTCGAGTCCCAATGTCTGCGAGATGCCTAACGCCTGGCTGCCTCTTAATGGCATGTTTCTGAAAAAAGGTTCACTGTCAGTGGCTTCGGATAAAAGCATCTGCCAAATGGCTAAATTGTAAATGGTTAATACACACTTTGCTCTGCTGCTGTAGACTTTGATAGTTTTAAAAAATAATCTACGAACGTCCTGTTGGATTGGGCAGCCAATCCCGTCCTTACAAGAAAAGTGTTGCTTCCTACCTGATTGCAGGGAGGATTTGAGACGATACAAGGACTTGAGGTCGAACCTTCAGAGGTTTGTTTACTCTCTCCGCGTTGCTGTCCGCTCCACGCCGACGTTTTGGTGTTGTGTGAAAGTGTAATTAATCACAAGGATAGATCCCGTAGATGAAAGCAGACCGTACGCCACCGTGGTTTGTTTCTGTGTTTTTGGACAACAATGGAAGCCTCTGTGTGTGATGCTAAGTATCTGCCGATCACTAGACCGGTGATGAATGTGATCAGCAGGAAAATAAATTGTTGTGTTTCATCGAGGATGCCGGCAATAAAAAAAAAGAATCGTAGGAAGATGCCGACCTCATCCTTCAAGCTTTCATTATTTATAAAAGCGCAGTTATTTATCCAAGGTGCAACAAGACGGATCTTTCTAAGAGCTGAATTCAGAGAGGTAATCTTTTACTTCCCCTGTCCAATGCCTCACTTCGCCAATTTGTCATGAAGGTGTACAGAGAATTCCTAAAGAAATGTATCAGGTCATCGCCAGGGCTGGATCCTGATGATTTACAATACCGCCGTCTCCATCCTTGAAAGTGACATTTGCACAAATATTTCAAAGGCTAATAGCCTGGCTTGACGACACGGCGGTAAACACATTGTTCGGCATTCATTTGCACCATGTAAAAAGGATATTCTATCACTGCTAAACAGCAGGATAGGTTAAGTATGCTTATAGCAACAACTTATCTCCACACTGCCACAGTCAATTTTTTTTTTTTGTGTGGCAACATGTGAGAGAGTTCTCTCAGCCCGCTCGTTTCCCTGGCAATTTATAGGGAAGGGGACGGAAAGAAAGGGGGAGGCCAGACAAATACAGCACAAATTGGCCAGTGTGATTGATGTTCAGAGACCCACCATTGTATTTCGGTGTGCCGCTGTTGCAGCAGAACCAATTAAGGGGAAGTCGTAGTTTATAACTCCAGGGGCCTAACGTGTGGCAGGCAGGGAGGGCGCATCGCCCGGCACTGGGATAATGATTTAGGAATTCAGTGGGTTCTGCATTAGTGTGAAGAAACTATTAACCCCCTCACTCCCCCCCACCCCCCCCCCCCCCCCCCCAACACTCCACCCTATTTACTCCAATGTCCATTAAGTCAGTGCTTCAGGGATGGAGGGGAGCCAGTCCAGCCACACTATCATCTGCATTGCCGTGGCGACGTCTGCGGCAGGGCTGTGTCATTAGTTTTGTGTTTTGAACAGCTCTTCAAAACAGCCTCCCCTATGGCGAGAGCAGAACTACCAGCGGCCTTTCCCCCCCAAGTGTGTTCATTAACTGACCTGGCACTAAACCAACCCCAAAATATTCAGCGCCATAATCCCCCATAACCCCTCCTCTCCACTCCTGTGTTGCTCTGATATTAGTGTCAGACTTATCCATTACTCATCCGAAACAAGGCCTGTTTTAAGCACCTCTGCGCTAGCCGCCACGTCGCCTGTGACTGTGTTTGTGTGTGTGTGTGTGTGTGTGTGTGTGTGTGTGTGTGTGTGTGTTAGTGTTTTATTTACTTTTTGACGGCAATGTGCAAATTGGAACGAAGCGGCGTGACATTGGTTGTCCTTGTTGAACATGGTAACAGAGCCATGTGGCGCCCGGAGAGGAGTGCAGGAAGGTATTCAGGGGCTGCGATGTGACTCCATCGCAATGTGCTTACTGAATTCCCACGCAATGCGCACCAGCCTGGGAAAGAGTTACAAAGGCACATGCGGAGGTTCTGAATTAATGTGGAGGTCTGATTTCATGAGGGGTTTAGTACCATAATTATTCATGAGGGAGTGGTGGCAGAAAATGGTAAACCATTTTCAAGTGTTACAATAAAAGTACACCTACGGACTGTCTTTCCTCCGGTTTTCTTTCCGCAAGGGATTCTCTCCCTCGGGGGCTAGGAGTATGACCCTATGCTGTGTGAACAACTCCGGGTGGGACATGTGATTCAGCCCTGTGTGCCTCTGTGTGCGTAGATGCGGCCTACGATGTGGTCACGGTGGGCGCTCCGGCTGCGCACTTCCAGGGGTTCAAGAACGGCGGGCTGCAGAGGCTCCTGAGCCGCTACGAAGCAGAGAAGAAGAGGTAGGACCAAACAGACCCACAACACACTCACGAGAAGGGTGGCCATACAAACTGCAACATACTGGCTCGAACAGTCACTATATAAACTATTCTACATTCACTAGAACAGTTAATATTCCAGCTATACAAACTACACTATACATAACACACTCACTAGAACAGATACAGTGGGTTATATACATGCAATAAGAGGTGGTTATACATTCACTATTGCAGTTGGTTTTATACAAACAACAGTTTGGTTAATACACCACTTATAATACATATAATAGTAATAGCAGTAGATAATTAATTAATTAATCATTCATAGTAATAATAGTAGTGAGTAATAGTTGAACAATGATGACAGTTGGTTATAGAAAAAAAGATGACAGTCTCCCACGACTCTGAAGCTGCTCAAAAGTTGTAGGAGTCGACTAAACCTTTAGACTCTGAAGCAGCACATACAGTACTCATTGAGGAGTCTGCTTCCACTCATTTTCCTACTCTACTCTTTACTCTAATATTTAAATTGAAAAGCAAAAGGACGACCATGTAAATGAATGCTCAGTCATGCTTCCCCTAATGCCCGAAAACAGAAGGGGTGTTTTCCAGAGCAAATGAGAGGTAATCTATTCCGAATGGCCAATACCTAAGCTTTGCAATTGCACACACACACATTCAATGCACAGACAAATGAATACACACACACACATATGCCCACACACATACACATGTAATGACACTTTGCATACATGCAGGCTTAATCACGTGCCACCCTCGCTCACTTGCTTACAGTAAGAAGCAGCCGTATCAGCAGTATTCGTTGGAATTGTGCTGCTGCTGCTCTTTTGAATGCAGGGCGGTGGTACATGTGGTGGGAGGATCCTGCGTCCATGGTCACTTGAGTGATGCCGCAGGAAATGAAGAGTGATTTTTCTGTAAGCCCTTCGCATGGATTGCAAAGTCATTACAAAGCACGCCAGTTCCAATTAGCTCCACAGGAGTTGGGTGCTCAACAATAAAATAAAAAAGGGAGGATGGAGTGGGGTTATAAAAACGGACGGCGTTGATGGGGAAAATGGTTGGAGGCTTCGGCGCGCTTCGGAGCGAATTTGCTGAAGATGTTCGGTTTTATCTGCTTACATGCACTATACCATGATAAGAGTTTTGCATATTTTTTGTATGAGGGTCCACTGAAGTGAAATAATTTTCCTTTGAATGAGAGATTAGACTTGAATAAGTTCCGCTGGGAGACGGCACTTTTTTTGTTTCATATTTGACTTAGTTAATGACTCACTGTAGCTTGAAGTTTCCAATTTTCCGCCTGGCTGACCAGCGTCGGCCTTCAATGAGCCTCTGCCGACTTCGACCTGGAATCCCGCCATTTTGTCACTCATCATCAGAAACAGGAATAATTTGAACTTGATGTTTCCGCTTCAAATTGCTGAGTCTTTAGAGTCTCTTTATTTGGTGTAAATGTGTGTTTACTTTGAATAAGATAAAACTGTGTGTCATTTTCTCCTAATGCTACACTAAACAAACTAAAACTGAAGTATATGCTAAGACTTTGTCGCTAAGTTCTGACCATTAGCAGTCAAAATGTGGGTTTTGGCATGGCACTTATGTGATCAAATCTCATAGCTTTTTTTATGTGACTTAAACACACGCCCATACACACACAAAAACACTATTGTTATTTGTCAGCATACCTGGCTGAAGAGGAACGTTCTGCCAGATTTAAGACTTTGTCTTAAATCTTAAAACTGCTACTGCTACAACAAAGAAAACATTGAGGAAAGAAACGAAGAAGAAAATACAAGAGACGGCTGGTGTTACCAAGAAGGCAATAAAAGAGCCATTCGTCTTTGTTCCCAGGACACTGAGAAGAGGGAGGGAGTTCTTCCCATAGCCATTAGAAAAAAGAGAAATCTGCAATGGGAGAACTTGGCAGACCACAGCAGTGTGCAGCGCGGGCTGTCTCTCTGGACAGCCACGGCTAGGGGTTTAATCAATATCTGTCCTTGGTATTCCACTGGAAACCCCCCTGCAAATATACACACTGAGCAAAAGCATTTATCTTTCATTAATGTATGCACTCCCACTTAAATTGTGCTTTTAAAAAGGGGGTGCAGGGGCGGGGGGTCTGCAGTTTTTATCTGTGTTTAATTGAACCTCCCGGACATAGCTGGTGAACCGCTGATTTGGCGGTATCTGTCGTTACCAAACTACTTTCAAATTATTCTGCCATTATTGTTGAATGGAACAACACCCGCTGGATCGTGTGTGTGTGTGTGTGTGTGTGTGTGGTGTAGGGGGATGCAAAGTGGATAAATGAAAGACAGAGCCCCTCTTTTCCACAGCTTTTCTGTAGAAAACACTGCATTCACCCTCGCTAGGACATGTGGTCTTGCATGCGGTCCACCACCATCGGGAGTAAAAGTGTTGATTTATTCTGCTCCAGCACAGTGTTTACCATGCGTTTGTGGGACAGATTAGAGGGGGGTAAACTTAGATTTTGGGTTCAAACTGGATCGAACACATAGTGGATAGAGCCATGTGGCTCTTGTGTTCACAGTACTTGGGACTTGGTCGCGTGGCTGCCACCCTCGCAAAGTAAGCTGGCTCTTTTGGCCGGTGGTCTGAGATGTCCAGGCGGAGGACATTGGCACCGGTCTGCGCTGCAGCATCTCGCTGACAGACAGCAGCTTGAACACACGGTAGCGATAGCCAGCTCCCGCCTCGCTCTCTCTCTCTCTCTCTCTCTGTGTAGCAGAGTAAAATATTGGCAGCAGCGACAGCACCCCTTCCTCCCTAGCTGAGCCGTGTCTGTTCTGAGATCAGTGCCTCTCCCAGCTTGTCTCTCAATGACTGAGGAAGGTCTTGGCTAGTGTCTCCCTGCCACATGCATGGTGATGGTGGTGGGACTGGTGGTCAGCCAGTGTTGGACTGTATAACAGATGATGATTGGTTGCTGGAATAATGAGATCACTCCTCCCCCCACCACCACCACCACACCCTCCCCTTCCTTTATGACATGAGTATAGATTTTCCTCATTTTTTCTCTTTCTCTGTTCCTGTTCGTTGCTGGGGGCTCAAGGCAGCCGCCCGGGTGTATGATCAGTGACTTGTGCTCGCTGTCCGAATGATGAAAGAGGCTTTGGCAGTCACCTGGAGAGCCGCGAGGCTCCGTGCTGATGTAGCCCTATTTTCCACTCTTGCCTGGTTGTCGGCAAGCAGAGCCTCTCTTGCCCTCCGCTATTAATTAGCACATGCTGGGGGGGGCTTAATTAGACCACCGGGCCCAGCGCTTCTCCCACCGCTCCCACCCCCACCCCCACATCCCTCCTGTGTTCCAGCCGATTCCTATTGATCATGGAGACCGTTTGATAGCTTTAGTAATTACCTTTATTAGCTGCTTATAGACTTGCAGCTAGAGTTAAAAAGTTTAGCCCAATTTGTGAATCTTTGATGGGGGATTTTTGCGTTGTAAAAGAGTCGAATGTGCAAAATGTTTGAGGAGGGAGATAAGATAAATCAAGATACTGTAGTGCCTAGGGTGTTTGACTCCTAGCTGAAAGGGACTGGGTTTGATCCCCAATGTCCACAGTGTACCTGTGGGCATCCTTGAGCAAGATGCCCTACCTGTATCTCGAATCAGAATCCATGTATCTGACTTTACTACAAGTCACTTAGGTTAAAAGCTTGGAGGTACATCTTTCTCAGAATAGTTGTGTACTACTTATACCAATGTTTTCCCTATCTGTGGGCTTGAAAACAAAAAAAAGTTTTTACCAGAAGACCTGGTGATGTCACACTAGAGTTGGCTCAAGGTCAATCATTTGCCCTTTGTGTTTGACCATCTTGTTAGGGAGATGCTGTATTGACAGCCAAGCACAGGGGGCTTATTAAAGGCCCCTGTCTTGGCCAGCCTTGGGGGGTGGGGGCCAGGTCTGTCCCGTGGCATCAGGTGGCAGCTCCCAACTTTCATTATTGCCCGCGTAGGCGACCCTAATGGGATTGGATTCCTACTTATGAGCGAACAGGGCCGTTATTGAATCTCAGCCACAGAGGTACTAGTGCTGCTCCTCTAATTTTCCCTGTAGTTTTTCAATATTCTGTTTGTAGCACACAAAGAAAAATCTTTAGTCCTGCATAATGCACACTGATGAAATCTAGATACGTTCTCGGACGGCTTGGGTTCTACATGTGGCTCTCTTAAGTTCTCCTCTGAAACATTTCAGCGAGGTGCGCTGCAGCTATGAGACTTGAAGAACTGAGAAGCGACGGCGGTTGGTGGTGACATTATCGCATTGTCATGTGTACATGTCATTGGTACCCGCTGTTTGCACCTTTTGTGTGCTTCCCATGTGGCTTTTGATTGGCTGTCCAGACTAAGTGGGTGGTGGTTCTCCAGAGAGCTTATTAGCTGTGAGGACAAGGGAAGGAGTTTGGAGATCCCAGCCAGCCTGAGATATGAGCTCTGTAAGGCCCACAGATCAACAGGAGCTCTGTAAGGCCTACAGATCAACAGGACTGTCTCACTGTCTCTCTCTCTCTCTGTCTCTCTCTCTCTCTGATTCTTTCTTGTCCTCACAGACAAGATTGTTTTTCATAGCTGGCGCACGCAATGTCTATCCATCTATCTGCCTCTCTATCTATATCTCTATTTCGGTCTGTCTATAACTAACTATCTATAACTCGATTGAAATCTGTCCATAACTATCTATATCCTGCTGTGTCTGTTTCCATCTCCCCTCTGTGTCTATCTGTTCTCGTCTTAAGTATATTGTGCCTGAGGACGAGGCTCTGGGGTCTGGCCTATATAGAGGTTCACACAGCGCTGACTACAGACTAGCTGCCTGGGAGGCTTGCAAACCTCTGCCGCCGCACTCTGCACTTCACGTTTACAGTGAAGTCAGCACAAAACTCATTGAAAGTCACACAAAACTTCAGCGCAGCCCGAGGAGGAGGATATTCGATTTGAGTGATTTTTCCAAAAAAAAATGTTGGCCCTGACACTGTGAACTGATAAAGGTGTTACCTTTCTCACATTAAATGGGTCCCTTCAAATGAACAAGAGATTCATTATTCATCAAGCGAGAGGTGGCTTGACCTTGGGCGGCAGGTTTTGGTTTCAGAGGTTCACCGAGTCTTGAAACACACTGGTACCAGCTCCGTGCTCTATGGTTTTTTCATTAAATACCATGTGGATGTGCTTATTATGACATTTACCGCTTTTTCAGCAGAAATACTCTAACAGAATTTAAGGCTGGTATAAAATCAGCAATTATTAGCCTTGTCACCACGTTCAAGCATTTGCTATACCTATAAGGAATACAGTACTCATTAAATCAATACAATACTCGTTACTCTAAATATACTGTATGCACGCTAAATATACTGCATCCTTTCTAAATATGGTGTATATTCACTCAATATACTGTATAATACTTATACTTTGTGATCTATAAATACACTGTATACTCTCTAAATATACTGCATAATCTATAAATATACTGTATACTCAATAAATGCATTGTATTCTCTCTCTCTCTCCATCTCTCTATCTCTCCATCCCTCTCTCTCTCTCTCTCTCTCTCTCTCTCTCTCTCTCTCTCTCTCTCTCTCTCTCCCCCCCCCTTCTCCAGCTTCAGCACAGCCTACCAGTGTATCTACTACTCTCCGGAGCACACAGCCAAGGCCCAGGAGGTTCTGACCACCATGGGTCTGCTGCAGCCCCTCATCTCCAGCCTGGCCGACCAGCTCCTCCAGGCTGCTCAGGAGCACTCCAGGCCCGGGCTGAGCCAGGCCCTAAAGAACCTGGCAGACAAGGTGAGACCCCCGCTAGAGACAGTGCTGGGGGCCGATTCACGAAAGAACAAACTCCTATACTAGCTACGCAATTTTTTTATCACTTGATTGATTTTTACTTATCCATATACATGGCCCAAAAGTGAAAATACTTTAAAAAAAAGTTCCTTAGAATGGAATAAAATAACTTCTTAAGAAATATCTTGAGATACTTTTCTGAATCTGGTCCCTGAAACGTGTGGGAGAATCTATTCTCTATGGTCCGTTTGTTCAGTAGGGTATCGTATAGGAATAACACGTTGAAAGCTGTATGGTGTGGTTTTGCCGAAGCTTTTTGGAAATTTGGGGGAAATAAATCGAAGTGAAACTGAAAAAATATAAAAGCATAGCAGGAGAGTTGGCATGGGGAGAAAACCTACAGGGAGATCAAACGTTAGTTTTGTTTGCTGTTTTCCTGATGGGGTTGAATGTTTGGTAGATTCTTATTTTCTAAAGCTTAAGTTGTTGATGTGTTACATCGTGTGTGAGATTTCCCTCCTACTGTTCACGCCTGAATGAAATACTTGACAAAATAGTATGAATACTAATATTCTCTAGGTCACAGAGAGGTGGGGTGTGTATTGTATCTTGTATATGTATTTTTCCTGGATATAATGCAACATCTCTTCTTGTATAACTTTCAAAGTTTCCGAATGTGTGTTCAAAGCAGCTTGGGCCCGCTGGGCCTTATCACCGTGTACTGCCAGCTAATACTTGAACAGCACACCGCCTTTTCAGATTTCTTATCCTTTGGCCTGACATTAAGTCATTGTAAACCCAATACTCCCATCTCGCTCCAAGCAACTTCATTATATTCTCAGGGGCTCCACTTTAAGCCATTAGCCAATCGTTTCTCTCCAGTATCCACGTTATCTGGGGACACAACTCCGGTGGACACAG
Organism: Merluccius polli; assembly: GCA_030340625.1. Taxonomy (NCBI): domain Eukaryota; kingdom Metazoa; phylum Chordata; class Actinopteri; order Gadiformes; family Merlucciidae; genus Merluccius; species Merluccius polli. Next base: position 297,615 of record JAOPHQ010003699.1, on the reverse strand, counting down.
TAGCCCAGCAAACTGCCACATCGCTGTAACTGTTTTACCGTCTTCTTGCGGTGGAGACGTCCAACGCTCACTGAGAACGGTAGGGTGGACCGCGTGTATTCAGTAAGAGGGCGGGCGACTCTAATAAACCCGGTTTAATGTGAACAGTCCACGCCCGTGCCCCAGTTCGGTTTATAATAAACCCTCTGGTCAAATGATGTGCTAGCCTGTGACAGTTAACACCCTTCCAAAGAACAACAGCACATATTCATAACGCATAATAAAAAATTGAAATAACAAACAAACTGACGATAATAAACGGCGAGGTGGAGGTTTATGGAGTTGGCTATGTGATGGTAGAGTGCTGTGTGTGTGTGTGTTTTATCAGTATAATTAATGAATTACATCTGGTGCTGTCAGATTGCAATCTGTTGAGGGAGAGAGATTGTTTTTGCCACAGCGGAGTAGCAGCCCAATCAGGCTGTTTAATTGGTACATTCTCACTGTCACCACTTCCCCTCTGTCCTTGATTAGATGGGCACCCTGAGGCCCAGCGAACCCCTGGCCTGGTCAGCACAAGTAGCCGTGCACTCTGATTACAATCTCATGCTGTGCACATGGGTGTGTGTATGTGTGGCAGTGGGCAGTGTGTGTGTGTGTGTGTGTGTGTGTGTTTCTCGAGAGAGTGGGAGGTAGAGAAAGGTGGAGAGAAGAAATTGTGAACATCAAGCTGAGTGTAATGTGTGTGTGTGTGTGTGTGTGTGTGTGTGTGTGAAAAGATGTCCCCTTCAAAATGTCACACACCAAATCAACTGTTCCCTGTCGCAACTCTTGAATCAACTGTACGCATCTCTGATTTCTATCTGTATACCTACACTCGCTCACACACACACACACACACACACACACACACACACACACACACACACCAACCCCCCCACCCCCATCATCAGCACTGTGGCCCACAACAGCGACTCCACCAACCGTGCAGATGACAGTGGCCCCCTCCATATGATGTTGAAGGATTCTTAAGATAGGAACCCAGCAGCTTCAAGGGATCTCTTACTCATCCAGCTCTCTCCATACAGGCACTATGCTTCTTCATTATTTTTCTTTCTCATTCTCATAACCAGGGTCAGAACTGAGATGGCGGTCTCATGGTTAAAGCTGCCCATATCCCCAGAAAGTTACAACAAAGTGCCACTAAAGTTGGGCTGGTGTGGGTGGGGTATTGATATGCAAAACACTATAAATTAAGCTCAAGTTAATTACATGCTTAGCTTATCGGTCATTTACTTCATTACTTCATTCAGGGCATTCCATCAAAGCTGTCAATTGGTGTTGTGTTGTGTTGTGTTATCTACAATGTGTGTGTGTGTGTGTGTGTGCGTGTGTGCCTGTGTGCGTGCGTGTGTGTGTGCGTCTGCGTGTGTGCATGTTCGTGTGTGCGTGTGTGTGTGTATGTGATGTCTATGAAAGGAAAAGAGAATAAAAGCACATTTCTGACACTGATTCAATCAAAATGGAGGAAACACGACCAAATACAATATGTCTCCAGGGATTCTATCCATCTTCCTAGAAGATAGATTTTTATTGTCCACAAAGTGGAAACTTGTCTTCGGCCGATGACCTCACAGCACAAATACAACATGTATTTAAAACAACAGAGGAACAGTAGAAGCAGTGGGATAAACAGTGGTCTTAACAATAACAATTAACATTTGTCTAAGTAAAAGCATTTCCAGCCAGAACATTTTATCCTGAAACAAAGTGTAGCAAAGCTAAGCTCATTAGTAACACACATTGTTGAAAAAGGCCGATCATCATAAGAAATACGATATTTTTTGTAAATTCTTCCAAGCTCCACAGCAGTCTATGCTGAACACTGAGTTTGATTTAAATAAGAGAAGATACTGTTTAGTTACTGTTTTCTTAAATAGTGGAAGTACCAGGGTAGGTTGAGGGTCTTAATCGCTACATTACTGTGGACCCGAAATGGTCGCAGAATACCGATTTATCCGAACACAGTGGTTTTCTGACCCCGCATTAAAAAGTGCAAATACAATGTACCCAAATACGATGTAACCCAGCGTGGCAGCATTTTGTTCACTCACCCCTCGAAAGATAATGAATAATAAATGCTCTCTCTCGATTGCACATTAACATTGTGGCCAGATAAGATGGGTTACATTTGAATATGGATTAACATTTTCACTTCCTGATCTTGTCATGTTTTTTTTTTAAGACATTTCAGAATAAAGCCGGGTGCCGTTTTCATTAATTGCTTGGCTTGCGCTCTCATTTCTAAATGATACATATCTCTGTGTATCATGTTGCAAATGAGAGAGGGATATTCCATCTGAATGGAGAAATATGGAAACTATATAATTAATGTGCGGAGCACAGAATTGAACTGATTTCAAACCAATTGACAATATCCTATGTGGCAATTTATTAAAATGAAATGAACTAACCCCCTTTTCCATATTTGCTAATACTTTCATACCTTGTTCGAATAATTACATATTACAATTTTCAAATGAATTTTCAAATGAAGGCAAGTAGAAGGCAAGGACTATGGACAGGAGGTAATAGGGACTTGATGAACTTGTATTTTGTCAAACACATTTCATGTTCTGCTCTTCGGGTATTTCACTCCTATTTGCCACACGCTTAGCAAGCCTTCGTTATTCTCGTGAAATATATATAAACCTTATTTTTATTGGCAGAAAACTGGCCCAGTTTTCCAAGTACATATACATGTCTTATGTACTCCGGTTCCCTGTCGTAATAGAATTGCCGGTTGCAGTGCTAACTCAATTAGTGTTGAACGCTCGGTGCTGTTTATTGCGCCCCTACTCTGGCGGCGACGGTGGCGGGCGCGAGGCCACTCCACAGCTCATCATCGGCCTACCCTGGCCCACGAACCTCACATCAAAGGAGGCGCCAACCTTGCCGGAGAGTGAGAATGCCCGCAGGAGTAATTGAATTGTTTGTTGTTTGTCGCGTTTTCTTTTTTTTTGTGTTGGCGTGCACTCCAGCGCGCGGCGGTAATGGAGTGGCGTGCGCTCCGTACCTGAACGCACAGTGGGGTTTTTTTCCTCCTTTCCTCTTTCTTCTTTTGTCGGTTGTGAGCATCCGAGCGTCTCGCTCTCTCCATCTTCCTTTGCTCTTTCTCTGTCAGTCTAGCTCTCTCTTTCACTCTCAGGTTCCCCCCCCCACCACCCCACCCCACCCCAGAACCAGAGCCGCTCTGCGGTTCCCTTTTTGTCCACTGTAAAATCTGTGAATGCATAACTCTCCCCACCTTCACCCTCCTCTCTCTCTGCATCTCCCCCCCCCCCCCCCCCCCCCCCGCTCCGTCATCCCTCTCTCTCTCATCTCCACACAGACGGAGCAATTCGTCCACGCCCTGAATGATGAAATGGTCAAGAGTGCCTTGCTGGCGCTGCACGCCGCGCGGCCAGGCTTCGTGTCTCAGACCCCGGCACAGGGCCACGCGCACCCGGGTCAACACCACCACCACCACCACCAGCACCACCAGAGCCAGGACTCGAGCCCCGGCACCGGCAGCCCGGGCCAGAAGAAGCAGCTCCCGGGCCACAGCCCCACGATGATGGTGGTGGCGGCGGCGGCGTCCAGCGCGGAGAGCCCCGCGGTGTGCAACAACAACGTGACGGAGGCGCAGGGCGTGGAGGAAGGCGAGGCCGGGGGAGGGCAGGAGTCCATACCGCACCACAAGGAATACGACGAGGAGGAGTGGGCAAGTGTGATTGGTTTCTGTCGCTTGGCGGGACGCCATCCTGTCTGCCCCGCGGCTGCTTGTTTTTGCGCCCTCTGTGTTGTAGATACGGTCAAGCTGGGGTTTGGGTTTTTTACTTTACTTATTGCTTTTAGCGACTATGCTCGTGAGGAAGACACACATGTTCATATGTTATATGTAAAACACTTCCACGTGTTTTTTTTTTAACTTTGTGGTGTAAAAAAACGTCTTGCTGTCATTCGCGCACACGTCGCTACGTAGACAATGGGACAACAAACTGGCAGAGACGGATCAAAAGAGCGAGAGAAGATTTATTTCTCACCGTCTGTCTGTCTGTCTGTTGCTCTTCCAGGACAGAGTTTGGGCCAACGTTGCCAAAAGTCTCAACTGTGTGATCGCCATGGTAGATAAACTCCAGGAACAAGACAACAACAACCGAGAGCCAATCCCTGACCAGCAGCTCGCTGATGTCATCACCTCCCACAATCCTGGTAAAACAATGGGCTTCTGGTTATGAAGGAGGGTGATTGCCAAGTTGTTTGGGAGCCGACTGCAGTGGATTGGAATGGAGTTTGAGAATCTTGCCATGTATTAGTAGGGCAGTAGCCAGCAAGCCTGCATACGGATATCGTCAGTCAGTTGTGAATTACATATAAAAATCATGTTATGATCTCCCATAATGCTACATGCTAATAGCTGTTAGTAGTTAGTTAGTTAGTAGTAGGCTTTGTATTAGCCGCTTGTCCTTGAGGAAGCTGCACTTCTACAACAATTTTACTTTCTAATGTTGTGGTTGCAAAGCTGAAACAAGAGCAATCAATCAAACAACACTGTTAATATTGCATAAAGGCCAATTGCATTGACAGGTGGATGTTGAATGGGTGTTTTCCCAGACATCCCGCCCTCACTGGAAGACACACATACATAATGCAGTGTCTTTCATTATTGACTGGGCGCCGGGGGCCGATCCCCCCCCCCACCACCACCGCTTCCAGTGGCGTCCAGCCTCCTACAGCCTGAACTTAGACCAGTGACCAGCCAGGGAGTGCTGCCAACTGGCACCTGAGGGGGATGCATTAGCTTATTACCAGAGAGAGAAAGAGACATAGAGAGAGAGAGAGAGAGAGAGAGAGAGAGAGAGAGAGAGAGAGAGCGGGAGAGAGACATAGAGAGAGGGCTGGGAGAGAGAGAGCTGGGAGAGGGGGGGGACACATGATAGAGCGGCATTTGTTTATTACCAGAGATGGAGAGAGAGACGGACAGACATGAAGAGAGAGAGAGGGGGACACATGATAGAGCGAGAGAGAGAGATAGAGAGAGCTAGGGACACATAATAGAGCGGCATTTGTTTATTAGCAGAGGGAGAGAGCTGGGAGAGAGAGACAGACAGAGAGAGAGAGAGAAAGAGACACACATGATGGAGCAGCATTTGTTTATTAGCAAAGAAAGAGAGCTGGGAGAGAGACAGAGAGAGAGAGAGCTGGGAGAGAGGGAGAAGGCGCATGATGTAGCAGCATTAGTACAAACAAGGCCACTAAGGGCTGCCGAGAGAGAGCCATAGAAAGAGACAGAGAGAGCTGGGAGAGAGAGAGAGCACACAAATGAGAGCAATTAAAAAATAAAACGGCCATGTGCAAGTGCGTGCGTATCGGTACACGGTGTGCACATATGGAGTGTGCATAACACACTCTGGTCCACGCCTATACAGAGAACATGAAGTATTCATAGTCAGACTATTCCACTCCCCTGCTATGAAGACTAAGAACAGGTCAGCGGGGGCAAGCGGTCACCTGGATGTCTAAACAGACGCGTGGGGAGGAATAATGAGTGGGGGGGGTTATCTCTAGGCATGAGATTAGTGAAGCCATGTCTCCTGATGACAGGGCCGCGGGGGGGCGTGGATGTTTGGACAGGTGGACTGGCAACAGCTGACAGTTAGTGTTGCACTCCCCTTCCGTTTTCCCGATGCAGAGGCGGTATTTGCAGAATTAGATAAGACATGATGTCTTTGACAAGGCAATGCAATTAACTGTGTGTTTGTGCATGTGTGCGTGCGTGTGTGTTTGTGTGTGTGCGTGCGTGTGTTTGTGTGTGTGCATGTGTGTGTGCGTGTGTGTGTGTGTGTGTGCATGTGTGTGTGCGTGCATGCGTGTGTGTGTGCGTGTGTGAGAACTATTCCTCCACTAACTTCTGAGAATGTTAAGACAGCATTGACAAGCAGTTTGGAACATGAAGCCTCGATAATCAGACGGACAAACACTGCCCCCTACTGGCAGGTTCATCACGTGATCATCTGCGGACATGCTGTTGTTATTCACGTTTCAAATAAGAAAAGTCCACTGTTCATAGTGAATTGCCCTCTACCAGCTGGTTTTCTGGCTTTGGAGCACCAAAACCTTGCCTCGCCTTGCCTTGCCATGGTTTTATCTTTCGTGTTAAACATTGTGAAGTGAAAATTTGTCGAAAACATTTCCCCCAAATAATGTTCCTGCATATACCTCCTCCCTGACAACCAGGTCTTGGTTTAGCCCTCTTCTCTCTCTCTCTCTCTCTCCTGAAGGTGACTGGAAGGAGCAACTGCGCCCTCCGGTGGCCAGGCTGAGGGAGTGTGTGGTGGACGTGGTGGAGCGAGCTAAGAGGGCCATGACCTTCGTGCTGCTGCAGGAGACGGCCTGTAGCGTGCCCCAGGGCCTGCACCTCCAGCACCGAAGGGATGTGGTCTTCAGTCAGGCAGTAGGTAGCCAACACACATCCTGACAAACACTTAACGTAACCGTCGTGGCAACGCAACTTGCTGCTAAATGCTCATCGGCAGAATCGGTTGAGGAGCGACGGTTACCATGGTTTGATGACCCACACTGTCAGGTCTTTTGAGTCATTAGGTAAATTGAAAGATGGAAACAGGCAGGATAGTGTAGTGTTTTAGGCGTTCGACTCCCAGTATCAAAAGCTACTGGGTTCAATCCCCAAGGTGCCAGCAAGTCTCCTACCTGCTCCTCAATGACATGTATCTGAATTCACTGTCATGACATCATGACTGTATTACCCCCCCCCCCCCCCCCCTCTTTGCTCTGGCTGCCGGTCAACTTCAAGGCTTTTACATCTTCCAATCCAGCCATCTGCCAGACTCGACTCCCCGCTCTATTGCTCTCACCTTTTAAACCCACTCCTACCTTACTCCTGGGGCTCTGACCTCCAGTTTTATATAAATAAGATTGGTTATGTTTGCGGCTCCCACACACAGGCTTGTGAAGTCCCGACTGTTTTTATGAACTAGTTTTATTTATTTTATCCTTGCTTTAATCTTGGTTTCTTCATTTTAGACACCAGACTTTTGTGTGCACCCCACCCCTCATTTTAGACACCAGACTTTTGTGTGCACCCCATTCTAGTCCCGCATCAAATCCATCACCGAATCTACTTGCTACCACCTCAAAAACATCTCCCGACTCCGGCCGCCACTCTCAGACTCCGTGGCAGAGACCCTCATCCAATGCTCCCACCTGGATGACTGCAACAGAGTCCTGCCCGGGGTACCCAGCAAAGCACTGTATGGGCTCCAGTGTGTGCAGAACTGAGCCGCCGGGGTTCTCACCCACACCAAGCCCTGGCAGCACATCACCCCCACCCTCATCCACCTTCACTGGCTCCCGGTCAAGTCCCGCATCTGCTACAAAATCCTCCTCCTCATCTATAAATCCCTCCATGCCCTTGCCCCCCCCCCCCCAGGACCTATCTGATCTCTTTCACCCCCATACCCGTGTGCACACCACCCCCCACACCAACCTTTTGGGGACAGAGCCTTCAGTGTGGCGGCCCCCACCCTCTGGGACTCTCTCCCGGCAATCATCTGCAAAAAACTGGTGAAAACCTACCTGTTCACCAAGACCTATGGTCTCTAGTTACATTTCTGCCATCATACAGTGAATGCTAGTTCATCCTTCAATGGAAGCAGGAATATCATTTATATAGTTTTGCATCACAATCGTGATAAAAAGTGTGTGTGTATCTGTGCGTGTGTGTGTGTGTACAGTTATCCGCCCTGGCCTGTGGGTTCATCATGAGGCTGTCTGCTGGCATGCAGGACGAGGGTTTCCTGAAGCAGCTCCACCTGGTCGGAGTGCTGGCCCAGTTTGAGAGCCTGCTCAGCACCTACAGTGAGTAACACAGCCTGCCTGCGGACCTGGCGCTCCACACCTTCCCAACAAACACTTATTTTTTCAACTACACATTGAAAAGGACTTCCATGAAGGTTTGGCTATGGCTGTTTCCACATTGATAAATAGTGACATGAAAGAAAGGCCATTTAATGCTAATCCTAACCCCTTCAATAGTATTTATAAGTATACTTATAAATAAATTGTCTTCAGGCTCCCTGTACAGTTCACAGCTTTAGTTATCAGCGAATCTCTTTCTATTATATCTCAGCAGTGGGTATTGTAACCAAAATATCCCTAATTGAAGTGGAATTGAATCGAAATCGGCACCTTGTGAATTGAAATCGAAACCAAATTGGGGAATTAGTACCGATATCCCAGCCCTAATACATAGATGGGTACTAGGGGGATTGAGGTGTAACAGCAGCACACATCAGTACAAGGGCAAAAATAATAATACAAACATATATGTACCAATACAATAAGTATCTGTATCAAGTCTTGTCGTGTCGGGATTGGCCCTGATACCCCGGGTTGCCACGCGGTGTGTTGTGTGTTCACGTGAAGGCGAGGAGATCGGCATGCTGGAGGACATGGACGTCGGGATCTCGGATCTGCACAGAGTGTCGTTCAAGATCACAGAGGCCAAGACGGACGACCTCAGTGACCGCCAACCTTTCATCTGTGGCCGGCGGTGAGGATGGGGTGGGGCTGTGGTGGAGCCCACTGTTATTCTCTCCCTTAAAGCGGAAGGCTTGGCTCTTTCTATTGAGAGGACTGTAGACGATGCAGAAAAGAGAAACTGTACGTGTAAAACCAGAACTGATACGATGTGGTTTGCGTAACTTAATATGAATCTCTGTCCGGACGTTACTTCTTCTTTTTTTTGCGTGCAGCGCTTAGAATTTGTGGTAGTTGCTCTCCCTGTTCTCAGACTCACCTGTCAGTAAGTGGCTTTGCATAGAAGCGTCGCTTTCCCAACATATTAAGTTGTACAGCAATTTGAACATATCACCTTTCTTCTACTTTCTCTCTTTTCCCTCTTGCTGTTTTCCTCTTTGTTCTCTGCCCCTCGCTCTCTGTATGTGTGTGTGTGTCTCTCTCTCTCTCTCTCTCTCTCTCTCTCTATCTGTGTCTGTGTCTGTGTGTGTGTCTCTCTCTCTGCCTCTCTCTCTCTTTCCAGAGACCACTACACTGTAGAAGTCCCATTACCCCGACTGGCTTTCCATAGTCTGCCTGAAGAAATCAAGGATGGCCGGCCTTTAAGAGTTTTCCCTGTGCTGTTTAACGTGGGAATCAATGAACAACAAACTCTAGCAGAGAGGTACCTCAACACTGCCTGGGCTGTTTCTAGACTGGGCACCTTGCAGCTTTAAAAGTTACCTTTAAAGTTGTGTATATAGTTCCATAAATACACTGTAATATATGTATTATATATATGGGTGGATGGGTGGCCGGATGGATACTTTATTCCTCCCTGAGGAGGTGAATGTAGTACTTTTATATTTCACTTTTATCAGTTGTATTAGTTGGCCCCTAAGGAAGCTAAGCTAAAGCCAGTGATTATTGTCGTATGTTTTTTATGGCAAGCTTTTACACATTTTTCTTTAGTTCCTTTGGCTTTCATGATGATTGAAACACTTTTCGCATGGATGACTTTAATGTGACCGTTGCGATTCTCTTTCACCCATGCAGGTTTGGAGACATCTCCCTCCAAGAGAGAATAAACCAGAGGAACTTTGACATTTTAGAAGTTTATTACAAATCGTTAAGTGAAAAGTTGCCAGTAGAATGTAAGTCCACATTTTGAAATGATAATAGTATAGAAACAGAGAAACTAATGAAACACCTGCATTTGCATTTCATTTTATTCCCCATGTATTATACCGTGGCTCTAACAACAAAGTAGTCATTGGTAATGCATCCTGCAATGTGTGCTCTTCAGGGATGTGTAAATAATTGTATTTCGTTGAATGTCTTCTTCTTTCACAGGTCTACCGTGTTTTCAGACACACTCTGATGTAAAGGAGTTACTTGAATCTCTGCGCCAGAATGTAGTGATGAAGAAGAGGAAGAATGTGGAAATACTCTGGCTCGCTGGAACGGTACTACGCGCCGATCGAGCCGCTCGATCTTACCCCCCTTCACGCTACATGTTAGGCTCTGTGTGTAATCTGTGAATTAAATGGCAAGAATATCAGGATATCAATGTCATTATGTATTCTCATGGTGCATTGTCTCACAAGATTAGTGCACAAAGCCTAGTTAGAGCCAATATATTTAACCATGTATCTACCATGTAAGCATAGGCATTTAACGTCTTGCTTTAAAACAGAACTTGACTTCTAAATAAAATTACATCTAAATAACCCTGACAGGGCAAGAACTGAGATATCCCAGGCTAGGCATTTGACACGATTTATTACTTGTAGCTGAGAACATAGAGGAAAATATAATATCGCAAACTATTTCTAAAGACTTATGCTGGTCTCAACCTGAAACGCTGCCATTTTCACTTCAACAGAATATAAACAGTTATTATTAACAGTATTTTAAGTCTTAACAAACTCAGTTTTAGCATGGTTTATGTTTAGAAATACATTCATGTATGGAATGTGTGCATAGCTGGTTTACAGCCTCATCTGACCTGGACCCCAGACTCTGGGGCTGCACATCTGTGGTGCAGAGCAATCATGGCCCACATGATAAACCAGCTATCAACACACACACACACACATGAAAGAAAGAAAGAAAGAAAGAAAGAAAGAAAGAAAGAAAGAAAGAAAGAAAGAAAGAAAGACTCTGCCATGGCAGCACATAACATCTGCTTGGCGTATTACATCTCGCCATCGCCAATAAATGCATTCTCAACTCAACATCTACCTGTGGTCTGTGTCGGAGGGCCCCAACAAAAGCCACTAAGGTGGCGTGTGGCAGGAGCGACTGCCACACCATGTTTCACATCTATGTATTTATATTATTACAGGCATTACACATATTTCACAATCTCAATATGAAATGAAAATTAGTAGCAGCAAGTTGGTAGGAACATTATAATTGTGGTAATAAAAATGGTGAATGATAGCGCACAGTCTCTAGTTGAACCATGCTGATAGCATGAAAGAGGAACTGCCCTTTAAACTGTTCTTATCTTACCAAATACTTTTTCATGCTTGTCACACACACACAGATATCATCATGTCCATAACAAAATAATGATAACATTAGCTACTGTAATGTTATTGTGTGTATATATATACACTCACCGGCCACTTTATTAGGTACACCTTGCTAGTACCGGGTTGGACCCCCTTTTGCCTTCAGAACTGCCTTAATCCTTCGTGGCACAGATTCAACAAGGTACTGGAAACATTCCTCAGAGTTTGGTCCATATTGACATGATAGCATCACGCAGTTGCTGCAGATTTGTCGGCTGCACATCCATGATGCGAATCTCCCGTTCCACCACATCCCAAAGGTGCTCTATTGGATTGAGATCTGGTGACTGTGGAGGCCATTTGAGTACAGTGAACTCATTGTCATGTTCAAGAAACCAGTCTGAGATGATTCGCGCTTTATGACATGGCGCGTTATCCTGCTGGAAGTAGCCATCAGAAGATGGGTACACTGTGGTCATAAAGGGATGGACATGGTCAGCAACAATACTCAGGTAGTCTGTGGCTTTGACACGATGCTCAATTGGTACTAATAAGCCCAAAGTGTGCCAGGAAAATATCCCCCACACCATTACACCACCACCACCAGCCTGAACCGTTGATACAAGGCAGGATGGATCCATGCTTTCATGTTGTTGACGCCAAATTCTGACCCTACCATCCGAATGTCGCAGCAGAAATCGAGACTCATCAGACCAGGCAACGTTTTTCCAATCTTCGATTGTCCAATTTTGGTGAGCCTGTGCGAATTGTAGCCTCAGTTTCCTGTTCTTAGCTGACAGGAGTGGCACCCGGTGTGGTCTTCTGCTGCTGTAGCCCATCCGCCTCAAGGTTCGACGTGTTGTGCGTTCAGAGATGCTCTTCTGCATACCTCTGTTGTAACGAGTGGTTATTTGAGTTACAGTTGCCTTTCTATCAGCTCGAACCAGTCTGGCCATTCTCCTCTGACCTCTAGCATCAACAAGGCATTTGCGCCCACAGAACTGCCGCTCACTGGATATTTTCTCTTTTTCGGACCATTCTCTGTAAACCCTAGAGATGGTTGTGCGTGAAAATCCCAGTAGATCAGCAGTCTCTGAAATACTCAGACCAGCCCGTCTGGCACCAACAACCATGCCACGTTCAAAGTCACTTAAATCACCTTTCTTCCCCATTCTGATGCTCGGTTTGAACTGCAGCAGATCGACCTGACCATGTCTACATGCCTAAATGCATTGAGTTGCTGCCATGTGATTGGCTGATTAGAAATTTGCGTTAACGAGCAGTTGGACAGGTGTACCTAATAAAGTGGCCGGTGAGTGTATATATATATGGATAAAATCGGCAGTTGGTCAGTGTTTCCCTTGATTTTGCTCCACATGATGACACCATATAAAGTGATGACAAGTAGGGCGCTTTTTCTTTTGGCTTTGGATAGGTTTTTATTTCCAATATATGGCTTAATGTGTCGTACCCCCTCTCCCCATTCCAGATCTGTCGGAGGCTTAACGGCATCAGGTTCACCAGCTGTAAAAGTGCCAAAGACCGGACGGCTATGTCTGTAACCTTAGAGCAGTGTGCCCTACTGCGTGACGAGCATCAGCTCAGCAAGGACTACTTTGTGCGTGCACTGGACTGTATGCGAAGGTAAGGCGTGGGATAACACATCCACCTCACTGTATACAAAGCCATTGCTTCACCCAATCTGCCAAACAAATCTGTTAAATCCACACAAAAACATGTGGAGGTGCTTTTTTCCCCAGTATTTGTTGGTTGAAGTAATGCCTTGAACCTGATACTAAGTGGACATGTCACCACATCGCAGCACAAGTACATCACTTGTTCTGTTTGTGTAGCATGTGGGTGCCAGTTGCAACTATGCCCTGTTGTAAATCATTTGTTCCATTCATTGCATAATGGAAGCCATCCCTGAATCCTACACCATTCAAGATTCATACGCATTACATGAGAGGGGCACAGTACGCTTTTATTTTGTAATAGAAACCACAAGCTTTAATTTTTGAAAGCACAAGAGCTTTGACTTTGAAAAAAGTGACTGCAGGCCTATAGACTTATTTTTGGAAGAATTAATTTAGATTATAGGGATTTGGAGGTTTAAGTTTTTTTGGGACTTCACCTTACTGGTAGACGTTGGTTTCAGGGTGTCTACCAATTCCTCTTGGGAAAGAGGAGCAAGAGGTGTAAGCCCTACCTGCTCCTTAATGACATGAGAAAAAAAAAGATCACGAAAAAATGAAAGCTTGCTTTTGATAAAAGTTCATAATAAAAAATTACTAAATAGTAATGTTTGTAGTAGTAGTAACTGTTTTTCTTATTCCTGACGTCTCCAATAAATATACCAGATGCTACCCACAAGGAGTGCATCTCTAGGAATCAGCAGATAGACTATTTGCAATCGGTGGTACAGACTCTTAGGAACTGAGTAGGAAGTTGTGTAAACTATTAGGAAGTTGTGTAAATATTGAACTTGCTTAGTGACCTTGCCGGAGTTAGGAGGACATCTGTTCTGGCAGACACCATATAATATGTCTGGGTGATCTTCCAGTATTGTCACTTATTAACAAATTCTAATGAACATTTAGAAACTATGTGTTTATATTTAATTATGAAGACATTTGTGAATCATGTACAGTTTGTGTACATGATTCATAAAACGCTAATCTTACTTTTTGAATTGCACATCAATTGTCAAGACAATCTCATCATAAAATATCCCTCGACTTGTTCAGCAATAAAAAGAGCATGTTTTCATCCATTTTTCATGGAGAAAGCATTTGCTCAGCACGCCATGTCATTGTCGGAATACTTACCTTCTAGTAACCCATTGCCTTGCATGTCCCATCATGTCCTCCACTTAAGAACCCTCAATCACAATCGCTGCGCATTCTCCTCGCTATTGCCACCTTCTAATTCACATCTTTCAACATGGAGGAGAGAGTGAATGCACACATTTTCAGTCTGCTCATACTCATTTTAAGTGCAACCTTCAACAATGATCCATCTCTTACAACACCACTTACAACAATTAAAAACTCGCTTTTACAAGTGAGTCCTGCTCAAAGGTGAGGGTTGTATTTTTTGGTTTTACTATTCCAATTTGATATGCATACCTCAATTAAGTGCAAGAAGGGCCGACATAGACAGGAAATATGTGCTTGTATTCTTCAAGACATGAAGTCAGGAATTTCACATCAAGACATTCACCAAGGACCCAGACACCATCTGGCTGCATGATCCCTCCATCTGCAATCAACCAACACATTTCACAATGCGGCACTGTGCTTCGTAAGCCACTCAAGAGAGTCCCACTTGGTCTAGACCAGTGCTTCTCAACACCGTAGCCATCGAGTTAGTACCCAAACAGAACTCAAGACTTCTTAATGTCTTGGTTTTGTCGTCTATGGAAGTGAGACTAAATTTAAAGTGATGAACAACAGAAATCATTAATTAAGGGTTATCAAGATTGGAATCAGGCACCAGAAAATTATGTTCCATAAAATCCATTGCAATCTCAAATCATTTCAATCTATCGATCTCCTTTTATTCCTTCAAGCTCATTTAATGAGTGGAGTCTAGTTTCCCTCCTGGCTACGTAGCTGAATGAAGCAACGGCATTCAGACTTTGACGAATTGCAAATAACACAACACAACTGGGGGGTTGGGCCCCCGGTTGTGTTGTGTGATGCTGGGGGATTGCAGGGGGGATTCAGACCACATCCCTTCAATCCTGAGTCTGAATGAGTTTAGTAGCTTACTTTTGAGATGTATATTAATATTATTTTTTAAATGTTCTGTCGGCGTGTTGTGGATACATCCCTCTGTGATATGTTATGGTTATTTTACGTTTTTAGATCCTGTTGTCCATCACTTTATATACTTGGCATAACGCTTGGCTAAACCATAGCTAACTTCCTAGCTGCCATCAAACAAGAATGGCTAAACTTGTATTGGTCTCATGCTGCAGTGGGAAATTTAGTTTTAAGAATATTTTTAATAAATGTGCAGCCTAAAAAATGTAGCGAAGTTTACTAAATATATTTACTAATATTTAATTTTCCTCCGACAAAGTGGGCATCAGCGTCCGTGTGCAGTCCGCTCAGGTCTGGACATGCAGCACACATCTGGCCCTGCATGTGGCTCACAAGCCAGCGGTTGAGAACCACTGATCTAGCGTCCACGAAATCAGCAACAATAGCAGTGATCTTACTTATTTCTCTCTCTCTCTCTCTATATATATATATATATATATATATATATATTGTCTATATATGTGTCTCTCTCTGTGTGGTGGTTGTGTCTGGCCTGCTGGCGTGTGGCCCTGCAGTCGGCTGACCCAGGGAGACGTGGCCCACGGGGAAGACCCCGAGGCAGGTGCCAGCGAGAGGAAACCTCCCTCGCGACACTTTTACCCCATAGCCCTGCTGCTTGTTAGCTCCCACCTGCTGGTCGTCTGGCTCATTTTAAGTCTTGTTTTTCTGCTTGCTAAATATCAATAAATTCATGACAATACCATATACCCTCCTTGCTCCTTTTTTCTGTTTGGTGATGTATTTTATATTATGTATGATATACCTTTAGTTGTTTTTTTTAATATATAATTTCCTTTGAATGGGTGGTTTTCAAAGGAAAGGTTTTTCCTGTCAGGTGTCAATCGACATTCAGCAGTGGAGGATTTTGAAGGTATTAAGATGTAATAGGCAGAGACTGGCTGTGAATCTCTCTGGGAAATGCCAACTAAATGTTTTATGTTCGTCACAAATTAAACATCCAGACATAGCTGTACGGAAGGGACAGCCAAATATCAGAGAATCGGTTGTCAAGCTTTACACACCGTAAAGTACCAAAGATGGGCAAGATACGGACCAACCCATGAACAGTGTGGACAAAACATGTCATAGGAGCTAACCGTGGAAAAAAATGAGAAAGATTCAGAAGATGCTTTGTGTACTTTGGAGTCAGCGAGGCAGATGGCTAGAGACTGCAGAATTAAAGGCTTATGTAAGAACTGTGGAAAATGTGTCATTCTAGCAACTCCAAAAGACACATTCCTATCACAGACAGCTACAGTATGGATCGAGACTCCTGTTCAGACAGGTAACCCGCTGCCTTTTAGATGGTGGTAGCCAACACAGCTTTGTCAAAAACTGTCACAAACTCCAGAAGGTAGAAGAAACAATAAAACGACGTACATTTGGCTCCAATACACCAAAACTTTTGTAACTTAGTCAAAGTGAAGCTAAGGAATATCAGAAATGGCCAGTGTATACAACTAGAGGCACTAGAAACGCCACAAGTGTATGCATCCATTATGCAGGGAGCAGGGGAAGAACTGTGCCAGGAGCTAGAAAGCACAGGCAGACGCAGGAGCTAGGAATCCTCATCGGAGGTGACCATTACTGGATGGCGGTCTCTGGAAAAATGAACAGAATAAACTGATCACTGGACCGTACATTCGGCTGGTCAATTCAATGAACAGTAACAATGACAAACGTGACTCTGAATGTCTACCCGGCTGAAGTTGGAGCGCTGCACATAAGCCTCGGAGAAGACCTTCTGTCTGATCGGCTATGTTTTTGCCCATGGGAATCGGACAAGAGCGGGAATCAGTACACGTCGACGACGATGCGATGTAGCTCTTTGACAGCACTGCAACAGAAAGGAGGTAGACATGAGGTGAGCTCACCCCGGAGAGAAGAAGCACGTGGCCTAGCATCCAGCTATGACATTGCTAAGAAACGCTATGAACAGCTTAGTGGAAAATTCTGAGCTAATGTGTTACTGTCTGAGCAGTGTTGTGCAGTTATTCAAGACTATAGAAGAGACCTCACCTGAACGTCTGTCATAATCCGCCGTCATAATAGCAGTCCGCCGAGGTGCACGCGCACCTGGCTTTCAAAGGGAATGGGAGATGACACCGATTGGTTTATTGCATGTGACGCCCAAATCACACCCATGATGAACGAGTTAAATTACAACTCTTTTGGACGGCGTGCCTGGCGCCGCGACCATTTTCCCGCCGTTAAACTAGCAGGTGATTGGGACACGCCCTGTATGCACCTGCGCCGCACGCTTCAGATCATGCGTTTCAGGTGGTTAAAATAGTGTGTCTAGCTCCATCTACTCACCCTTGATTTTGACTCTTTATGTATTTACTTCATAAAGGGGCATTTTACTTATGAGATGAAACACATAGAATTGCATAAAAATACCACCAAGACACTGGAAATGTCTATTTATAACCATGAATGATAATACCGGAAAATATAAATGACTATGTGAGTAGTTGTGTGTAAAATTATTAAAATGGGAAAATTGGAAACAAATATAATATTTAACAAACAGGCCGTGATACCTCCGTTTCAATAAACATGCTTGCAGTACACCCAGCATTGCCACAATAACACAACTAATGTCAGTGAAATGCCCCTTAAAAAAATACATCATTTAAAACAATGCCTCATCTTTGTTTTGCTCATGTTTGTCTTTTTTTGTGTGTCCCCCCCCCCCCCCCCCCCCTCCCTTCCCCCTCCCTCTCTCACCCCCCTCATTGTTTTTTCACTCCCTTTATTTGAACCATCAGAGAGGGGTGTCGGATTGAGAACGTACAAAAGAATATTAGATGCAGGAAGTATGCCTTCAACATGCTGCAACTGATGACCTTTCCCAAGTCCTACCGACCACCCGAGGGGACCTATGGGAAGGTTGACACTTGAGGAAGTAAGGACCTGTATAATCAGCGGTTATATTTGCATCCAAATTGTAGAAACAATAAAGAAAGCTTAAACAGCATTAAACAGCTGGGTTTGCCAAAGAATTACACTTTCCATTTTTGTATTGTCAATTAATGCTGTTAGGGTGACTGTTACAGTGCTTGTGTGTTTGCGTGTGCGTGTGTGTGTTTGCGTGCGTGTGTGTGTGTGTGTGCGTGTGTGTGGGTGGGTGATATTCTTGTATACAACGACAATTCAGTGTTTTTCTCCCATTGACGAACAGTAAGCATACTGTTATGTTTGCGTTGACTATGAATCTCCTATTATTTCTGTATGAGACTGGATTTACAGATATTAAATGGAACTTATCCATCAAATCACATTTCCTCGAAAATGCCCCTCAATTCCTGACATGGATTATGTTCATTTCAAGCTCTGAAGTGAATTTAGTATGAACTAATAGCACATATTAAAGCTTTTCCTAACAACCAAGTAATGTACATATTGCAATGTCTTCTCCCTGGATATGGATATGTGAAGCTACACCCAAGATAAACACCCAATGTACTTAAAGTTGTATAGAATAAGATCAGGATCTTGGAATTGTATAGGACAACAGTTAATTTCTTCATACTGTTATATGCGTATAGAATAGATAACATTTTATAATTTATTTTTGTATTCTGAATTGTATATATATAGCAACACCAGACAGAAAATGCATATTGAAAAATGTATTATTAAACATTTCACATGTGTGTAAGTAAGTGTAATTGAATAAAATATTTTGTTTGACACAAATATCGATTTACGAACACGCTTTTCTGCATTTCATTGCATTTTTTTGGTTATTTATTCATATATATATATATATATAGATAGGCAGTCTCAGCAAACTTCTTACACACAGTAGTAAAGTACATACATGTCCAAACATATGGCAAAACATGCGACAAAGCTTATTGTTATTGTTGCATTATGTGTAGGTTGTGAGGTTTGATAGACTGCCAGAATACACAATAAAGCTTATATCGATATGTTAATTATCGTGTATAAATGTTTACCTGAGAATTGAATTCGATGGGAGAAATACACATGTGGTTGGAGTGGATTATCCCACTTATACCATGGCCACTTGCAAATCAATAAAAATATAAGGGTGTTGATTCATATTTTGGGGTAATTCTGTCTCAAAAGTACAACTTTTAGCTCGCACTACTTTATGTGTTCCTGGAAACAAACAGCAAATGACCAGAGAAATATATGGGTCTGACTAATGCCTGGGTCTGACTAATGCCTAATATCAGTTAACATGAGATTCATATGGAATGCAGACGTTACCTTATTACTCCAGTAAATAGAGACGATCTTAGTAACGACCTGGCAACTTTACCTTATTACTCCAGTAAATAGAGACGATCTTAGTAACGACCTGGCAACATTACCTTATTACTCCAGTAAATAGAGACGACCTTAGTGACAACATGGCAACGTTACCTTATTACTCCAGTAAATAGAGACGATCTTAGTAACGACCTGGCAACATTACCTTATTACTCCAGTAAATAGAGACGATCTTAGTAACGACCTGGCAACGTTACCTTATTACTCCAGTAAATAGAGACGATCTTAGTAACGACCTGGTAACGTTACCTTATTACTCCAGTAAATAGAGACGATCTTAGTAACTACATGGCACTACATGGCCCCCGAGTCCGGTCCAAGTTGACAGTTACTAGCTGTAACTGTCAACTTCAGTGCATTCATTTTTAGACCGGTGATGAGGCTGCTAGCGTCCTGGCTGTGGATGTTATCGAAAAATAATGCACACCTTTCCAGCCAATCAGAATCGAGTATTTACCCGGGCCATGGTATAAGAGTAAATAATGCATGACTGTGGAGTGCGTGTGGTTGATAGCTGGTTTACAAACTCACTTGGCCTGAGTCCGACTGATTAGACTCTGGACTGGGTGGCACCCAGGATAACCCAGCTATCAACACACACACTCGGAAGAGAACTTCTGTCATGGCAGCATGTGCCATCTGCTTGGCGTATACCATCATGCCATCTCCCTTAAATGCATCTTCAAATCAACATCTTTCTGTGTAGATGTTAGCGCCACTAAGGTGGCGTGTGGCAGGTAAATAGCCACAATGACAAAAAATACTTTTACATCCTAATGATTTGTTAGTAAGGCTTATAAAAATACATTATAGATGTGTGACAAATGCATAATCTAGACCGTCTAGTAGTCCAGCCATTTGTAAACAAAGTATACTATTATCTACTGTATAAAATACACTCATTGGACAGACAACCACGTGCTAGTTTTCTTCAATCATATTTACATTACATTACAATGTCCTACGTTCTGCCTGTTGTGAATTTATATACTGCAGTAGTATCCTGAGGTTTTGAAGGAATCTGGAAGCAGGTTCTAGAGCTTGTGCCTCACACGGTGGACAGTTGACCTGGAAATTAAAGAAACAAAATAAAAGAAGAATGTACTGCGTATAAAGGCTTTCCAATAGCACAACATGTTGGTTGAAGCCTTCATCTTAAACAGTACACTGTGCTTTTCCACTCATCCTCTCTCAACCTTACCATGTGACACGATTATGGTTTTCTTTTAATACATTTGGTTAATACAAAATTAACATATATCACATTGGTCCGATTGGGACTAAAAAATATATCCCACAGGTTAACAATGACCAATTATTTGCCAACCTTAACTTTTACTAAAGAACTAGAAATAACAGATTGGTTGGTTCAAAAGTCTCAAATGTTTTGGTTTTGTAAAACAATCAAATGGTCGTCAGCACAAATCCTGCTTTTAGGAAATATTACATCAAATATGAATGCCATAATGTATAAACGTTTATATTGATTTACTGTCACGGGAAAAACCCACGATACTGAATCAGTTTAAGCATAAAGATCTCAAAGCACTTGTTTTAAGAACAAAACCAATTAAACACAGATTCCCCCTAATCAATTTAATGGTTTCACATTGTATGTGACTTGCGAAAAAGATGCAAGCAGGACTTACGGAGCTACCTTGTGAACGTAGCTTCTTTAGCAAATGATAAAGCTCGTTTGCCGGTTTATCTAATTCCTCTTCGGCGATAATGACATCCAGTTCAACCATATAGCACAGTAAGGACATATCTTCGCAGTTCTCCTATGAAAGAAAAACATCTTTAGAATAGAGCCATAAAGCGATTATCAAAATATGATTGGCACTCAATACCTCTGACCATAATCGTAACAATTAGCATTTCTGTGGGCCAAGGTTCCAGTAATTTTCCAATAACATGTCAATAATATTATCTTTAACATCCTAAACAAACTAAATAACACAATTTATTTAATTTGGGTGCTGAAATGCACTATTGCAAATACACATTTATTCATATTTTTTTAACAAATTGTCAGAAAAATGTGCTTCCATTTTGGTCTCCAGTTTGACCTAGTCACTACAAATCCAGTATTGGATTGTTGTTTTATAGCATTTTTAGATAAGTGTTATTCATCCACATTTTTGAGCTTTTTAAAATATAGATCTAAAAACGTATGCAGTCAAAGGAAGGACATGATGGAGATTCCAATATTTCATGAAACATTTCATTTCTAATACTTGCTCAGGGAATGCCTCCATTAAAAAGCATACCGTTTGTCTTTATTATACTTATAATTATGAATCTAAAACTTACAGGAATGTCATTAAGTGTAGGAGTGTAAAGTAAGGCATCGGATTTCTGAAAAAAGTTCACAAATGACAAAATGATTTTCAGATTTAGAAAAATGCATTACAAACATTCCTTAATAACAGTGAATTATAATTAATTATTTTTTTCTGTACTTTAAAGGGGCTGTAGACAACTTTTCCCACCCTAGTGTTTCAAAGTGGTATTATTTTTGCACCGCTCTCGCAAAGACTAACCGGATCGCTTTCTGTTTCCTCAAAGCCTAGCGACCACAAGACGCACATTTGTTTGGAAATGTCCACAAAAAAAAAGATCAACACTTTGGAAATAAAGAAGCATGTTCACTGAGGAGGTCATGTGAAATTGGCATAATTTTATTTGGGAACAAGCAAAAGCTATTGTAATGATGTGCATTGCATAGTAATACCATTGCTATCGGCAGCAGGGGTTGGCGTCGGGGTGGAGGGGGGATTAGAAAAAAACAGGAGGAAAACCGTGAGTTTATTCATTCATTCAGTCTATAATGGAGACATGAAAGCAGATACAAATTCTTTAGTATGGGTTGAGAAAAGCAAACTGGGTTGGTAGCCTGACTGGATCGCCTGGCGAGACGACATGAGGTTTATTCAGGTAGTTTACTCAATGCAAAAACGTAGCGTATGCAGATATTAGTAGTGTCATCAGATTTCAGTTGTTCCACGTCCGCCATTTCCTCTACTGGGGATAGCTAATTGGGATAGCTACTAGAGGTGCGCGGATGGCGGTTACAGCCGCGGACTCCGCGGTTAAACCGCGGATCGGGCGGATGACCTTACGAAAAATAATATTTTAATTAAATTCGGGCGGGTGGCGGTTGAACCAATCAAATGAAAAGATATATATAAGTTACATTGTTAAATATTGTTACTTGCATCCGATAAAAACGAGCACACTTTTTTTTCTCGCGTCAGCAGCGCCCGCGGATGGCGGGCGGGTGCGGTTTTGAAATTGGTCAAAAAACGTTGGTGCGGATGGATGGCGGACGGATGATGAGTTTTGTGATGCGGTTGCGGATACAATAATAGCCCATCCGCGCACCTCTAATAGCTACTGATGGCTACCGGGTAAACATCGCTATTCCTCAGGGTTTGGTTGCACGCACAATGGTTGACACGTTTTCTTTGTGCCGTAAAGTGAGCCTTTTTCCCGGGAGATCGTACCCGGTGGCAGACAGAGCTGCATGGTGAAAACGAGGCTTATAGGGACGCTGAGGGAACCAATCTAAACGCCGATGGTGTCGTTATTCTGTAGCCATTACACTGTGCAATCAAAATTTACTTCATATTGATACGTTAAAGCAAAAAAAGTTGTCTACAGCACCTTTAAACTAAAGGGCCCTTATTTTACTACGAGGTGTGAAGATTAGCCATTACAAAGTCTGCTGTGGTCTAATCAGTCTGGACCAGACTGGATGACACTCCCCCATGTGATGTCACTCTAGCTAGATTTAGATTTCTCATTTGCTTGTAATACCAAATTAACATCACATCTGGTAGTAAAATAGGGGCCCCTTACTAGGTGTTACAGTGGATGTGATTCCTGTTCTCACCTCAAGGCGAGAGTAATCAAGGAGATTAATTCTCTTCAGCAATCGCTGCAGTTCTATTGCAATAGTTTTGGTGGGGGCAGCAGTGGCACAAGCAGAGCTGCTCAGGATGCTTCAACAAAAAAAGAGCCAACCATTGTAAGATTTCAGGTCATTGTGTTTGGACAAAGATTTTGTAAGATACAAATACTTTGTTGGTCGATCAGTAAACCTACACAGGTTTATGATATTTTGTATTGCCTCAAAGTCTACCTTTAAAAGAAATTCAAGGACTGTAATTCTGTGTTTTCATATTTTTGACACACCACCAATCAAAAGTGACTGTTTTCGCTCGCTCACAAGTAACGCCTATCAATGATCAGCCAGTAACTGAAACAAGTTAAGAACAAGTTAAGACAGTTGTGTCACAGCTAATTGCCTCCCAGTTATGTGTCCTCAGTGACAAATGCAGTAGGTTCATTGATGGGGCAACACTTCAATGAAAGGTTTTGCTGTTGGTATCCAACAATGCTAGTAGGATAGTCATGTTTGAACTTTTTTGACTGAAATATGGTGAAGGGGAGACTTGATAACAGAAAAATACATGTACTGTTTTTGTCCTTTTTGGGACTCATACGTGCCATGGATTCATGCCTACACCAATATCACACACGTCTGCTGGCCCAGAGTGTTCTGGCCCTGATCCACACTGGCTTTTTTGAGAGATTTCTGAAGTCGGTGCTCACCCTGGCCTGCGCCAGTGGGGTTTAGGCGTCTTGCCCAAGGTACCGTGGACATTGAAGTTCTGAACCCAGAATCCTCCAGCTGTGTGTCAAATACCCAAACCACAAGACTATCCAGGGGGGGGGCACTGTAATAATGTTAGCTTTTCTATATTCTGATTTGTCCAGGTCCTGAGGCCAACATGTGGTACTGGTGTCTTGGGCCTTAGCCAATCAGCACAAAGGCTTCTTATAGGAAGTTCCTAACCCCAATTGCAGGCGTCCTCATCTCATGACGGAAGGAAGTAATAGGAAGTGAGAGTGCATTTCAGTACTCCGTAGACTCATGACTTCTCTCAGCCTGGAAAGTCGCCCGGTCGAGTTCCCATGGACCCTTAGCCACTATCTCCATGACAAAACTGACAGCTGTTTAACGGGAGGTCAACAGCTGTGGCTCACTTGACTGCAACTTGATGCATTTCAAACAGATCCCAATCTGGGGGGGGGGGCAGACCATTTGGCCAGATCTGGATTTGTTGTGCAAATACCTTAGGGTGCTCTGGTATTTGCTCTTCTTCTGCCACTGGCTGGCTAATGGCAGTCACACCCCCAATAACCACACCACAACCGGTCCATACACCACAACCGGTCCATACACCACAACCGGTCCATACACCACAACCGGTCCATACACCACAACAGGTCCATACACCACAACCGGTCCATACACCACAACAGGTCCACACACCCCCAGTAACCACACCACAACCGGTCCACACACCACAACAGGTCCACACACCACCACAACAGGTCCACACACCACAACAGGTCCACACACCCCCGGTAACCACACCACAGCCGGTCCAGACACCACCACAACAGGTCCACACACACCCGGTCCACACACCACAACAGGTCCACACACCCCGGTAACCACACCACAGCCGGTCCACACACTTGTTCCGCTACTGGTGTGTGTGGACCTGTTGTGGTGTGTGGACATGTTGTGGTGTGTGGACCTGTTGTGGCAGTAGCGGAACAAGTCAGAGGCGGGCCGGGGGGCGGGGCAAATGACCGGGCCCTTTACGGTACGAGTTTGTCGCCGGGGGGGGGGGGGGGGCGTGCGGGTACGCGATTGTCGACCCGCGGGGGGTGCGGGTACGCGATTGTCGACCCGCGGGGGGTGCGGGTGCGCGATTGTCGACGGGGGGGGGGGGGGTTCGCGAAAGTCATCCACAGCCGGGCCCCTAGAGACCCGGGCCCGGGGGCGGCCGCCCACGCTGACGCTCCGCCCCTGACACACACCCAGTCCACACACCACAGCCGGTCCACACACCACAACAGGTCCACACACACCACAACAGGTCCACACACCACCACAACAGGTCCACACGCACCACAACAGGTCCACACACACCACAACAGGTCCACAAAGCCTACAACACGCACACAGCGTCCATAGTGAGGACGCATTGGTATAAATGAGTTGTTCAAACTTACCTTAGAATAAAAAAACAAAGCCAATAATGTCTTCTGTGACACTCGCGGCAGAAGACGCAGGACAGGCCGAAATGTGAGAGTGTCTGCAATGTGAGGCAGTTATTAGAAAGTCATTGCTTCATTAAAGTCGGCATGTCGTCAATAAGGAAAAAACCTAATGTAATAACCGAGTTGTAGTAATTGTATTGTGAGTAACAACGCGGCCCTGCTGGGTCACCACGCCATGCCTAGCGTGGCCGGCCCTTCATGGCATAAATGAAACTGAAAGTGGATTGAACAACAACACACACCAAAAAGAAGATGAGGGTTGGGGGTTTTTTGTTTTCTTTTTGTGTTAAAGTAAACCCCTTCATCCAGGCGGAGGAGGACGACCTGCTGCCAGTACAGTACAGGTGTATCCACGCCGCACGCCAGGCTGTATGACTAATAATAAACTACAGCAGCAGTAATAATAATAACCGCGAGCAGGAAACGCGCCCAGCGCCATGATTTGGCGTAATGAGGAGCGGGACTCACCGGCCGCCGCTGGGTACTCCTGCACAGCCGGGCCAGCACCGCCGCCACGTCACTCATCTGCGGCTCAGACGCGCGGCTCTCCGCGGGCTGGAGAGACGGACGGAAACATCATCACATGTTGGCTGCCGCAACGTTTCTCTCACCTCCGCCTCCACCACCACCACCACTAACACCAACCACAACACCAACCACAACCCGCCGCCGCCGCGTTGCATTAACGCGACGCAAAAAAAAGTTGAATTGAGACAATTGAGACGACCCGTGGAAAAGGCAGGAGGTTAAAATCCGCCCCGCTGCGGTTGGTCTGGCACTGAGGTCCTTCAGCCGCAGAGGGGGCGTGGCCTCTCGCCGAAGTGCGCTTCTCCAGGGGCGCGCGTTGTTGCGTTGATCGCGATGTTTAGATCGAGATATTGTCGCGCGACGATGATAATCGCCGCACCTTCGCGCTCGTTCGACGGGGACGATTGCGTTCGTTGACTGTGTAGTATACGTTGTGTTAGGGTTTGGGTGGAAAGGTGTGGGGTTGTAAGTGTTGTAAGTGATTAAGTGATACTTTACTATAGCCAAATATCGTTATTATCGTATCGTAAAAAAAAACATTGTGTATGACACACACACAATTAAAAACAAAAACTCACTTGCCACTCCCTTTGATCGCATATGAATCATCAGGCACACCTGTAGCGCAGAGCAACAATGGGCCATAGTTGCTCACACACACACAATTCATAAATGTGTACACTCTTGTCTTGACAGTAGCCAACGCTTAGCAAGATGTGAGAAGGCATGGGGACTTCTACAAGAAATAATGTCTGTTGGCATAGTATTCCATTGAGTCATGGCAATGCAAGAAAACGATGACTTCCCAAATACAGTTTTGCGTTGGGGTACACTACACTCACCCCTTGTAACAGATCTTGTTGTTCTTGTTCTTGTTGACTTCTCAGAGCTGAGTGTAATATATTTTTTCAGGGGGGGGAGCTGCAGCATTGTGAATAATTTAAAAAAGTAAGCAGACATTTGAGTGCTTTATCAGATTCTCAAAGTTTAAAATTTCATATTTATTGAGTATGACAGTGATGGTAGCGCCATGGCTTTTTATCATGGATTTTGAGGGCAATTTTGTATAGTGATTCAAGTGGTTTTAGAACTGTTTTGTTTGACTGAGACCAGCTTGTAATACAATAACTGGAAGCCTCAACTGTGAGTGAATTCCTTATGTATCTGAAGTTAGCTAGGTTTAATGAATCGAGACGAGAACACAAAGGGTTAAATGTACCCGGGGGGGGGGGGGGAAAAGGATTTGTTTTATTGCTGTCGTCTTATCCCTTTTTTCCTCTTATTTTCCTTTTGGTCATTGTGTTTCTCAGTTTTTTAACATGGTTTTTAAAGCTAAGAGTTTGGTCAAGGGTAACACCCAAGTACTTAAATGTATCCACATTGTTAATTGTTTACCCATTTACTGAGACGTCGGGGCATTCTTTCAGTGTGAGCCTGTTGGTGAAAAACATGGTTACAGATTTTTCTAAGTTTAAGGTAAGGCAAGATTTGTGTAACCAGAGAGCAACCTTTTGCATTGCCTTTGTTAATGTTTGGCAATGTTTCGGTTACTCAGGTATGATTTGATCCAGTTTTGAGTGTGTGATGAAAGATTGTAATTACCAAGTTTGTAAAACAGTTTGTTATGATTAACAGTATCAAAGGCCTTGCGCATGTCTAGAAAGACAGCACCAACCACTCCTCCTTGGTTTTAATGTCCTCAAGGAAGTAGCAGCAGGCCGTGTCAGTGGAGTGTTTTTTCTTGAATCCAAACTGCAGAGGATGTAAAAGTGCCTTGGATTCAAGGTGGGCAATGAGTTGTTCTGCCACTGCCTTTTCCAAGACCTTTGAGGCTGCTGGGAGTATACTAATGGGGCGGTAGTTACTGACCTCCTGAGCGTCACCAGATTTATGGACTGGAGTTACTATAGCTGTTTTAAAAATATGCCTTCATTTATAGATCTGTTTATTATTGTAGTTAGTGATGAAATGACAGACTCTTTATGTAACTTTAAAAATGCAGTGTCCAGGCAGTGTATATCCTTGGCCTTGCTGTTTGACAAGTTTGATAAAATTGTATCCACTTTTGCCTCATTTAATGTGTTCAGGTCAAATACAGGCCCTTCACAAGTAAATGGTTGCGGAGGGTCTATTGCCGGAAACGTCTGACTAAGTTGCTGCACAGAATTTAAAAGATGATCATTAAAGAGGACATATACCTTTTTTTTAACAAGTTAGATTGGTCTATGGGCTATACAAAACATGTTCATGAAGTTCTTTGCACAAAATCACTCTCACATAAAGAGACTTCATCCGCTCTATTTTTGCCAGTTGCAGTCCCTCTCAGATTGAGCCGTTTTGGGCTCTGTCACTTTTATGCAAATAAACTGTTGCTGGCCACACCCCATCCATTACACCAAAGCTCCGCCCTTAACAATCTTTGTTTACACTGCTCGTTTATCACACGTGAAACGACCGCTAACCATGGCCGCAAACAGTCAACCATGGCCGCAAACACAACCATATTTCAGTCAGGACCACTTTTGTCAAAATAATCTTTTATTCTAAAGCAGAATATTACATGCAGAATATTACATTTGCAGAATATTACATTTGGCGGTATGGCTCTGTTCTGGGACCTCCTTGCCCTTCCACGTGCCTACGTGGAAAGCCTTAAGGCAGGGGGAGCACTCCTCCTGCCCATCCATGTGCCTACATGGAAAGGTTTAAGACAAGGAGAGCGGCAGCAGAGACCCCCCAGGGTACAGAACAGAGCAAGCATCAATGACAATCAGAAAAAGACATTGATTAATTAGATACAACATAAAGGAGGAGCTGGGGTGGAGGTGGGTTGCCAAGCTAGCAGAGAAAGCAGCGAAGATAGGCAGGCTGAAGCAGCTTAAATAAGGCGCCAAGAATGATGTTTGCCAATGGGTGTTTGAGGGGGAGCCAGCTGAGCTGTCAGCTGACTGTGTATGGTATCCAATGGGAAGCTAGGGGAATCAGCTGATGTATGTCTATAATAATACTGCATATTTGAAGCGCTCTGCATACGTAACGTAACCTAAAGCGGCAATTATGACTGTGATTATGACTACTGTGATATCTGTACTCAGCCGAGCCTGACTTTGTGGCCTGCCTGAACTAACGCTATGCTCAATATGTTTGACCCCGAGTCGGACCCAGAGAGTAAGAGTAAGAATATGCTAGTTCATGCGACAGAATGCGACAGAAACACTTTTAAAAAAAAAAATACATTTACATCTTACACTTACATCTCCATCTGCTGAATTGACACGGACAGTAGGTACAGAGACCACCGTCAGACGAAGTGTGCTGGCGAATCCAGCTGTGTACTGTCCAAGGTTTTCAAAGCAGTCTGCTGTAAAGTGGTTTGCACAAACCGCAAGCTTCTTGCCAATTGTTGCAGGGACATGGCCATCAAAAATGAAATCGAGCCACACAGTTCTTCTATTTTCCTTGGTTGGGAGAAAATGGAAGGATTTGTGTGACTGTTTGCAGCCAACAACACAACACTTCATGTGTGATTTGCCTGTAGCCATAGTGCTAGCGCTCTTGTGCTCGATGCTCGTAAGAAAACCAGCTGATCAAAGATGGCGGATCTTCAACTAATTTAGAGGGTGTGGGCTTGACAGGTGGGAGTGGTTCTATGCAAATTTCCTGACCGTGACGTGAGGATAGGGGAGCCAACCAAACGGCTCACACTAGCATTGTGTTTCTTGACACAAAAGTCTTGCTACTGACTCAGAAAACGGATGGATGGTTTTTTTTCGCGCTTGTGTTTATACGAACAGTAGAGACCCAAATATGAACACAAAAGCCCGCAAAAAGTGAGTTTTGCATAATATGTCCCCTTTAAAATTAATAGCAATAGCATGGCTATCATTTAGAATAGAGCCATTTACCTTGAGCTGAATGCTCTCATGTGTGTGTTTTTCCTTCCCAAGTAATTTATCAATGCTATTCCAACATTTTTTACTGTTCCCTTTGGCATCCCTGATAAGATCCAGAAAAAAAGTTGCCCTAGCCTTTCTAAGTTGCTGTGTAACCCTGTTTCTTAAACTTTTAAACATTAGATGATCAGTGTTTAATCTTGACTTTAAAAACCTTTTTAGAGCAGTATCTCTCTTTTTCATTATGTCCCATAGATGGCTATCAAACCAAGGCAGGTTGTGTTTTGTGTTTTGTTTCTTAGACCTTTTGTATATAAAAGCATACATTTGATTGTTGCTTGCTTGTTCACAGGATTTGTTATCAGAAATGTCAGTCCATCCTGTTTCCTTTTTTTCTTTTCCAAGGAGTGCCAAGTCTTTCTTAGGGATGAAAGCTATATTGTGATTATTTTTAATTGTGTGTTGATTCCTATAATGTGATTCGGTCAGCTTTCTAGCGGCCAGTGTAAGATTTTGATCTGACAGACCAGTGATCAGGTTGTAGGTTTTAGTGATCCTGTCTGGTTTATTTGTAAAGATTTTTCCTACGTGCTTTATCAAGCCAGTTTAAATTAAAATCTCCCATAGGTATCATTTCACTCCCTGCATACTGTTTGAGGACATCAGATTTACAATCAAAAAAGTCATTTGTAGCGGCAGGTCGATAAACAGCAAAAACAGCAAAAGACATTTGAGGGGATAGTGTTATTTTTACCCCTACACATTCCAGGTTGCTTGCAGGTGTGTTAATTTGCTCGCTTTGCATAGTGTCCTTCACATAAATCAAAACCCCACCCCCTTTCCCTTTAATTCTATCACGTCTATACACTTTATATCCAGGGACATTAAAAACAGATGGAGGAGTTGTAGGTGTCAACCAAGTTTTGGTGAGGCACAAGTAATCAATATTTGAGTCTGTTAATAAGTGTTCAAGTTGTTCAGTCTTTGATATGACGCTACGTATGTTTAAATGTCCACCAAATATTCCTTTCGGTTTTGTATTCGGGTTCCACAGTACACATTGACAGTCTGAAATCATTTTGTTTGCTGTTGTTTGACAAACACAGTGTTGGGCCGTATGACATTAGCCGTAGCAGAAATAGATGTTTTCCCTTTTAACAGCATTGGCCCAGTGTGCGAATTATACCATGGTCTCCGGGGGAGCCGGGGGCGGGGCGGGTATGGGCGATTTTTGTCTTGTTTTTGGAGGGGGTGGGGGCAAAGGTTAAATGCTGATCCTGTCATTAATAGCAACAGCATAGGCATAGGCCTATTATAAAGACAAAATCCATTGCACACGGGTGGTGCCATAGGTCTATGTACAATATTTACATGAAACACCCCGATGGATCATGTTCATGTCAACAGATTTCCCGAATGGGCTACGCAAACTTCAATGAACTTGATAGTAAATAATCCACGGACCACCAGTGATGTGTCTTTTGACTGTTTAATTGAAAGAACTTAGAATTACTCAACAACTTACATTGTTTCACAATCACATGGGCTATAGCCTATAAGGCTGTACACAGAGCCAAACACACGCGATAAGAACAGCCAGTGGCACCAACCATGAACAATATGGTAATAGTCTATTATTTACAATACAGCTAGGACTATAGCACAACACAACCATCTCACTGCCTGGAGAGACGCAACGCCACATACACAACACAACGATGCACATAGCCCTTCTCATAAGTAGGCCTATCACATCACAGCAATCCACAGGCCTACAACACAGCAAAGTAAAAGCAGGTCTTACCTAACACAAAAGCGACCACAGCGGCCTGGGTTCAGCTGCTTTTGCTCGAAGTCCAGTAAGCCATGATGTGGACAGGCGATGACCTGATTTAAGCCAAGATGTGATGAAAGGCATTGGATTGAATCTCTCCAATGGAGGTCCATTAAGGTCCACAAAAAGTAGTGGTGAGATGCTGGCTTCACGCAGTCTACTGCGAGTCTTAGAGTCAGTGTCATTCACACCTGAAAAGCCCCTCTCGCACTGCGATGAAGTGGGCAGGTATGTTCTGCTTGCTATGGACAGCTTCTCCAGCGTTTTGCCTGGTGCACCATCTGTTAACTTCCAGTCGTACAACGCACTTAGTATAAGTGTGTTGCGGTCCTGTGGCCAAAAGCGTTTGTCGAGGGGTTTGAGCATATTAACGAGATCTGACTCTGGCATTCGCTTTTTAAGATTGTCGATCACAGACTGATAGAATTGACCCTTTTTGATCTTACCGCTGCTCTCAATTAGCGCCAAACCTTTGAACAGTCCTTGTGTTATGCGTTCCTCGGCCTTCTGTGCAGATTTGCTTCCACACTCTTTCATAGCGGAAAGTACATCGATGCACTGCTGGATCTGGGGCCGTATTCACAAAGGATCTTAGCGCTAAAAGTAGCTCATAACTGGCGAATTTAGGAGAAACTCCTAAAAATAATGGGCGTGTCAGTCTTAAATTTAGGACTCCTATTTTTTTTCACTAAGAGCAATTCACAAAGGATTTTAGGCCTAAAAGTAGCACCTAAGTCTAGGAGAGTTTAAAAGTCCTCGAGAGGACTCCTAACTCACTAAGACCTATTCACAAAGAATAGGTCTTATTATATCGTCAATAATCGCGCATCAGAAATCCACCGGCAGCATATATATAATATATATAAAGCCTCTCCCGTTTTCGACTTTGAGCCCCTGCCCCTCAAAGGGTCTCTGCACGGCCGTGCATGTAAGTGATTATGCAGATTACGCTTAGTCCTATGCGTAAAAAACATCGTATTAGCTCTTTGTCGCCTTGTATTTGTTGAATCCATATTTATTATTGTTTACTGTTTTCCTCCATATATGTTAGAGCACACAAAAATACACGAAATGTTGTGGAGAGAGGAATTGGGCAGATGAAACGTCGATTTCATGTCCTGCACGGCGAAATACGCCTCAGCCCAGAGAGGGAAAGCACAGTGATCAATGTATGCGCCATTCTCCACAACCGGTATGGGCTGTTATTTAAAGTGTTGAATAGTGGAGATATGCTCATTGGATAATAGTTTGCAGGGTGCTTTTAATTGCCTCCTTGAATTAATGCAATTTACGTATTTTTATTGTTTGCTTTTTCTCTCTCTCTTTAACGTGCATATAGGCTACAACGTCATTATCGTGGTCTGCACAAACTTGTCATCATGCGTGTATTCTGCTAACTGCACTGTCCATAACTAGTATTTGATAGGGATGTCTAGCCTAGGCTATTTCCTTGTTCTTCGGTGATTCGGTGGGCTCGTTTTCACAGAGACCGCCTGCTCTGAACAACCAATCACCGTACTGACCGCTTTCAAACTCGTGCACGAGAATCGACGTAATCCATAGCAACGGCGCGTCACTCTTAGTTCACTCTTAGTGATTTATCCTTAGTATGAGTAGGTCTCAGCTTTGTGAATAACTTTTAAGAAAAAACTCCTACGTAAAATGTTTTAGCGCGAGTTAGGAGCACTCCTAGCGGTAAGATGAAATGCTTTGGGAATACGGTCCCTGACAATTAGCGCTCTCTATATCCATGTCCCTTTGCTGCAACCTTAGTGACAGGACCTGCAGCTTACAAAGCATGTCTTTCATGCAAGCCAGATCGGCTACAAATCCAGCGTTTGAGAGTTGTTTATGGAGCCCAAGGAATTTCTTTCTCTCAGTGTCATTACGAGATGGATCCTCACTTGCGACTTTGGCTTGCTGGCTTGCTAAAGCAGGGTAGTTTTTCCAGACGGCTTTTACAGTTCTAAAACTGCTTGACACCCACCTTATAGTAAAAATCTGCCCGATTTTTAAAAGCTGCACGTTCAACTCCTCTGCTGCCTCCTCGAGGAGTCTGACATTCATTGGAGGGGGCGTGGCAGACAGACTATGACAGAACCCCCCCCCCTCAAGGGACGGCTCCTGATGTCCCAAAGAAGAGGGAGAAAAAAAAAAATCCAATGCAGAGCTGGTGGATGGAGGGGGTCCGGAAGAGGGTTAATATTCGTCCGAGACATCCATCTCCATCCCCTCATCCCCAACTGTTGGGAATGTGTCGTCCGCGTCAGAGAGGGGGTTATCGTTGTTCCCATTGTCAGCGTCGGACTCATCATCCGATGGTTCTGATCGATGGGATGGCCGGGGGGGTGGAGTCCGTGGTCTGGGGATATAACTGGTTCTGGTGGGTTGATCGGGGTGACGCTGATGAAAATCCCTGATGAGGTGGTGATCCAATACGTCTCTGGCGGGGACCCAGGATCTCTCCTCTGGGCCGTATCCCTCCCAGTCCACAAGGTATTGGATACCCCTCCCCCATCGGCGGGACTGCAGGAGACGGCGGACTGTGTAGGTGAGACTTCCGTTGATCAAACGAAGATGTGGAGGAGGTGGGATGGCGGGGACCAGGGCACTCTCTCGGACCGGCTTGATTCTGGAGACGTGGAATGTAGGGTGGACGCGCATGGATCTGGGGAGTTTGAGTCTCACTGCTGCTGGGTTGATGATCTTGATAATCTCGAAGGGACCAATGAAACGAGGGGCCAGCTTCCTTGACTCCACCCTCAGGGGAAGGTCACGGGTGGAGAGCCAAACCCTTAATACCTAGCTGGTATTCTGGAGCCTGGGAGCGGTGGCGGTTGGAGGCAGAGGCATAGTGACCAGCAGCTTTGAGGAAGGCAGCTCGAGCTCGGATCCAGGTCCTGCGGCAGCAGTGGATGAAGGCCTGGACGGATGGACAGGAAGTCTCCCTCTCTAGGGTCGGGAACAGAGGTGGCTGGTAGCCGTAGACGCACTGGAATGGAGAGAGGCCTGTGGCGGAACTGGTCAGGGTGTTGTGGGAGTATTCCACCCACAGGAGCTGTTCGGACCAAGATGATGGGGTTTGTGATGTCATACAGCAGAGTGCCGTCTCCATCTCCTGATTCTTGCGCTCCATCTGACCGTTAGACTGGGGACGGTATCCTGACGAGAGACTGACGGTGGCCCCCAGGAGCGAGCAGAATTCTCTCCAGAAAACAGAGGCGAACTGGGGGCCTCGATCCGAAACCACATCCACCGGGATGCCATGGAGACGGACCACATGCTTCAGCAACAGTTTAGCAGTCCCCTTGGCTGAAGGGAGCTTGGGCAGGGGCACGAAGTGGGCCATCTTGCTAAACCGGTCCACCACCGTCAGAATGGTGGTGTTGCCGCTGGACGGTGGTAGACCGCTGACAAAATCCAAAGAGATATGTGACCATGGACGATGAGGTACTGGTAGAGGGTGCAGAAGACCAGCAGGAGCTTGGAGCGTGGGCTTATGTTGGTTGCAGGCGGGGCAGGCATTGACAAAGCTCCGAGTGTCCTCAGCCAGAGTGGACCACCAGAAGCGACGCTGCACGACCTCCTTAGTCCGCTGGATCCCCGGGTGGCAAGTGAGTTTGGAGCTGTGAGCCCACTGGATGACCTCGGACCAGAGGTCAGATGGGACGTACAGGCGTTCTGGTGGGCAGGAACTGGGTATGGGCTGGTCCTGGATGGCGGCTCTGACCCTCTCCTCCACCTCCCAGGTTAAGGTGGCGATGAGACATGAGGACGGAAGAATGGTATCGGGTTCGCCAACCTCCCTCTCCTCTTCCTGGAACTGCCGAGACAAGGCATCAGGTTTGACGTTGCGGGACCCCGGCCGATATGAGAGGGAAAAGTTGAATCTGGTCAGAAAGAGTGACCACCGGGCCTGGCGGGAGTTCAGTTCTCTTGGCTGACTGGATGTACTCTAGATTCTTGTGATCTGTCCACACCAAGAACGGCAGTTTGGTCCCCTCTAACCAATGTCGGCACTCTTCCAGAGCCAACTTCACTGCTAGTAACTCTCTGTTACCAATATCATAGTTTCTTTCGGCCGGGGTCAACCGCCTGGAGAAGAAGGCGCAGGGGTGTAGCTTCTGGTCGATGGCGGACCTCTGAGAAAGAATAGCCCCAACTCCCACGTCGGAGGCGTCCACCTCGACCACAAACTGTTGTTCGGGGTCAGGCATTATGAGGATGGGGGCTGACGTAAAACGTGTCTTCAGGGACTGGAAAGTCTCATTGGTGGCCGATGACCACCGGAAGGGCACCTTGGAGGAGGTGAGGGCCGTGAGGGGGACTGCCACCATGCTGTACCCTCTGATGAACCTCCGGTAAAAATTGGCAAAGCCCAGAAAACGTTGAAGCTGCTTACAGGAATCCGGAGTGGGCCAGGAGGTGACAGCAGAGACCTTGGCGGAGTCCATCTGGACAGTCCCCCTCCCTATGACGTACCCCAGGAAGGAGACCGACAGAACGTGGAACTCACACTTCTCTGCCTTGATGAAAAGTGAATTCTCCAGGAGGCGTTGGAGAACCCTCTGGACATGGTGAAGGTGTTCGTTCTTGGACCGAGAGAAGATCAGGATGTCATCGAGGTAGACGAAAACGAACTTGTTAAGCATGTCTCTGAGTATGTCGTTAACAAGGGCCTGGAAGATTGCAGGAGCATTGGTGAGGCCAAAAGGCATCACCAGGTACTCGTAGTGGCCAGTGGGGGTGTTGAACGCCGTCTTCCATTCATCTCCCTCTCGGATCCGGACCAGGTGGTAGGCGTTGCGTAAATCGAGTTTGGTGAAGACTGTTGCTCCCTCCAGGAGCTCGAATGCTGAGGCGATGAGGGGCAGGGGGTAACGGTTCTTCACCGTAATGTCATTCAGACCTCAATAGTCAATACAAGGGCGGAGCGTCCTGTCCTTCTTTGCCACAAAGAAGAAGCCCGCCCCTGCCGGTGATGATGAGGGTCGGTTGATGCCTGCGGCCAAAGAGTCATTGATGTAAGTGTCCATGGCCTCTCTCTCAGAGGCGGAAATGGAGTACAGGTGGCCTCTGGGTGGAGCAGAACCAGGCTGAAGGTCGATGGCGCAGTCGTAGGGTCTATGCGGGGGAAGAAAGGTTGCTTTGGCTTTGCTGAAGACCTCCCCGAAACATCTGGAGCAGGACTGGAACAGGTAGGTGACTGGGAAGCGGTAGCTTGCTTAAGACAGACCTGATGACAAGTTGGACTCCAACCCAGGATCGCCCCTGTGGTACAGTCTATGTGTGGGTTGTGACGTCGGAGCCAGGGGAATCCCAGGAGGAGTGGGTGACGAGGAGAGGACAGGATGTGAAACTGGATAGTCTTGTGGTGGTTTCCAGACAGGAGCATGTGGATGGGCACCGTCTGGTGGGTGACAGTCCCCAGGAGGCAACCGTCCAGGGCATTGGCGGGAACAGGAACTGGCAGGCGAATCCGACTGATGCCTAGCTGACGTGCTAGGTCGTTGTCGATGATGTGCATCAGAACCAGAGTCTATGAGTGTGGCAAGAGTCTGAGAGCCTTGGGGTAGCAGCAGTCGGACCTGGCACAGAGAACGTGAGACGGAAGAGGGTTTTGATGTGTGACTCACCAGGACCTCCTCGGTTACTGGTGAGCCTGACCTTTTGCCGGACATCTGGAGAGGAAGTGTCCGGGCTGCCCACAGTAGAGGCAGAGGTTCCCTCTGCAGCGCCTCTCTCTCTCTCTTGTGGGGTTAGACTGGCCCGGCCGATCTGCATGGGTTCAGAGTCCCTCCTCGGTGTGCTGGCGGGCAGAGTTAATGACCTGGAAAGAGCTGTCCACCCGGGAAGCCAGTGCGATGATCTTGTCGAGAGAGGCAGGAAGGTCGTAGGACACCAGCTCATCCTTGATGAAGTCGGCCAGCCCCAACAGGAAGGCATCCACCTGAGCCGCCTGGTTCCACTTGCTCCTCCTAGCCCGGATACGGAAGTCAATGGCGTAGTCCGTAACGGAGCAGGATCCCTGTCTGAGACCCAGGAGACCCCCGGAAGCATCGGGCCCTCTGGATGCTATACCAAACACCTTGTGGAGTTCGGTGGTGAAGGCGTTGAAGGAGGAGCAGGCCGGCGTGTGGCGTTCCCACTCGGCTGTTCCCCATAGCCGAGCGTGCCCCGTCAGGTTATTGATCATGAAAGCCACCTTAGCCTCCTCGGTGGTGAAGGTGTAAGGTTGCAGAGCAAAGAGAATTGAACAGTTTGTGATGAAGGGATTACAACCTTCTGGAGCCTCTCTTCTGAACCCACTCGAGCCTCTAGGACGGGACAAGGATATGCTGGAGCTGGGGGAGGAGAACGACTCGGGGGATGACTCGGAGGAGCTGGCAGAGAGAGGGACTGGGCGAAAGTCGCAGTGACTTGTTGAACCTGTGTGGATAGCGTGGCTAGCGCTTGCTCCTGGTTAGCTGCTGCTAACTGAATGTTAGCCGTGGTGGAGGCTAACATCGCCTCTTGGTGCTGGAGCTGGGTCTCCACCCCGTCTAGGCGAGCCAGTGGATCTGGGTTGTGCGCTGGGTCCATTCGGTGGCCAGATTATACTGTAACAGGTGTGGTTTGGACCCAATAGCGGGCAGGCAGGATCGGGAAACCGGGACAGGAGACAGGCGAACGAGGGACCAGAGGGACGAGGCGGGGATCGTAGTCGGGGGCAGGCAGGATCGGGAAACCGGGACAGGAGACAGGCAAACGAGGAACCAGAGGGACGAGGCGGGGATCGTAGTCGGGGGCAGGCAGGATCGGGAAACCGGGACAGGAGACAGGTGGTTTACTGGAGAGACTTGCATGTACGAACAGCGAAGAACAATCTGGCACCAGGTGAATAGTGAAGGGCTAATTTATAGCCTCCACTAATCACCTGATGCAGCCCAGCTGTGAGGGTCAATGAATGGAGTAGTGGAGGGGGCGTGGCAGACAGACCATGACAGAACCCCCCCCCCTCAAGGGACGGCTCCTGACGTCCCAAAGAAGAGGGAGAAAAAAAAAAATCCAATCCGTGACAGTTTCTGTCTTTTACTATGAGGCTGTGAAACCAGCAGATAAAAGAAAAGCTCAGGAGACTCTTAATAAAAGATTGATAAAAATGGCAGAGGATGAAGGGACTAACAGAAAAGGAATTTAGTTTGCGATGGTGAATTATCTGTTGCCCCCGCTCCACAATAGCCTCATTGTTCACATCAAACTTAAGGTGATCATCGAAAATAGTACCAAAATATTTGTATGATGTAACTATTACATCTCGTTATGTATGATACATTCTTCAGCTGCATCTCTGTTGCGTCTAAAATCAATAATCAGTTCTTTGGTTTTAGATACATTTAAGTCCAGGAAGTTATCATCACACCAAAAAATTAAATCAGTGAGAGAATTCCCGTGGTCTGATTCAGCATCCATCAGTAGCCTATACATAATAAAGTGTAAGGGTGAAAAGTATGTTTGTATGTATTGCCTTTTGCTTACCACTGCATTCATTTTGTTATTATTTATGCCAGAGGATAATCCACCAAAGATATTTGTATTTATTTTTTTATTCATGTAGCCTAGTTAAGAGAGAGAACAGTAAAAAAAAACTTGAAAGATGTTTTACATCGGATAGCTTAGTGGCGTTATTGTCATGACAACAGAGCCAGCAATAAAGTCAAAAGTTCAAGGTAAATCAACTCTTTCTACCAGTAAGACTCAGGTCGCAACACTCTATATAGCCTTTAACGTCCACCCAAAGTACCAGATTAAGCAACCTTAATCTAATAAATAAGTTGATAAGTTGATATATAAATGAATTATTACATGCATACATGAATCACAGCACTCTATAATATCGCAATTCTATACCATTAACAAGGCTCAAAATCGCACCACACTTCCACGGCAGCATAATGAGGGTCCCTACATGTAAAATGAAGCATTGAGAACTTTGTAAGTGTACAGACAGTTTATTAAAAAGAAAGTTTAGAATGCCAGTGCCTTCACGAA
This sequence comes from Merluccius polli, assembly GCA_030340625.1. Classification (NCBI taxonomy): domain Eukaryota; kingdom Metazoa; phylum Chordata; class Actinopteri; order Gadiformes; family Merlucciidae; genus Merluccius; species Merluccius polli. The sequence continues at coordinate 257,999 of JAOPHQ010003699.1, read as the reverse complement.
AACAAGCGGGCGCCATCTTTGGAAAACAGTCAAGACCAGTCGAGCGATGAACACCGTGCAACGTAATGAGCCGGAAGAGGCGTACACATGTTATAAGCTAGTTAGCGGTTTTCGATAACTTTGGTTCCATTTGACTAGAATGAAAACTAATCCCAGAGAACGGTCCAACTCGGTGGACATGTGTTATGATCATATGGTCTCATTTTGCGCCGGAATTGTCCTTTAACTCATTGGCTGCCAATGACGTCTATAGACGTCAATTGAAATACAACCGTTGACTGCCAATGACGTCTATAGACGTCAATTATGTTTTTCAATGGGGCTGACTGGGGAGCGATCTAGAGGACCTTGTCACAAAAAATCAGGCTTGTAAACATAGTATGTACTACCGAACTGACCCACTAGGTGGGCCCCGTGCCAAATAGGATGGGAGAGATGAGTAACACAAAAAGCTTGTTTTCTCCATTTTTGGTCAAAAACAGGTGTTTTTGGTGAAACCAACGTATGTTCTACTGCCGATTACTAAAGAACGGAAAAAGGTAGAAACAAACGGTTTGTTCCTGATTAAAGAAGAGAGTCTACTCTTTCTTTTGATAGTTTCGGTGTTTACATAGTCATAGAACTCACTGTTAAGTGGGTCTTAGGAAATCAGTCAAAATGCTGTAAAACGCTTGGCAGTATGGGGCTCTCTGCACTGAAAATGGCTGGCAGCCAATGAGTTAACTGGATAGCGAATATGGCTAACTAGCTAAGACACAGCACAGCAGAAAGTAGGACTAACTTTTGTTCAGTTAACATTATTTGACTCGTGAGTGGCGCCACTGGAGCCCTAGCAGTACCTCCTGTTGGGAAGATAGTTTCATTCTTTTCTTTCCTTTTCTCTTATGCTGTCTTCATATCACCATGATGCTTCATACACGGGGAGACACTGTAGGCCGCGGGGCGCACGCATAGGTCTGAGGTGGGCAAAACCAAATCTCAGAGCGGGAGGGGGCGCAGACAAAGTCACTATTTCTTACGGCTAAATTGAGAAAATCTACCACATTGTTGTGTTTATAATACTTAACATTCATTATCAATAATTATGATATCATATTGGGTGGGTTGTGGTGGCTGGTTTGGATTATTGGGTGGGTTGCACCTCACCCATCCCCCCCTTAAATTACGCCTATGCGTAGGCATATGAGCAGTGTATAGAGCGTAACAGTGACCGCCCCTTTTTAACAGCTCCGGTGCCGGAAGTAAATTTCCCATGCATTTATCTCGTCCACTTTTCGTAGAATCCTTATAAAAAGAGTATTAAGCCTTTAACCAAGCCAATCGTTCGTTATGGTAGTCAAATGGATATTCTCCAACGACGACCTGTGTCTTGCGTCGGAGGGGCCCAGTAAAGCCATTCTTGTGGCCTGTGCATTGGCGTCAGCTTGGTTTTAGAAGTGGTGGGGACGGGGGACGGGGGGGTGGGGGTGGTGCGCGATTGTCGACGAGGGGGGGGGGGGGGGGGAATTCTAATTATAAATAGTGGTGGGGACATGTCCCCCCCGTAATCTACGCCTATGGGCCTGTGGTACAAAGATTGTTGCAGTTAGAGTGTAACTTAAATGTCTTTAGCATCGATAATTGTTGCACTAGACTAAAGTCATAAATAAAATGCGCTTTGATTTATGTTTGATTTGCTTTATTTTTCAGTTTATCCAACTGTCTATTAATTATCGAACAGCATAACTTTTCATAAATTCTATCAATTCAAAGATAATATAATAAAATGTCTAGTAAGAAAGTTCAAGTGTCCTACATTTAGTTTCATAACTTTATTGATTCTTGACCTGGAATCAAGAATGAGTGTACAACATGTAATAGTTTCATCCCCACTTGGTGTATATTACATATTACTGTGTATTACGCCTTTCAGGATGGGGGAGGCCTCAGGCCTTGGTCTCTTCCAGCTTCAGCCCAGCCAGGGAGCCCACTACCCCTTCCTTCCCATCCTGATTATCCTCTTCTTCCTCCTCCTCCTCATCATCATCATCCTCATCGTCGTCATCCTCCTCCTCGTCATCATCATCATCATCATCATCATCCCCGGCTCCATAGTCTTCCTCCTGGCCTCCAGCGCTGGAGGCTGCGTTGTTCCAGTAGGCCGCGTAACCCGACGCCCCGTAGCCGTAATTGTCCTCCTCGGTACCGCTCTGCCGGCCGAACTTGACGGAGCGAACTGTGTACGTAGAGGAAGAGTTATAAGTGACTGACACTACAGCACAGTATTCCCTGTGCCCAGCAGGTGTGTCAACTACAGGGGGCTTGGATAACAGAATGTGAGCCATCGGGTGTGTCATCCAATCAATTACATTGTCATGAGTATTATCACCAAGATGTCCTCGTTTTAGCTAGTTTTACAAACTAGCTAAATTCAGGAGACTTTAGTGGCTAGGGTGTTGGACTCCCAGCCGAAAGGTTCTACATTTCGATTCCAAAACCTTTGAGCAAGATACTATGAGAGAAATGTACTCTTACATTTAATGATAATATGTAATTATTATCTTGCCAATAGACTACATGAATTAAATAAGTGTGGAAAAACACTGAGCAATCAAAGGTTCACTCTTCCCAGTGATATAACCCAGACCCATTTTGTTCCACGAGTATGTTTAAACTCCCTTGTGAAAGAGATCAAGACCTCTTTAACAAGGAGGTCTTGATCTCAATGGGTTTTTATCTGGTTAAATAAAGGTTATAAATAAATACATAAATACATAAATAAATAAATAAAAACAGGGCCAAACTACAGAATATTCTGCTAAGGGTCATTGTATTTGGTGTTACTGAGTTCAGTGCTGTTGGTGATGGCTTGTTTGGTTACTTCTCAATGCTTGTGTCCTCAACATCCACTCCTTAAGCAGGCAGTGATTAGGTATTGTCGTAGATAAACAACAACAACACCTTAATAGACACACGCATTGAGAAGAAACCAAACAAGCCATCACAAACAGCACTGAACACAGTAACACACCAAATACAATGACCCACCAATGCAGCCTATGTGCAACTTACTGGACATGCTGAGGTCTTTGGTCTCCTGGGTCTCGTGGCCACATTTAGGACAGGGTGGCCCTTTACCCTTCTCCTGTTTGAACACTTTGCTCCGGGCATGGTCGTCACAGTAACAGGCCTGGGAAAACGGAAATGAGCACAATTAAATAACACGGCCATAGAATTTTTTACATTCGATCCATCATATCATTGTTATAGGCATGTCAGACATATCGAAAGGTAGGGTGACTGATTCTCTCTGTGCAGATATGAACATTGTCAAAGACAGGAATCTCCAATAACCTAAAGATTGAGGGGCTAAGGTAACAATATTTATTCTCTTCACCTTACAACGTAGGCAAGAATGTTGACCCAGTCTGTTGCAGGAAACACCTACAAATTGGACAAATTGGAAGAGTGAAAGGTGTCACAAATACATTATACTACAGGCTATGGCTTTATGAACGAACGCATCCGTATCAAAGGTTATTTAGAGTAGTTGTTGTATGACTTACATTTGTATGTTTCTGACTCAAGGATTTGGCAGCTTGCCTGGTGCTCAAACTGATCATCCTCACACAGGAAATTCATACAGAAGGAACAGCGGAACAGACGCCCTCCTTTCCAGAACAAAAGGGAAGTATTGTGTAAGTATTGTGTAACATTTCTGTAAGATGTAAAAGTCACCAAGGACTTCGGAGTTCAACTTACCATGTTCCCAGACATTGCGATCACATTCGATGCACTCTGCATCTGTCAGTGGGCACATACAAGCATGTGTACTTAGACACTTCCTACCATGGCACACCCAGGCTTCACAGAAATCACACACCGCCCCCTTGTGGAGAAAGAGAAATTGAGCTTTGACACTGCTCAAGTTGAATTACAAGCAATGAAACATAGTGAACTATTAACACACCAATTCCTTGGGCACAATTTGGTATTTGATTTGAAGGAATCATTATCTTACCACCATCCCCATCCCAGTGCTGTGAACCCCAGGATGTTTTATGACACAATCTGATGATTTCATGCATTTGGTTTTTCCTTAAAAAAGAAAACATGGCATTGTAAACATCAAATCGTAAAATACAGTCATTGGTATACTAGTCCAGTTCACTTCTAGGTTCTTCTGACGTGACTCGAGACGACTTATGTGAGATAATATTGAGAACTACTCATCAGTATTACTGTTCAGATAAAGTCACGGAGCCCAGACCCTTCCTCACCGCATTGGGCACACATGGGCAGCTTCTGCACGGAGGAACAGAAGTAGCAGAAGGCCCTGTTCTTCTGTCTCCTATCAACACAAACATCAGCAGGTGAAGTTGGGAACAAATGGTCTGGGTCTTGGAAATGTCTCACTCGATATTTGTAATCGGACATGACTTACCTCTGGCATTTGTCACATTCCTGCAATACAATATGGGGGGGGGGGGGAAATACAACAATTAGACAATCAGAACTCTATTTATTGCCAAGTATGAGTATCCCCATCCGGTGCTGTAGGCACTGTGATGCCCATCTCATGGTAAGAGTCTCGGCTAACTCTATAGGAGACGGTTCCTACCTGTCACTTCATCTGTGGATATTCAGGTACTCGTCTCCTACACACACCTTAACAGGATAGGGCGTGGAGTGGGTCGCTTTGGACAAAGGCGTCTGCTAAATGCCCTAAATGTAAATGTGCACCTCTCACCATTCACTTACAAATCGACACTTGCATGTATACCACGGATGCAGAAAGAGACGGGGAAAAGTCGGCGGCCATGTTTGTTTCGGTCTAGGGTTCATACATACACTTATACACTTTCTGAAGTGTGGACCGTGGACCTAACGGAGCGTAGCCTGCCAAGTCCCGGTGAGGTGTGTGTGTGTGTGTAGAGGACACGTATGGCTGCACTTTGCAACTCGTTGCCGTTTGTCGCCAAACCGGCGCTATAAGTGGCAGGTTAGCGCTACGTCCTATAGGGTCAGGTGGGACTCGAGCCAATGGCGACAGCACCTGATGGGGCTAAAGTATGATGCGTTGAAAAACGCAGCGTCTGTATGTTCAACCATTCACATGTAGAAACGAGTTACTGTAATCCAGTGTATTACCATTGCAAAATTAGAGGGGTGTTTGGCTACGTCGACGTGGTCCCGGTTGGCTCGGTTCTGCTTCTCTCTTTCCTTGCGACTCTCGGCCTTCTTACGGGCACCGGTTTTCTTTTTAGGCATTTCGCTGGGAAATGATTACAAGTCACTTAACCTGCAAACAGATAATACAAAGTGAATGAGTGTGAGTCCAGACCTGTCCACTCGCCAAAGGTCGTCTTTGTGGAAGTTAAAAACGGACCCTTGAGACTGCGGTCAGGCCATCTGCACTTCTACACGTTGGGCGCAATACTTTTTTTAATTGACTTTTTACAATCTGCCTTTGTATGTGTAGAAGTGAATGTATGGGATGTGGTTGTGATTTTAGCATCTAATTATTATTTTTTTTTAAATGCTGCAGTAAAACCATTTGACCGCAGAGATACCTGGGGACGTGTTAAACAAGAATATGGTGGACTTGGATTTAATTCCAAATGTTTTCTGGATTATTATTATTATACAATCTGCCTATTTAGCAATGCATGCGTACTGGCTTTGATTTTAATTTTTGATGACATTTTTTAAACATGCCCATACAGCCTCGCCTCTCCGAAGTGTAGATGACGAGTCTCTCAATCCATTATACGCGTAGCAGGTCTACCAGAGACCATCATATCACATCAAAGATGCCGTCAATGTTATTATTTGACCACATTAAATGGCGACCCAGTGTGAGCCACTCTGGACCGGTAAGAGTGACCGTTCGTCACCATCTGTGTGTGAGTTATGAGCTTCATCTAAGTTCTGGCAGTTTTGCTTACTGCTAACTTAGCTAACAAGGCAACACGTACAGTAGTAACGTGTCACTTGTACACACCGGTGTGCCCTCGTACGTACACGACGTCCGTGTGTATGAAAGTTAACGCCGCACCGTTTAGATGTCATTCATTTATTTCGATAGCTTACCAAAGAATTGAGAATCGGCCCCGTGGCTTAATGAAGATGAGATGGAAAAAGCAACAAGCACGGTCGGTGCAGCATGGAAATGTGTCCGGGTAAAACGTGGTGACGGAAACATCCAGCTCCTGTACTTGTAGCTAAAAAAAAGAAAATCGTGATTTTAACCCCACAAATAACCAATTGCGTTCACGGAGTGTGAAAGGTGAATACGATCTGCAAATATTGAACGCGGTGAACGTGACACGCGCCCCGCGCCCCGAACGGAACCGGAACCAACGGGCGCCAGCGACTCGGTTTCCCCTCGCGACGTACGGCGTACGACTCGGTACTTCCGATTCTGCCGACGCGCCTCCCACGTGACCGCGGGCGAGCCAATCGGGAGCCGGGAGGGGAGGCACAGAAAAACAACAACAGCAGCAGCAGTCGCCGGCGGAGGAGCTGCTCTCTGGTCGCTGTGGCAACACCTCCGACAGGAGCTAACGGGTCCGTTAGCGAGCTAGCTCCGAGAGCCACAGCGATGTTCTGCTTTCCGTGGCGGTAAAGCCAATATAAACACATTAAAGTCCTGTTTAAAAAAAAAAATTAGTTTACAAAATACAGACGAGCTTTCCCGACGCCTGGACAAGGTGTCCGCCTCGGCGGAGAGCAGGAGGAGGAGGACGGACCCGTGGACCCAAACAATGGCAGCGGCGTCCCCCCGCGGAGCCCCCCGCCGCAGCAGCAGCAGCAGCGGCGCCGCCGCCACCGCCGCCCTCTCCGCGGGGCTGCTGGCGCTGTGCGTGGGCCACGCGCTGAGCCTGGAGTTCACGGTGGCCGAGAAGGAGGAGTGGTACACGGCGTTCATCAACATCACCTACCCGGACCCGGTGACCGCGGAGCCGCGCACCGACCGCTCCGAGTGCGGCCGCTACGGCGAGCACTCGCCGAAGAAGGAGGCCCGCGGGCTGGTGCTGCTGCCCACCTTCTTCCGGGACCGCCAGGGCTGCCACATCAACGTCAAGTTCCCCGCGGCGTCGCGCCACGTCGCCTGGGTGGCGCTGATCGCCGCCGGGAACTGCACATTCCGGGAGAAGATCAGCAACGCCGCCAGCCGCAATGCGTCCGCGGTCGTTATCTACAACGTGGGCTCCCACAACCCCAACGACACCATCACCATGCCCCACCAAGGTGAGCTTCATGCGCCCGCGTCTGTGTAGTAGTAGTAGGCCTGTGATGGGATGGAGGTGGGATGGGATGCCCCCCCCCCCTAGTCTGGTTCCGACGGCCGGCCGGGTTCTGCCGTGTAGTAGGGCTGGGCGAACGGGTCGGTGTCGCGGACCTTTAGGTGGGGATGAGTCCGGGGGGCCGGAGGGTTGCAGTTAATGATGGCACCGGGAGTGAAGCATCCCCTCCGTGGTTATGTTATAGTGGTAAACTTGTGGTGACATTTAAGTATGTTAACTTAATGTATGATATATTTATGAGATACGTTGTAGAGCGTAATGTCGGACCTTTTATGCATGTATTGCGTTATGTTATATATATATATATATATATATATATATATATATATATATATATATATAGTCATTTGGCATATGTTTTTTTATCCAAAGACAACGAATTCAGATCAAGGCCAGCGTCATTGAGCATCAGGTTGGGCGTCTTGCTCAAGGATGCCTTAGGCTGCAGACATGGGGAATCGAACCCAGTGCCTTTTCCCACTGTAGCCCACCGTCCAGCCCCCATTGACAACAGTCAAAGCAGTGGCAGGTCGAGTGTGTCAATGACTTTTTGGAGTCACTAGGGATCCAGAGATAAGTGAGCCTTACATTTTCCCACAAACAGTGTTTACCACATTTCACTGGTATTACTTTGTTTGTTTTAGTCAAATACATACAGTCATACGCTTTATTTTAGGGTAGGCGTAGTTCGAGACAATGTCTGCAACACGCGTCAAGTTGCAGTTTAAACACCGCAGATTGTCTTCCCGCTGAAGCGTCAGATGAAAGACGTGAAGGACTCAGTGTGGAGGATCTGAGAGCATGGGACCTCATTACGTATGAGGCAGTGAGGACGTTCATTTGATCAAATGCATGAAAGGGGCCCCCAGTGAACAAAGTACAGGCACCTCCCGAGGGAGAAAGGCAGGGAAGGGGAGGCTTGAGTGGGAGGCTTGAGTGGGAGGCTTGAGTGGGCTGTGTAGGCCATTGGCTGGTACCGTGAGCAAACTTTCATCCGCACACCTTGACGAGGTGTAGTGCGAGCTCCCCCCCCCACCTTGCATTAGGAATTCATATTTCATTGATATGAATTCCAATTAAATTATTCATCATACAGCTATTTTAAATATGGATCTTCAAGTCCAGGAGGTTTTTAGTGTGTAAAATGGCTGCAGCGTCTCACCTTCTCTAATGCTGGGTTTCTCTATTTCCTTTGTTGTCATTGAGTGTCTCACTAACTATCTACTCTGTCATCATAACCTCTATAATCTGCCCTAAACACAAGGGATATCTCTGCAGTGGCTACACTGTGGTTTTCATTGCCCCATTTTTTTTTTTTAGCAACAGTGCATTTAAAACATCCATCTTTTGACTGGCTGAGCCACAGCCTGCCTGCGTGGATATTATGGTCTGCTTCTAGACGAGGCTATTTCTGTCTCCCCTGGCTGCGTCACGGTGGGCAGCAGGAGCAGTTCACAGTTTACGGCTTAAGGATATCTGGATTAGTGTTGTGGTGTTGTACAGTATTCACTGTAGCGGCCTGTTAAGGGGTAAAAAGACATATTTGGCTGGGGTTTCTGGTCCAGGTGGACTAAACATGTCATGGACTTAAAGCAAGTTTAGAAGAGGCTAGTTGAGGCTAGTTGTTGTTGAATATTAATAAGCAAATAGAGTAATAAACATATACACTGTGACTTCATGATCACAATGGGAGGCTGGCATGTTACTAAGGCCTATGATTTGATCCACAATGTAATATTGCTATTAAATAATAATAGTGATGATAACAATGTGTTAATATGTGGCTAATAGCTTTTTTTCCTTTTGGTTCTTTGGTATAGAGGCAGCTGGCTTGCCAGGTGGTTGTCGGGACTGCTTAGGTTCTGCAGGATCCCAGCTTTAATCCCCTGGTCATCAGGGTTTCGAACTTTAACTGAGCTGGCCACCATTGCTACATTTACATTTAGGGCATTTAGCAGACGCTTTTGTCCAAAGCGACTTACAATAAGTGCATTCGTCAGAAGAAAGTGCAACAGTATATCGCTGTTTCAAGCACGCCCAATTGCTAAGTTAACCCATTGCTAGTAGTATACAACAGAGATAGCTAGGGTAAGATGCTAAGATACTAAGTGTAAGATACTAATGTAAGTGTCAGGACATAAAAACATACAAGAAGTGTTTAAGGGCATTGCTAGCTATCTTAAAGCATCAGCTAAATGTAATGACACAATAAATTGTATAATTATACATGTTAAATTGCTATTGGCACGGCATAGAGAGATTTCCTGCAGTCTCAGAATAATGGAGTAGACCTCGATGACTCTCGCTCTACTTTTCTCATGTTGGCGTCTGATCTCCGTCTCCCGGACAGAACTAGAGAAAAATATGTTATGTTGATGTAGGGAGGGAGGGGGAACGGATGGCAAAGAGAGAGAGAGATCTCCTGCAGCATCCGCCGAATCAGCAGATAGAATCAGAGTAGACCCTGACTATATATCTGCTGGCTTCTGCTCTCCACCTCCAGGGTATCTCCTGATGAAAGGCTCGGTCCCAGCAAGGGTGTTACTGTTAATTTGTAGCAGCTCAGGGACTTCACCATGCAGGGGGTAGGAGGGGTGTCCCTCAGGGGCCACATGTCTGGCACCCGGCCCGGGGAGCACTGCTACTGGTGGCAGAGTGAACACCCAATCCACTCAGCCTGAGAGGGATTTTGTGCAATAGGAGTGTCGTACAGACATCATACATCTGATTGATACAGCAAGACTTTTGTCTTGAGTTGGTTTAGCTAATTAGGGCAAAGTGACTAATGAGGTGGTTTCTTGTTACAGAAAACCCTCATTGAAATAAAACACTGGGTGACCGTGTCTACTGTCCCTTTTAGCTTCTCATGTGATTGGTGGTATTGTTCATATGTTATGACTGTTGCAGCCCAGTAAACTAGACTTGACCCTAATGAATAGCAATTGGAAATTAGACAAATTGCTTGGTTTTGTCCGTTTTAAGAGCACATCCCAGCTCAATGAGATCACTCGAGGAATTTGCATAACTTTCCTGATTCATGTACAACAAACAAACACTTAAAAAATGACCTAAGCAATGCTCTCCATCCAAGCTCACTAGGGATGGGGGGAAAAATCCATTCATGTGAGTATCGTGGTCCCTGCTGATTCCCGGTCCCTAAAGCTAACACGTTAAGGTGCGGTGTGCGTTTCACTCCTCCAGGCACCGGTGACATAATTGCCGTCATGATCCCGGAGCCCAAGGGGCAGGACATCGTGGCGTTGCTGGAGCAGAGCGTCATGGTCATGATGGACATCACGGTGGGGACGCGTAACCTGCAGAAGTATGTGAGCAGAACGTCGGTGGTGTTCGTCTCCATCTCCTTCATCGTCCTCATGACCATCTCCCTGGCCTGGCTGGTCTTCTACTACATCCAGAGGTTCCGCTACGTCAACGCGCGCGACCGCAACCAGGTAGGCCTTTTTATAGACGTCTTCTGATCAGATTCAGAAAAATTGTTTTGTCTCTGCAGAGTGTGACTGAAAAAAGGTCTTTGGTGTGGCTCACGTTAAAACGTTAAAACACACACGCGCCAACCGCTTACGGCATACGTAAAATAAGCAAGAACTGTTTGCGGAATAACATTAGATTTTTGTGTTAAACATTAACAGTGGTGCAGTGGTGAGTTAGCAGCGGTGGTGGTATTTTTTTTGGGGGGGGCTTTTTTAGATGTGTCCTCTACAGAGGAATGGTTCCTTGATTTGTAGCGTTGGCTCTATAGTGTACTTAATATCCGCTGTGGGGCCTGTGAGCTGGAAGTACGAGAAAGGTTTGGCAGCCGGACAAATGGAAAGCTAGTGAAGCAGTGGACCATCATCCGAGACGCCGGGGGCCCTACAGAGCCAATTCAAATGCTTGCCATGTATTTGATTGCTGTTAACATTAAAACGTGGGGGTGTCCGTGACGGACACACATTAGTTCACCTAGTGGTTATCATAGTAACGGGACCACAAAGCAGGTTAGGAAAACCTGAACTCTGATTACAGTTATAGCCTAACTGCCATACCGTGGTCACATGACGCTGACAGGGGTTGAGCTCATTACTGTCATAACTGTTTTTCTGCTCATAATAAACAAATTAATCATTGTTTAGTCATCACCATTGATGGTCTGTGATCAAATTTAAAAGTTTGGGTTCGATAGCTCCAATGTGTTGAGTCAGAAAAGTTGTGTTATGTGTGTAGCAGTGGTTCCTGCCACCCGCCACATAAGTGGCTTTTGCTCGGTAGGTCCTCCACCACGGCGACAAGGCACAATCCCCATCTCCTTCCTGGAGCATGGGACTTGGGCTGCTGTGCTGGCTGGCAGAGGTGCGGCTGGACCTGGGCTGCTCCGGGCTGGATCCGGGGGGAGGCTAGCAGCAGACTGTTGCCCATGGCGGTTGCTGCGCTGCCTCCCCTCTCCTCCGCTGGGCCATGTGCATTACGTTTTTGAGACTAGTGGGGAAGTTTCTTAAGACTAGCATCAGAGATTTATGGGGCAGATATTAAATGAGCAAAAATGACAATGATGTGACGTGTGCGATTAGTGCAAAAGTCGTGATTATAAGGTCTAGTTTAGGATTTAGCTGATTACCAGATTTGTATTCTATTTTAAACCTAGACCTTTAAATCTAGTCATCACTTATATTTTTATAGTTGTATGTATAGTTGGGTTATCTTGTATCATATAGTGATTTAATTGTAATTTTCATCTCCTCCAGAGGCGCTTGGGAGACGCAGCCAAGAAGGCAATCAGCAGGTTACAAGTACGGACCATCAAGAAAGGGGACAAGGTTAATACCGTTTAATTGTTTCCTCATCACATGTTTAAACCCAATCACTTGTTGAATGGGAAAATAGTGCATTTATGGCAGGCTTTAAAAGTCATTGTCAATAACAAACCGAAAACATGACCACTTGTGGACTCCAACCATTATTGCAATGCGATAAGAGAAGCAGTGTGTGCATTTGTAGCGTTGTTCAGTAAAAAATACCATATAGAAGTAGCAGGTTATACAAACAGCACTAAAGCCACATTTCATCTGTTGGTTTTACTGTATATACACAGGCCTGCTTATGGTATACTATAAAGTCAATAGATAGTCCCCCGCATAGTGAGGTCACACCACAGCTGATCAGACACGATACTAATTACCAACTGCCTCAAAATTATATTCATCAGCAAGCTAGAACCATTGCCATTTCAAAATATATTCATACATTTAAAAAATCCTATTTTTTTTTTAAAACGGGGACATTTCCAGGACAGCTCCAGCCAGGAACAGGCAACCAGAAACGGGACTGTCCCTGGAAAATGGGGACATCTGGTCACCCTATTTGTCCCCATTATCTAAACCAACCATTTCTAAACCAACAAGACAGTGAGATATGCCTGTTGCTGCAGGCCAGGCACGGATGGGATGTATTTAATGAGCCTTCGGTTCCAAGCAGTTCACAGTTTACCATTTGAACTGAGTTTACTGAACAGTTTACTGTTTACTGTCACCTAATGTTTGTTTCTGAAATGCAATGGAAAAGCACCATGGCAACATCCACAGAGTTTAGCCTGTTGCCTTTCAGTGTAAAACAACCCATCGCTCTTTTGTGTTTTTGGGGATGGGTTTTTAGTTTGAGTTTATTTGAGTTGACTTGAAACCTACTATACAATTCAGAAGGACGTCTAATCTTCTTTGTCCTATGTTGCAGGAAATCGATTCAGACTTTGACAGCTGCGCAGTGTGCATTGAAAGTTACAAGCCCAATGACGTCGTAAGGATATTACCATGCAGGTAAAACACGACTTGCCTCATTTGGCTAGTCAAACTAATGCATATGCATTATGTTATTGTTCAAACAGTTAATCGGAACCTCTTCTTTCGGTATTATATATAGTTGGCCTTTAGAAATAACGTTGTTTATTTGGTCTGTCAGGCATTTGTTCCACAAACACTGCATTGACCCATGGCTGCAGGACCAGAGGACATGCCCCATGTGTAAAACCAACATCCTAAAGGCTCTGGGTATAATGGTGAGGCCACACAGTCTACATGAACGCTCTTCACAATGAATGTATATATAGTAATGTAGTCCTCCTTTAAGATTGTAGTCCTATTATAATATTGTAGTCCTATTATAATAATTTAGTCCTATTACAAGAGGGACCCTAAAAACCAGCACTTAAAATGAAGAAATATAACAACTCTGGGTAGCGACCGAAAGAATAAGTACGTAAGTAAGTAAGTAAAGCTTTTTGTATATAGCACTTTTTAAACCAGAGTTGGAGGGATTATATCTCCCAGCTGGCCTGGGTGCGCCTAGGGGGATCCCCCTGGGATGAGCTGGAGGAGGTCGTCAGGGAATGGGACGGGAGAGACTGGGCTGCCCTACTTGCCCTACTGCCCACGTGACCCTGTGTGGAGAAGCGGCAAGAACTTAGACGGATGACTGGAGAGGCTAGGCTACCCTTTCCTTTCAGAAACCGCAGTATAGTTCTGCAGACTAACTGTGCGGTCTCCTTCCAGCCTAACGCTGACGACTTTGACGAGATCCCCCCAGAGTATGAGGCCTCCGTCGGGGCGCCGCCAACCGACGGCATCACTGGAGCCAGTGAGATGGCGGTGAACGAGAGCTCGGTAGCACTGGACCCAGTAGGGTCCATCAGCCTGCAGCAGCTCCCTGACTACGATGAAATGCCACCTCTGGCACCGGAGGACGGACCAAACTACACTGGTGGTGAGTCCACACTCCACCATCACCCAAATCCACGCATTTTAATGCACTGGCAGCCACATATTAGATTATCGTTTATTATATTATTTGTGATTGCGAAACGCCTTCTCATGCATTATTAGTGCACACCGGCACTGGTGGTCATGAGTGTGTTCTGATTGGTTGGTTCAGGACACCGTCATCAATCAATCAATAAGAGTAGATTAACGAGACTCACATTGTGGTTTGTGAGGCAGTGCGTCGTAGATTATGATTTGTTGATTTGTTGTTTAAAACGATGTATGAGGACATCCAACCCAAGCCTTTGTTATTGATGTAGTACACAGATAATGGCAGTAGGCCCAGTCCAGACATACTGCATTGGCATTATTTATACTGGGATATAAACACGCACTGCCACAGTTCATCACCGAGAGCAATGGCTCGGTCAAGCCGGTGCTTACTGAACAAATCCCTGTTTAGATCCACTGTCCTCCTGTTAAGTGTTCTCCAACTCGGACTCTCCAGATTCCTGCGGGAGAAGGAAGAGTCACGTTCCCGTTCCAGAAACTTATACCCCAAAACAATGACTTTTAAGTTAATGCAGGGGGTGCAGAGGGTTTGTATTATATCTAGGACCATGCCAACAAACACTTGTGCATTCAGGGGTTCACAACATCTGTTTAACACCTGGTACTCGTTAGCTGTAACAAAGGTGTGTGTATGTAAACGCGAGTGTCGGTCCCGCTGGAGTGTGTTATTGCTGGCACAGCCCGTTTCCTCTCTGCCCTAGTAAAATTCCAGCCACAGTCGCTGCAGCCATGAACTGAAAACATTGAAATGGCCGTTTCAGGAGAAAGAGAAATGCTGTCTTTGTACTTCCAATATAATATAATTCAAATAGGTACTATTGGCTCTACCCTGCATGGACCTGTCAAACACATACTGATGTTCTTTCTTTTTCAGCATGTCCTCAAAACACTTTAAACCTTGTGGTAATTGTTCCTATAGGTCCTAAGTCCTTCCAGAGTCTGTGCTGAATGGCATTGTTTACTACTCAGCTCTGTGTACCTTTTACAAATTGCTCTTGAAGCACGGTGAAAGTGAATATACGATACAATACACCTAATGTTTCCCCAGGTTTGAAAAGGGTTTGGCCACACAGCCACAAAACAGATACTTTACAGTTCATTCCAAAATGTAATGATCATTGCTCATGACACAAAAGCCACACTGCAATAAATCATTTGATGACATTTTAACAGCCGAGAGCGCCAAATACCTGAAACGCCCTTAACATCTACGCATGAGTAGACGAGCACTGAATGCACTTCTCAAATGATTGAATATACTATTGCAGTATGATCAGCCAGCGAGGAGAATATTCTCTGTATATAGGACTGACTGTAAGACGTGTGTGACGCGTGATGCTAAAACCTCACTACACCATTTACTGCACCAGCCATTTCTCCACCGGCCTCGATGACTCAACGTCCAGGTATCATCCAGGAGGAGTAGAAGCAATGGTTTATTGATGGTGGTCCTGTCTAGTGCAACTGGTTAGGGATTTGATTCCCACTCAGGGTACGATGCTTTGGATAAAAATGCCTTAGTACACCTTACTTCCAAAGGGCATACATTATGTCTATTATGATCATTATGTATGTATGTATGTATGTACACCCCCACCTGTTAAGCATTCACCTGGACTCTGCTTAGCCTCCTTCCGACTATCTCTCCCCTTCCCCCTCCCATTAAAAAACAAACAAACAAAAAAAACTATGTCCTGGCTAGGCCTGCACGATATCAGCAAAATGTGCGATGTGCGATCACACTGTTCAATATTGCGATGACGATATGACTTGCGATAAATAAGAAAATATTTAAGTTTGCATACAGTTCCTGTCTCTTTCAGATTTTTCAGCTTTAATAGATTCCCTGCTTTTAGGTACTCTCAACACTGAATAGCTGATGGTAATTACATAAAAAAAGGGAAAATAATATTCTTGTGCATGCTTTTATTGAAACCCACATAACATTAATTTACATGTTATTGTAAAAATAAATTAAAGTTTCCTTACCCTGCTCTCAACAAAAACAAAAAGTATCTATTGAAATAAAAGAATCTCAGGGGGAAAAGAGCTTAAATAAATAACACAAATAAATTCTGGATTGGATACTGACAGGGTTAAATAATGTCCAAAACATACTCCGTAGTTTGTGGTTTAAAATGTATATGTTAAGGACGAAAATGAAAACATCCCCGCTTAGCAAATGGTATCATCCTCTTCTCACCCCTCCTTCTCCTCTGCACCGCTCCGCAGCCCGACCGTCCAGCGCGACTCACGCAGAGTGAGATCTGTTTAGTTGTAGTGTTGTGAATCAACTGTTGCTCCAAAGCTCTGTCTCACACTTCTTTCCTTTTACCGAGAGTTGTTCCGATTCCGATACCATATCGGTGAGTGCTGGAGTCCAGGCACCGTTTACCAGTTAGCTCTGTTAGCCCGGTTAGCTCCGTTAGCGCCATTAGCGCCATTAACGTAATTTACGTAAGTTATTTACGTAACTTACGCAAATTACGTAAGTTATTACGTAAATAACTTACGTAATTTGCGTAAGTTATTTACGTAATAACTTACGTAATTTGCGTAAGTTATTTACGTAATAACTTACGTAATTTGCGTAAGTTATGTGAATTGCGTAAGTTACGCAATTCACGTAAGTTATTACGTAAATAACTTACGCAAATTACGTAAGTTATTACGTAAATAACTTACGCAAATTACGTAAGTTATTACGTAAATAACTTACGGAATTTGCGTAAGTTACGTGAATTGCGTAACTTACACAATTCACGTAAGTTATTACGTAAATAACTTACGCAAATTACGTAAGTTATTACGTAAATAACTTACGTAATTTGCGTAAGTTATTTACGTAATAACTTACGTAATTTGCGTAACTTACGTGAATTGCGTAACTTACGCAATTCACGTAAGTTATTACGTAAATAACTTACGCAAATTACGTAAGTTATTACGTAATAACTTACGTAAATTGTGTAAATAACTTACGTAATTCGCGCGTCTTTTCTGGTCCGTCGTCATGGAAACATGAAGCCCTGCCAGTGGTGCGGCGTTTGGACCAGAGTGAAAACAAACGAAACGACACATCACTGTATACCACCAGTATGTGTGAAAACACTCACTGTGGCTTTTTAAATTAATTGTTATTTATTCATAGATTTATATCTGTTATTTTTCAGTTGTCTGACTATCAAACCAGACAATAAAATAAAGTTAAATGTTTTTCTTTTGCTGTATTCATTCATGTTTTACAGAGGATTTAACCTGAACCAGGCTTTGCAACAATAATAATCACATCACATTCATGGGGGCATAGCATATACTAACTCCTAGCGTTACTCTGTGTGTGTGTGTGTGTGTGTGTGAATGATAAAGTTATTTTTCAATAGACATATTTTTTGTTTTTGTGTGAAAAAAGGGTGGGTGGTGGCAGTGGGGCTCATTGGGTGCTCAGCGCCCCTGACGTAGCGTTCTATTTTTGACGCGAGCCGCTGCTGAAACGCATCAATTTAAACAAAGCAGACCGACCGGGCAGGAAGTGAAATAGTAAAAGCCATAGAGCATCCGGTCAATTTTCAAAATAAAACCACCCTCCCGATCGAACACGGCCACAAATCGTCGTTTATAACTGACTTTGTCTATAGGCTACAGCACAACACATTAGGACATAACAACAATAAACAACACTAAACACAATTAAACCAGACAAAAAAGTAAACATTTACTATATATCGTCTACCAACTCATGGTAGAAGCACACAAATCTAGGAAAAACGACCAAATCAACAGCAAATCAACTTCTGACAGACAAAGCAACTGCAAGTCAACTTCGGAAAGGCAAAGTAACCTTTTATTTGTTTGTTCTATTTTGACATCTACAAATGATCGCGTGGTCTCCTGATTCTCGCGTGGTCTTGTAGTTCTCGCGTGATCCCGCGAATCCTGCCGCCTCGCAGCGCTACGCTGTAGGGGACGTGAGCGTCGCGTTACGGCTGCGTCGCGGTCACCGCTGCTGATCGCTGCCACTCTAGTCAATGAAAGTATTTCCACCGGGCCGCTGCGGAACGTCTCAGCAGCGTCCCAGGAGCGGCGCGCCGCAGCCGCAACGCTATCTTTACGTAGCGTTATCCTGCAGGAACGTCAGCGAAGCTTGGCGTCATCTGATTGACTAGTGTGTGCATGCATGGCCCCAAATGTCAGAATGCCACGGCGACTGTGCATGGCGAACTTATCGCATTACAGACCAGCTTTTGCGATGTGTTTATCGCGAACGTTCACATCGCGATGACGATGAAAATTCGATTAATCGTGCAGGCCTAGTCCTGGCACCTACATTAATATTTTGCGCTTAGTATTTTAGCACTTATCTCTGTTGTATACTACCAATGGGTTAACTTAGCAATTGGGTGTGCTTGAAACTGCTTGTTCTTGTGAAATCCTTACTCTACCGATAGTGATTTACTGTTGCACTTTCTTCTAACAAATGTACTTATTGTAAGTCGCTTTGAACAAAAGTGTTTGCTAAATGTAAATGTATATATAGTGGCGTATATGATCTTAACAGGCATGACTTTAGCTTAGCTCCCACTCCACTACCAAAATGTACCTAATTTACCTCCACTACCCAAATATACTTATGCAAATCCCCCTTCTCCCTTAGGCCACCCCCCACTGAGCAGCGACTCAGACACTCCCAGTATGGTGGACATTCCCAGTATGGCGGCCTATGTGGGCCTGTCCACCGAGGAGCAGTCTGTGGATGACCAGTCGCTCTCCAAGCACTCCTGAGTCAACTGCCACTCAGGGGTCGACGGATTGTACTTTGCACGGATGTACGTTGGACTAGTATCGACTTGGTTTCGCAAAAAACATTAAACCAAGGACAATAGGCCCTATAAGCAGCACAGCACCACTTCACCGTCTTCATGCAGCCCGCGTGTACTCTTCCTCTTCCTCTTCTTCTGCATCGTGGACAAACACACTGCTGCTGGCCCTTGTGATGACTGACGTCATCTGGTTGTCTTGCGTTTGGTGATGGGCCACTAACAGCCAACCACCTCCCCCCTCGTCCCTACTGTTAAATGGGAAGAGCCTTAAGAAGTTAAAGGGACATCAGATGTGTGGGGGAGGGCTTACTAATTCCAGTCAGTTTTTGTTTTTCCCTTTTGTGGTATAGTTTGTGTTTTTTCTGCATTATATGTGCCTTATGTGAATCGTTTTTCACTGCCAAAACATTTCAGAATGGGTTGTTTATATCTGGCTATATGACATTATAGGGTACACATCACACCATCATTTAAAAGGGGTCAAAATGTCTGGTATGTTCTCCCACCAGCGATTTCTCTTTAAACTCCCAAAACCAGGTAATTTGACAGTTGGAATAACATTTAAGTGACCAGCATGTTTGTAGAGATTGTTCAAATATTTTTTGTCCTCAAACACAAGTACAGGTATGGTGTAATAAACACATTTTTTGCTGTTTACTCAGTTATGTCAGGTGTATGTAAAGTATGTACATAGCCAGATAGCTAACAAAGTGGTAAACTAACCGTTAGCCTACGTCCATGGGGATGTAACTGTTTATATTTGCCTAGCAAATTATTAGAGGCACACATCTTAAATGCTTCTCACTCGAACCTTTTATAATATATGCACATGAAAAATAAGCCTGGATATGTCACATTTGTACCTCCTGTCATTTGGTCTTATGTCTTAAGCTGTCTGAACTGCAACTATATACTTTATTTTTTTTATCCATTTGTCTCAATTTCTTAAACTTTTTGTAGTGTGGCGTAAATTACGCGTAATTCAAGCTGTCCTTACCCGTTGACAATCGTGACTAGTCACTCCAGTGCAATTGTAAAATGGATGTCCCTCACTGCCCCTTTTCTTACTGTTGCTGGTTCTCTAGGATGAGCATCACAACGCATGGCTATGGGCTATTTGGGTGCCCTCTGTAGCATATTGCAAACGGTATGTGCCAAACATGTAGGTTATTATTAACATGACTGTTAACAATCTCATGGAGAGATGACCACTGGGCCGTCTACATTACAGTTGTCTTGTCTGTGTGTCTGAATTAAAAGGAAAAAGACATTGCATTTTCAATCTATGGTATACAAAGGGTGTATATTTCGGTATGCAAAGTTTATTTTTGTAAGTGAAAATACTGTTTACAAAAGCCCCATTTGCTTGTTTTGTGTTTTTATTGGGTGATTTTTGGAAGAATGTATAGCTTCCACATTAGATGCGTTTAATGTCCAAAAACATTTTGGTTTATCATTTAATTTTTTTCACCCCATAAATCCAAGATAAACACAATCCTGTATAATAACACAATTGATATTGTGTTTTTGCGATACTTTAACACAAATGAAATGTAGATGCGAAACCAGTGCATTGTCGAGCACCCTGGGTAATATTAGCAGTAGCCTTCACATATTGTCTTCATTGGATGATGTTACTATGCAACCACCTGCGACCAATATAACCTTATGTAACCTGCATGGTGTGGTCAAGGAGGCATCCAAGAATGTAAAGACGAATGATGCCATCTTTTACCAAAGCATTGGTCATCGGTGGACTACATACTTCCTTGTGCAAGGATAGAAATACTATTAATATATTTATATTTATCAGATGCTTTCACCCAAATCTCCAAAGGCAGATTTCTTTCAGGAGCAGAGGTTTAGAATCTTGCTCAAGGACGCCTACAGGTAGACTGTGGGGATCGAACCCAGTACCGTTCACCCCAGCCACTACACTAGAAACACAGATCGAGTTCCCTGTATACAGTCAAATCACCACCTTGGTCCAAATCCCTGTAGTCGGCAGACTATGATAATAGTCAGAATAATACAGTAATCTATTAACAGTAATAATAGAGCATAGCATAGAATCACCATTTTAGGTCCTAATGAACTGCATTAAGTTCTGCACTTGTTTTATCTTCTGCTATTTTATCATCGTCTGTATTTATCTTCCCCCCGTGCATCTCTCTCTCTCTCTCTTCCCCCCCCCCCCCCCCCCAGTAACAAAGCCTGAGCAGTAGGTCTTGTTTCATAGGTTAAACATTCTAGGTGCATGTGAAGTAGTTCTTAAAGTATTTATGTAAAGTTAATTTTTTCTACATTTCTTTGGTTTATAGTTCATGTCCTGTACTTGTAAACTTGGCAAACTGTCTTGGGATTCAGTAAAAATGTTAATGCATAATTTCAGCAAACTATCAACCAACCATATTTAACCATGGCATATGTTTCATCCATTGTTTCTTTTATCTTGTCTAGGTTAGGGGTCATCTGTTGTTTGGATACTTTATTTTTTTATATGCCTTTCACAAATGCACTTTATTATTCCAGAAGATGGGAAAGGGAGTATGCTTTTGAATTGTGAAAGTCTTACATGTACAGTTTAACGAGGGCTATAGTATCAAAAATGGCGTTGGACTTAACTGTTGCTTTCTGAATGTATGATGTTGTAGGATTTGGGGAATTAATGTGTTCACCAGATATATTGTGCCCTGCAGTTTTAACAGCATTGCTATTTTGTATGGAGAAAAGCGTACAGTTGTGATATGCTTTACTATGTTGCATGAGTTAGTATTCATTACTGTTAAGTAGGCTAGAATAAAAGTAAACGTTTCTCAGAATTTTTGTTTTCATGTACCAAAATACACCCAACAACTTTTCTGTTTGAGACATATTCTGGTCTGGTGAACAGGTATTGTATAATTTGTATACTTGATTCTCTTTAATATTGCCATGTGGTCGTATTTGACCGCCTTAGAGAACCACTGTCTGTTGGTTTAACAGATACAGATAATGAAGTCTCTGTACACCTATAACCGTTGCAGAGTTTTCATCAGTCAATTAGTGACACCTAGGGGTAAAACGCAAACAATGCTTGCAATGATCTGCAATTTCGTAGGGCAAAACTTTCCAGTTTCCATCTCGATTGTGTGTGGAACTGGAACAGCCTTCTTTGCTAACACTTACTACTACTATTGCAATTTGCAAACAATTTGCAAGTACGTTTTATTAACATGTAAAAGAACAGCCATAACAATTTTCCCATATAAAACCAAAATTCATTACAAAAATACTGTAAAGAAAAAGATTGTACGGTATTCAATTCATAGTATTTTATACAAGTGAATGGAGGTTTTAAATATTGATTTCAGTTGAACAGTAAGAAAAGACCAATCCAGAATCATTGAGGTAGTTGAGCCAAGATCACTAACCAATCGATTTCAATAACACTAATGATCATAAAAGAAAGTATAAATTGTTCTTTAACACAACGTTAATTGCTAATGTGCCATTGTATAACAATGTAACAAAAGTGCAAAATGATTCCTACTGTGTGTGTGTGAGAAATCAGACATCAGCAAAATTCAGATGACTAACCGCCTCTAAGGAACAACTTGGAGCGGTGGCCTGTGGAGACCGTGGCGTTCAGAATGGGGGTCTTGGTGAACTCCACCACGCAGGATCCCGTGTCGCAAGGTGAGCCCTCCAGCTCCAGGACAGTCACGTTGTTGGGGGCCGCCGTGCTGAGGATGCTGGCGGGCACAAAGAGAGT
The DNA here is from genome assembly GCA_030340625.1 of Merluccius polli. NCBI lineage: Eukaryota > Metazoa > Chordata > Actinopteri > Gadiformes > Merlucciidae > Merluccius > Merluccius polli. The sequence goes on along the minus strand of JAOPHQ010003699.1, from coordinate 235,315 downwards.
CAGCTGGGGCCCGCGGACTGGCCAGTAACGTCCCAGGTTGAAGCCGTTGACCCAAACCTGGCCCTGAAATGACAAGACACCAGCCAAAATGAAAATTATATATTTTGATGCATGCATTCAGAAAGGCAAACATTCAGTTATTTTTCTAACTTACTTTGTGTATACATGTATGCTAAAACAAATCCAGACTATATTAATAAACTATGTAACACCACACCTTTCTCCAGCCGGGGAACTGAACGTAGGTGTCCTGCGGGAGGTCTGGGATGCCATCAGGAATCAAGAAGCTTCCCCTGTAGAAGGTGGGAAGGGAGAGGCTGGCTGGCTTGCCGGCTGGCTGGCTGGAGTCTGGCGCCTGGGTCTCCTGTACGAGCCCCTGGCTGACCGCTTCGTCGATGTTCAGACTGTACATGGTCCAGCCAGTAAGCATATCTTTGCCTAATGTCATGTTGGAGACCAAGCCCTGTATGGTTTATTTTGTGGGGGTGAGAACAATAAATACACTTAAACATAATTGCAACATAATCTCAGTGTGTGTGTGTGTATGTGTGTATATATATATATATATATATTGCAAATATGTGTTACTGTTGTTCGATTACTTTCAAGAAAACTAATAAGCAGACACATTTTGGCTGAGGAGTTTCGGCGGAGCTAAATTACAATCAATTTATTTATGTATCACTTTATGTTTGAAAAGTCTATTATATCTGTAGGAGCCAAAACAGCCTTTAAGTATACACCCACCGGCCACTTTATTAGGTACACCTTGCTAGTACCGGGTTGGACCCCCTTTTGCCTTCAGAACTGCCTTAATCCTTCGTGGCACAGATTCAACAAGGTACTGGAAACATTCCTCAGAGTTTGGTCCATATTGACATGATAGCATCACGCAGTTGCTGCAGATTTGTCGGCTGCACATCCATGATGCGAATCTCCCGTTCCACCACATCCCAAAGGTGCTCTATTGGATTGAGATCTGGGGCCTCATGTACAAAGCTTGCTTACGCACAAAAAAGCTGCGTAAGCCACTTCTCACGCAAACGTTCGGATGTACAAAGACTGACTTGACGTGAAAAAGTGCGGTTCTCCACGCAAACTAAATGCCTTGCTTACGCACATTTCTGCTGCATTTTGTCAGTTGGCGGCACATAGAGGCAATGCAGCGCAACAACATTAAGCTACGCGATCACGAGTCATGAAGTAATATTGCAGTATGGGGCTAGTAAAAAGTGGATTTGTACGTCGGGCTGCACTTAAATCATGCGTTATTGTTGTCGAGAGGCATAATGTGACACCGTTGTAGATATTAGGCTAAACTTAAACAGACACATACAATTAAATTGTCAATATTGGAATTAAAAGTAAATTAAAAGGAAGCCCACGCTATATTATTTTCAGTGACGACTTGTTTATTAAACGTTACATATTTTCAGGGCCACGCCTAATGGGCCTGGCCTAATGGATCTCTCTCCACGCATTTGTCGTGAAATTCTTGACTGCAATATCATTATTTGATGTTGCGTGGAGTAAGCACAAGCCATTGTTACTTAAAATCAATCCATCAATGAACCAGTCGGACAATTTCTAATTATGTACATATTATTGACACCTTGGGTGTATGGGGACAACCTATCGTCAGCATGCATCCAAATGAGAATATAAAAGCACGCGCAAAATTGCAATAATCGAGAGGTTGACAATGGCAGTCTTGGCCTTGTTAGAAGATATTGCGAATGGTCGCATTCGAAATGAACGGGTGTCACGATGATGACTGGCTTATCAGCCGATTCAGATTTCCAAAAGCTATATCCTCTTGGAAATCTACTGAGTTGGGCCCGGGTTTGGAGAGGCAGACGGCGAGGAGTCACGCATTGCCAGTTCCAATACAAGTCCTGACTACGCTTGGTTTTCTAGCAACAGGATCATTCCAGAGGGAATTGGCTGACCGGTCAGGAATGAGTCAGGGCTCTGAGCCGCTCCATTGCGGCTGTTTTAAACGGGATCATCCGCATCTCAGCCAGGTATATACGGTTATGATGCAGTAAACCAAGCACACATCAAAGCGCAATTTGCAGAGATAGCCGATTTTCCCAATGTAATCGGAGCGATCGACTGCACACACATTGCAATAAAGGCGCCATCTGAAGGGGAATATGCGTACGTGAATAGGAAACACTTTCATTCCTTAAACGTGCAAATAATCTGTGATGCCCAAATGCGCCTTACCAGGCACGTGCAGAGGGGGGGGCTATGGGTGCCCGAGCCCCTGCCCTTTTCCCTTTGAAGGACCAAAGTGCCCTTTTGAGCGGACCAAAGTGCCCTTTTGCCCCCCCCCGCTCAACAATCGCGCAACAGAAATTCTCCGGTAGCACCCCCGCTCAACAATCGCGCAACTTAAATTCTCCGGTAGCACCCCCCCCCCCCCCCCCCCCCCCTCAACAATCGCGCAACAGAAATCCTCCGGCAGCACCCCCCCCCCCCGCTCAACAATCGCGCAACTTAAATTCTCCGGTAGCACCCCCCCCCCCCCCCACTCAACAATCGCGCAACAGAAATTCTCCGGTAGCATCCCCCCCCCCCCCCCCCCCCCCCGCTCAACAATCGCGCAACAGAAATTCCCTGAAATTCCCCCCCTGAGCACCTGCCCCTCAAAGGGTCTCTGCACGGCCCTGCGCCTTACGAATATCGTGGCATGGTGGCCTGGGTCAACCCATGATTCATTCGTCCTGACTAACAGCTCGGTTGGGAATAGGTTTCGAACTCGGCAGCAGTTAATAGCAAGAATATAAAAAAGGTAAACGGAGACAACATTCATTTTAACTAGTTATTTTAATGTTTCATTAATGTCTTTTAAGGCCCCAGTTATTTGTTGCAGCAGGTTGGAATTAATATCATTAATGCCCTTGATTCTCTTCCTTTCTCCATTATCTCCTTTCTCCTAACAAGCGCACTACTGCAGGCCTATTTATACTAATTAGCATATTAAATGAGGGAGGAGACAGGGCGGAGAGTCGGGCTCGTGCACGTGCGCTCAATTTCACGTCAATTGGGATGTACAAAGAGAATCTGCGCGAAATTGTGCTTACGCAAGGATTGATACATCCGGATTTATTTGTGCGCAGCAGCTTTCCAGATTTGGGCGTCCGCAAAGTTTTAGTAAGAAATCCACGCAAGTCTTAGTACATGAGGCCCCTGGTGACTGTGGAGGCCATTTGAGTACAGTGAACTCATTGTCATGTTCAAGAAACCAGTCTGAGATGATTCGCGCTTTATGACATGGCGCGTTATCCTGCTGGAAGTAGCCATCAGAAGATGGGTACACTGGTCATAAAGGGATGGACATGGTCAGCAACAATACTCAGGTAGTCTGTGGCTTTGACACGATGCTCATTTGGTACTAATAAGCCCAAAGTGTGCCAGGAAAATATCCCCCACACCATTACACCACCACCACCAGCCTGAACCGTTGATACAAGGCAGGATGGATCCATGCTTTCATGTTGTTGACGCCAAATTCTGACCCTACCATCCGAATGTCGCAGCAGAAATCGAGACTCATCAGACCAGGCAACGTTTTTCCAATCTTCGATTGTCCAATTTTGGTGAGCCTGTGCGAATTGTAGCCTCAGTTTCCTGTTCTTAGCTGACAGGAGTGGCACCCGGTGTGGTCTTCTGCTGCTGTAGCCCATCCGCCTCAAGGTTCGACGTGTTGTGCGTTCAGAGATGCTCTTCTGCATACCTCTGTTGTAACGAGTGGTTATTTGAGTTACAGTTGCCTTTCTATCAGCTCGAACCAGTCTGGCCATTCTCCTCTGACCTCTAGCATCAACAAGGCATTTGCGCCCACAGAACTGCCGCTCACTGGATATTTTCTCTTTTTCGGACCATTCTCTGTAAACCCTAGTAGATCCGCAGTCTCTGAAATACTCAGACCAGCCCGTCTGGCACCAACAACCATGCCACGTTCAAAGTCACTTAAATCACCTTTCTTCCCCATTCTGATGCTCGGTTTGAACTGCAGCAGATCGTCCTGACCATGTCTACATGCCTAAATGCATTGAGTTGCTTCCATGTGATTGGCTGATTAGAAATTTGCGTTAACAAGCAGTTGGACAGGTGTACCTAATAAAGTGGCCGGTGAGTGTATATTTGGTTCAACATTTTATTTGGGGTGGAGCAAAGCTAATTGGTAATCAGGGAAGCAGTTGAGTCAAACGATGGGCGTCCCTAGTGTTTAGTCACACCATTATTTGAAAACCATATTAGAACAGTCTTTAGATTATTCACCACTCATTATTTGAGGAATAAGACATCATTTAAGTTATGGTGCTGCTGCAACAAACAATCAATGTGGACTTGCATGGAAACTGAGAACTACGATTGAAGGTACGTTACTTAAAATATATTTTAACCGGAAGCTGGGGCACTATACTACACTATACTACCCACTACATACAGCTGTATGCCTTTACTTGCTTTGAGTTATTGTACGTGTTTGAGCTTCAGGAGTTTAGCCTACTTGATTACCTGTGTGTACCGAGCTGAAGCGTATGGTTTGGCTACCGTTGGCACTTCATTTCAAGTGCGTGTATTTTATTGTCCGTTGCCACCATGGCACTTCAAGAGACCCACCTTAAAGTCGTTGATGTCCCTTCCGTAGTTGATGCGGCCCATGTTCTCCACCAGCAGGTCCATCTGACCACCAGAGCTTCCTGTTATGTTGATGGTCAACACGTTGTTCCTCTCCAGGATTCCCATTGGCACCTGAGGAGAAGAAGCCAGAACCGTAACGAATCTAAATCACACCACCACACATGACTTTGCCTGACATTGACCTCCTAATATAGAATAGCATCAACATGTCGGCATCAACGCTGTCTGACAAGATCGCCATGGGTCACCCAAAAGAAAGTGTCAACGTGTTGAAAATCAGTGCAGACTAAGTCTCTACAGTTTGAAAGTCAGACTAACATCCTATAAGCTTTTTAATCTTTTCTTTGCTTTTTGAAAATGACGTGGAGAAACTCACCCCATCTACTGACACGTACGCCCGATCATGAACCCCATTCAGCGGAGAGGAAAGGGGAGTCGGTGAGCTGCAGTTAACCGGAAGCTTTGTCCTGTAGAGGAGAAACCCAAAGGCCTATTGAGGGGGAAATCAAACATGAAAACACAGGTAAACATATTTCAGTGATGGATTGAATGTATATTTTTAATAGGATATTTTTTAGGTAGAAGTAGTTAAAATTGGATGACCGCAGTAGTATTGGAGACGAAAATGCAGGCAGTCCTAATTATTCAAAGGGTGAACTCTAGACGAGCGGTACCTGGTTTAATTCAGTGAAACTCAGAGGATATGTGCTTCTCACAGGTCCTGAGAATGACAGCTTTTCTAAGGCACTCGAGACTGTCTGGACCTGAGGGAGGAGAAAGATTTGTAAGAATTTTTGCTTGCAGTTTTTTGTGTATACTATCCATCCCGTCTGAAGAACGCCTCTCACCAGTAGTAGTACATAATATGTAATTGGTTTTAAAGTGCGCCCCAAACCAACCTTTTTCATCTTAACAGCACCATATGCATATTTCGGCATGGATGGAGGTATGGGCCCTTCTGGTATCTTCCTATACTTTTGAGGTGAGGATCCAAACGGGTTTAACACATTACACAGTACAATAAATGTGTATATTCAAATGGCTGACTCTTAATGGGGTCACTCTGTAAACAGAGATTGCGATGTCGGCTCTATTAGTTGAACTGACTGTTCTCTTTCCTACCCGTTTGATAACATCTCGAATGGCGAAGTACTTGTCAGTGAGGTCTCCTGCCTCTGTGAGGGGGGCATCGTAGTCGTAGCTGGTGGTCTGTGGGGCGTACTTGGAATTGGCACCTACACATAAGCAGCAAATAATTTCACATCAATAAACCGAAAAAAATCACAAAACTATGCAAGAAAAAAAGACCACTTACCACTCCAGTATCCAAAATTAGACCCTCCGATAAACATATACCTGGAAGTATAAGCACGACAACCACATCAATGGCTTGTACACAGCCTTACATTTGTATACATGTAGCGCTGCCCCCCCCCCCCCCACCCCCTTCGAAGTCTACCAAACGTACAAGTTAACATTGGCTTTGAGAGCCAAGATCTCATTGAGAGACTTTGCCACAATGGCCGTTGAAACTGTGCTGTGTTGACTGCCCCAGTGGTCCAGCCATCCGGCGTAAAACTCAGAGTTCACCTGTCACACAAGAGACGTGTCTTGTTGCACATTTGCCCGGCAATTAAAAAGGATGTGAAAAAAAGAAATAAAAGGCGGGAAATATTTACCAGTGGTCCGCGGGGTTCGGCATTTCTCTGAGCAGCGAACGCAGCACTAACGTTACCGCCTTGGGAAAGCAAACATACAGGCCATGACCAACTCCCTCGCATCACAAAGACATGTGATGCCCCAGTAATCTGACCAGACGTCTAGACGTCTAAACAATGAGTCAACATGGAGGGAAACTAGGAAGTTTGCCCTTTTTTTTTTAAAATGCAGTACAAGGCACATCATTTACTGTATCTGATATATTAAGCACTTTTTATTTAAATCATAAAGAATCTGTTAATTACAATATACCAGATAAGGTAGAAGTTGCGAGTAGAGGGTTACTGTGCTGTCGTTACCTGGACCAAAGTCCACAGTGGCGTAAAGACCCTGTATGGCGCCGCACTTGAGATACAGGAGACCCGCACCGTCGGTGGTGAACAGCACCACCTCGTCCCCCAGGTGGCCTCGGAATAACGTGGACAGGTGACGCAGGTAGTTGTAGTCACAAGCAAAGTAGCTGCCGTATTCATTCTCCACCTAACGGAGAAAAAAAACCCACTTGGCAATAAAACATTTAAAACGATTGTAAACAAAACTATAAAACCTAAAAGGGTTATAAATGTCATGTGAAATGTCTGTTCATGGCACTTGCCTGGACTGATATGATCGGCCCCCCGTTCTGATAGAGGAAAGGCTTCATCATGGGCAGTAACTTACTCATCCATGTGTCCACCGCTGCAATGTAATCTATAGGAGAATGTATTTTACAACATGCATTACAGCATATAACCCAAGCCATATATCATGTACACACTGTCCTTCTGATATCAGTGCCGTTTCTAGGCATATGCGGACTATGCGGCTGCATAGGGCCCCGCCGCCACCAGACATAACATAGGGGCCCCAAAATTGTATCTCGCATAGGGCCCCCAAACAGCTAGAAACGGCCCTGTCTGATATTTTCCCTTTTTACGTACCTTTGTCTGAAGAGCGCAGCACTATGTCTTTCTTCTTGAGAAGCCAGGCAGGCAAGCCCCCCTAAAGGACATCAATATTCATTACACTAAACAAACTGAGTACCTCAGACATATCCTTTTGAAGAGTTGTCCAGCCCTTTCCCCACCCAATTAACCAAAACACAGACATGTGCGTAGTAGAGGTGACATTAAGAAGAAATCTCACCATATCCCACTCAGCACATATGTAGGGACCGGGCCGGAGAATAACGAGCAAACCGATGTCTTGGGCCAGCTGAAGAAAGTGCTCCAGGTCTCTGTCTCCATTGAAAATGTACTGGTTTGGAGACGGCTCGTGGAAGTTCCAGGGAATATACCTTTCAGGAGAATAGTAGTAATCATTGTTCTTCAAAACTGTGCACTAAGCCAGTGGTTCTCAAAGTGGGGTCCGGGGACCCCCAGGGGTCAGTGGCATATGACCAAGGGGTCTGCAAAAAATTAATTAAACTCCTACATCATTTATCAAGAGCACAACATTTCCAATGCATGTTATTAATACATGTCCTGGCAAGTAATATATAGGGACAATATATTTTTTCGGGTACATGCTCAATGGGTTAGATTCAGTTACTATAACAATGGTAGGGGGTCCTTGTAAATATGCATCCGTTCTAAGGGGTCCCTGGCTTGAAAAAGATTGAGAACCGCTGGACTGAGCTTTAAAGATGAGGATTAGAAGTTGGACACACACGTAACTTGTGTAACATCTGAAGCAGGGTCTTTAAAAATAATCATACCTTGAATTGTATTCTTGTACAATACACTTTTTCGATCAACAAGAAAATGCCACAAACCCAAATGTCCCTAACCTCCCATCAAGGTTAGTTAAGGTCATCTTATCTTGGTCCAGGTACTTGTACATCGATGAGCCAAACCTAATCACAACTCATGCCAATGCGGTAAACGTACGTCTGGATGGTGTTCAGTCCAGCCATGTACATCTTCAGCAGGCGGTCTTTCCAGTAAACTCTGGGGATCCTGCTGTAGTGGATGCTACCGGAGATGTAGCTGAATTCTTCGCCATCCTTGCGGAAGCAGTCGTTTTCGTAGTCCACACTGAATGACCGCGGTGCCCCGAGCTGATGGGACAGAAATGGAAAGCACCATCAGGACATTCTGTGTTTGTGAATGCACTCATTTGTGACCAATATCTAAACCTGGAAGTGCAATCTGTCGACATAGAGGAACGTTTTGGTCACCCCTGGCAACGACTGATTTTCAGTTTTCTGTCTGTTTCCGTTGTGTTTGAAAAAGGATTGCCATGCCACACTCATCAATTAGTGATAGAGTGATAGACTTGAGTCCAGAATGAAGTGCATCAAGTATAAGATATAGTGGTGAATGAGCAGTGCTTGGTTTACACAGGGTGCGTAAAACAAACTAATGCATCACTTTTTGATGATGCAGGTTTTTATGAGCAAAGGACGGCTCCTCATGTGACACCATGTCTGACAACACACTGGCTATAACATGTTGCAGTCTAAAGTGCATTAGTCAGTTACATGTGACAATAAACACTTACATGAAGAATAGCAACATCTAAATGAATATATATATATATATATATATATATATATATATATATATATATATATATATATATATATATAGGTGCCAGCCTAGGCGTAGTATGCATCACTGCAGTCAAATTGATATTGTCATTGATGACAACATCTCACACACACCTAACATCTCTCTCTCTCTCTCTTCCCCCCCCCCCCCCCCCCCCCCCACAGTTTTCGGTGATACGGAATGACCTCTCAGCCATAATCAATAATATAAACATGAGTTGCATCCGTTGTTGCATGCAACCAACACTGCATATGCGCGAATCTAAGGAGGAACCGGGGCGCCGCTTACCGAGGTCCCTGGGAGCAGCAGTACAATGGCGCCGACGCGGAGGTAAGACGTAAATATCATGTTTTTAACTTGTTTTTAACTTTTTTACAACGACTGCCGGCGAGCCCGTCCTCCGGTTTCCGTGTCCAGGCAGCCATTGAACGAGTTCACGGAAGTGTGGTCATGTGACGCCGTTGTTGTGGTAACCCGGGTGTCGGCCGACAGGGGGCGGTACGGCCACCAAACCGGAGAGGTTTTTACTTTTTAACTATTATACTGTTATACTATTATAGGCCTGCTATTATCATTTAGCGTCACTTGGCGTTCATAACGTGAACATCTATTGTTGAAGTGCACTGATGTAAACATTCAATGAAAGGAAACGCCTTCATTCAGTTGTTTCTCTGTACTGTGTGTGTGTGTACGTGCATACCAGTCACGTGGTCGTGATAGGTCGCCTGCCGGCCGCCAGGGGGCGGTACTACACAGACACGGTCACCAAGGCGACGGGCAGGGAATAACCGAAGAAGAGCCAGCCCAGCAACGGACACGGAACCCGGAAGCACGCACTAAAAAAAAACACACGTGTCTGTGTGTCTGCGTCCGCGACACATAAAGTTGGACAAACTTTTAAAACTTTTCTTCTCGTATTGCATAGAAGCATCCCCCCCACCCCCCGCACGTTCTGGACGGACAAACATGGCGGACCAGGGCCAGTGTGTAGCGACCGACAGCTCCGGTCCCGAGGCGGCGGCGGCGGCGGAGGAGCCCGCAGCCCCGCCGGAGGTGCTGGGTACGCGGACCCGCAGCGGGCGCAGGGTCCGCACGCCGGCGCTGCTGTTGGCCGACTCCCAGGCGCCGAGTCCCGCCAGGCGGGCCCGGAAACCCGCCCTGGCTTTGCTGAAGGAAGGGTCGGCGGAGGAGAAGGAGGAGGAGATGGTGGTGGTGGTGGAGGAGGAGGAAGGACGGGCCGTGGCCGCCGTGCGACTGGGCAACGGGTGTAACGGCGCGGAGGTGGAGACGGCCCCTGGATGCCCGGACCAGACGCCCCGGGAGAAGGCGCTGTTCGTCGCGGGCGCCAAGCAGACCCCGGCGGTCCCTCTGGGGAAACCCAAGTCCGGCCGGGTGTGGAAGGACCGGAACAAGCAAAGGTTGGTGGTGGTTGCCCTGCCTGTGCCCCCCCCCCCCGGTCCGTCCGCCAGAACCCACTGTCGTTTGGACCCAATGTGACCTTTGACATCGTCGTGGATGGCGCCGGTTGGTGCTGTTGCTGTTGTTGTTGTACATATTAGTTATATTGTTGTAATATTTCTACTTCTATGTATTATTTATGTGCAGCTTGGTGGTGCCTTTTTATTGTATGCACCGTTCACACCAAGGCACAAACCTTGTTGGATTAGATTCGATTATTCTTTATCCCATCAGCAAAAGGTGTAATATACACTATAGAAGGGGAATAAAATGGAGGAAAAAAATAAAAATAGAAAAGGCAAAAGACGACAACATGATATAATAATATTGAGCATGCAGGTAAGTATTTAAGTGAGAAGGTGATCTGGTGGTTGTGCTCCCCAGGTTCTCAGCCTTGGTGAGGGATAAGCCGCTGAAAACCTCCTGGGGGAAAAAGATGGAGGCCAAGCAAGAGAAGCAGATGGTCAAGAAGTTCTCCCTTCAACTTAAAGAAGATAAAGCCAAAGTGAAGGAGGTAGGTCTGCACTAAAAGGACGTGATTTACGTCCTTGCCACGGAGAAAATAAACAAAAAGACATCGCTCATTTAAAAAATGAAAATGATTTCCACAATAGGACAAGAGAAAGCGCCAGGAAGAGACGTTGAAGCGGCGCGCTGAGAATGAACGCAAGGCAGAGGTTGTTCAAGTGGTAAGTCGACCATTTTGCACACCAAAAAACAAACTGAATCCAGATTCTTACGTTTAATCTTTTATCGGATACTACTAAATCCACTTTGGACAGAGTAGCTATAGGAATCAGAAGAGGTCAGTGGATTGGGTTTATTTAGAGGTAGTAAAATGTGTTACAGGAGCACTAAGCCTGTTCTAAAAACCACCAAGTTTGATGAGGTGTTGTTGGAAGTGGTTGGTTTTCGGTTCCCCCCATATGTGCCTCCTGCGCTCTTTATGAACACACATCACTATGGAGTCACCGTTACCTTGACAGGTGGCTGGGGACAAAACGACACTAGTTGCTTTTTAACCACTTTCCAATGTGCGATCGGTTAATTGACAGTACTCACGCATTTGCCCTCGTGAAAAAGGCGCTGATATTTTGTTGGCAACAAACATTTAAATCCACTTATTGTGTCACATCGTCGGTTTTAAGTTAACCAATGCATTCAGAGTGCTGTTTGTGTTTGGATTTATAAAAAGTATAGACTCAACATTGTTGTTTTTGTGCCCTTTTTTCTCCATAACCAAGTGTTTCTTTTTAAAATCACACAGATCCGGAATACATCGAAGATAAAGAGGATGAAGAAGAAACAGCTGAGGAAAGTTGAGAAGAGGGACACATTGGCCTTGCTGCAGAAGTCCCAAAGTGGGAAGGCTAAGGGTCAACGGAGCAGTAAAGAGGCGAAGGTCGATAATTAATGCAGTGGACTTATGAAAGGCAATGAATCTGTGACCTGTCGGTAACTTTGAGAAACATTGATGCTGTATGTTGGCAAAATGACGATTATGAATGAGTGCTTTTATCTAATGATAATAAACATCCTGAATCACAAAAATGTGTCTGTACAGTTCAATGGAAGTGCCCCGTCCATCTCAAAGATGAAAAGTGGGCTTAAAACAGTGACGCATACCTACAAACACACGCCACTTAAGTAGCTTTTCTGGGCTCCTCCAACACAAAACACAGGTTGTAGTTGGTTTAGAATATTTATTGGAACTGGTGAGATGTTAAGTGTTCCCTAAAAAGTAAGAGTTCCCTAAAAAATAAAAACCAAACAAACTAAATTCTCTTTATTAACCCTGTTTATTTTTAAACTCAAACAAGGCTTTATATTGTCCTTCCTTAATGCTGAATACATTCTTAAGATTCAGTACTCCCACTCCCCATTTCTTTAAATCATTCTTTAACTTTTCTGTGTTTTTATACTTCTGGCAGCGACGGATAACATCTTCAACTGATTCTTCTTCTAAGCCACATTCACATAATCCTGATGGATGTTTCCCCATTAAATGCATCGTTTTAGTTAACGCTGCGTGTCCTAACCTCAATCTTGACATGATTGTTTGCTCTCTGGAGTTTTTTCCTATTGTTTTCATCCCTCACACTTTTTGATTTATTTTATATAGATGGCGCCCTTTGTTTCCTTCATCCCGATGCTCTGTATGATGTAGTCTGAAGTGTTTCAAATATTTCCAAGAGTATATCTGGTCTGTTTTGGGATGACATGGACTGCAGTGATACCAGCGCTGATAATGCTTGCTCTATCCACTGCAATGCAGTTACAATAGCCAACATCTCGACTGAATATACTGTGAAGTGATCTGGTGTTCTTTAATGTTTATATTTAAATCTGGTACAACAAAAGCAAACCCAGTATTTTCATTCATAGGTTTCTTTGATCCATCTACTGAAATACATGTATTATGTGTTCGTAATCTTTCATCTCCTATATCTGCCCAATTTCCTTTTCCTTTAGCTATATTTTCTCTTGAATATAATAACCCAAGTATAATACAATAATTCATCATTAGCTGCTTGTATCTTAGGTCCAGTGGTTTTTCTCCCATCTCCATTTGGGCTGCAATAGCTGGAGAAGTCTTAGTAGCCTCACAGCATAATCTCAGTGCCTGATTTTGTGTCACTTCTGACCTGTATACTACACATCCATAATCACTTATCTTATTAAAGCAACGTAAATATTCCTCAAAGCACTTCTACTTGCTCCCCATTCAGACCCTGTCAGACACAGTGGCTCTCTCTCTCATGTGTGTGTTGATAGCTGGTTAATCCTGTGGGCCATGATCAGTCTGACTCGGGCCGTGAGGCTGTAAACCAGTTGTCAACCACACACACGCCACGCCTCCAATACATTGTGCTTAGGTATTTAGAACTGGCTGTGTAAACATGTGGTTGTTTGGCTGTGTATGTCAGTTATAGGTAAATATTTGTGCGTTTTGAAAAAAACGACAAAAGCGTCCTTTAGGTGTGTGGTAGAAGAGGCTTTCTATTCAGAACAAAACATGAAGTGGGATGGAGAGATAAAACATAAAATGCAGTTAATAGAACAGATTTCCTGTGAGGTCATCCATGGCTTATTTGGCGAGCAGTGTTGGCAGTGTTTCCCAACCTTTTTTTTTCTTTTGTCATTTTTATTTTGTAGGTGTAACAGCAAAATGAAAATCATTACAAGTTGCAACCTGATTGTACCCAGGGTATAGGCCCCCTGTTTGGGAATCACTGATTTAGGGTGTATAACTAACTAATTTAATGTTACTGAAGAACTCTGTGTTGAACACAACTGCATTGAAAGAGATATTAGACATGTTAGTTATGAGAAGGACATTACATTTCATTAAAACATGCACCACAAAAAGTTAATTGTTGATTTTAAGATGTGATTTTACCCTACTTTAAGTTTATTTATATATATATATATATATATATATATATATATATATATATATATATATATATATATATATGATTTTGAATTGATTTAATGTTGGCTTACCACTGGAATTTTATTCTGCCTAATACTACTGGCAAAATGTAGGTACAACTTGTAATGTTAATGACACAGGTAGACTGCTGTTATTAATATTTTATTGAGTTAAACTCATTAAAAACATTAAAGACATTATGCAAGTTTAATGAAGGGACAGACCAGACGAGATGTTTGGTGTTTTGCAAACATTTAGTTAAACATAGCTGTTTTATGAGTGCATTACATCATCTAGTTTTTTAAACCTACATTGCATCATAAAATATCTAATATATTCCAATAAGATAATGTTATTAAAGATGAAATAAGTACAATTATCCTCTCACAAATAGTTGGATATCCCCTTGATTGGCAAAAGTTATTTAGGGGAATGCAAACTCGTTTTTCTTTTCTCAAGAAAATCACCCGTCATTTAGGTTGAGCAAAAAAGCATTTATACCAAGCTATGCCCACAGTAGCGTAATTAAAGCCATGCAGAGAAGTAGACAGATGTGGTTGAATATCCCAGCCAATGTAGCGGCAGTGCTAGTGGTGTTGGCCATTGTAGCAGCCGCGGTGGTCAAAGCGTTGGTTGTGGCAGTAGCGGCTGCAGCGGTTGTGGCACCAGCACTGGCTGTCACAGCTGTACCGGCACCGGTTGCAGCCGTCGGTGGTGCGACTGTGCCCTGTGCTGAACCTGAATCAATGCAGATTACAGAGAGAAGACCGCTTAGACTTGTATTTCAGATCCGCTGCAAAATTTCACTTCGTAGTAGGCCATAATTGAGTTTGTCAACTTACCAATTAGACATAGGCCTATCAGAAGATGTAGTGAAATGGTTAGAAGCATTTTCACTGCTGGCATATTTCTGTAAACGTGAAAACTAAAAAAAAAAAGAAGACAATTAAAGGAACGTCTTTACATGATTAAGAAGGAGATGTTAATGTAATGTAGAGCTAAATGCACCCCCTACCACTGCGTTTCACTTACTTACGTTTTCTAGATGTTCCTCAAAAGGCTCGTTAGGAGGTTGTTGCTCTCAGGTGTATTTCAGTTCTACAATTGGCTCCTCTCTGTTTGCCTCCACTTTTATGTGCTAAACAAAAGCCTTCGCGTTGACGTAAAAAACAGGTTTCTATAGGCTTAATGTAAAAAAAAAGAACAGAACTTCCATAAAGGTCACCCAAAGGTGATCCATCGAAAACCTCAACATCTACAGCTATAGATTAAGTAGCTGTCTTGCTACATGAAACAAGGAGTGTACTGTGTGACAATGAATGTGTATGTGCTGTTTGTTTATGGGCTGCTTTAAGAAGGAATGCAGTCGCTACACACCTAACAAACACCTGCGTAGTCACAAGATACACCATATAGCTGCAATGAAATTAAATGACTCCTTATAGAACTTCATGAAATGTTATGTAAAATATATGGTCACATGAAGGACAGTATATTACAAATGACTACAAATAAGTAATACAAGGTTAACATTCAACTTTGTTATTTATGTATTTATTTTTTGCTTGTTTAACATTTCACCTTAAGCATAATATCGATAATCTCTTGATTTGTATGTTTTATATTACGATGGTGAAATGAAGTCGTGTCTGTGACAGTCGCCATACACCCCTTCACGTCCATAGCTTAGATCTCTTTCCCACACACCTTTATATACACATGTAAACAAGGTTTTGCCTTCTCTTCCAGTTGGAGCTCTTATATTGGCTTGATAATGAGTTTCACTAAATACTAGTGAGACAGCCGGGCTCTGTGGTAATGGTTTGGCGTCAAGATTAGGTCAACTGGCAATTTTCATGGTCCCCTTGCGAAACCACTTTTTAGTTCTCTAAGCTGTTGTAGTTTTGGACCAGATGTTGTAGTTGTTGGACCTGCTGTAGTAGTTTTTGGACGTGCTGTGGTAGTCGTTAGAAGAAGATAGAGATGGCGTCGCTCATTTTTACACTCTATAAATATATTTTTAAGCTTGAGTATATGATTTCTATTTCAGATATGCTGATTAGCTTACACTAGTGGCTATGAAGCCAAGTTGAAGACAATTGTTCAACCTTGGCCATGGTTGAACAACCCTGTCTCATCAAAATTACGTTCCCAGGGAACTATTCGGCATTCTCAATTACGTTTGTCTGAAAACGTATTTTGTCCGTGATTACGTTTCATTGAACGTATCGCAAATACGTTCGTTCTCAGCCTATTTTTTGCCATTTATTTACCTATAGGATTATGTTTGGTTGAAACGTATCCCAGATATGTTAAATGTCAACATATAACACATTAAGGCATATTTCCCTTTCGGGGAACGTTTCATTTAACGTATTTTGTCCCTGATTACGTCTTGAATCTGAATTGAATTGAGCATATTTTTTGTTATTTATTTACCTCTTGGAGAATTTACATTGAATTGAAACGTATCCTCAATAGGCTACGTTAAATATCGATAACACATTTGTCGGGTGTGTATAATAAAAATCGACCAGCCACAAACGGTACAGGAAACATAATTTGAAGCTTTCTGATTGGCTGAACTGGCCCAGATATGTAAGCCAACACACTGTGAACATAATTTGTACTTTTTATTTGTACCTTTTAAAGTCAGCACAGTTAGAAATGCAAGCTTTTATATTTAGGATAAGATATATTTTATTGTAAGATGGACATTATTATACGTCACGCGCAACACCGCCTGCAGGCGACGGCGCGTTTCAACCCAGTCTCATATAAAAACGTACCCTGACTACGTTGGTCCAAAGTGCCAAACGTAGAGGGGTTACAATAATGGCCCTTAAATTGTATGACTGTTACATTTTTTCTGCCTATTCTTTTCCCATGGTTTTGCGTCCAAGTCACGTGACTTTCAAGATTCACGTGACTTTTTCAGATTCCACAGGACTCCCTTGTGACGTCACTCCGTCTGACGGATCAAACCCTCGCCCACTACATGTCTGAGGTTGATTTGCTGATCAACACATTATTCCGTGGCAGCGGGAGAAACTAATGTTGACAAAGTGACGAGTTACGATCGGATGTTTGTCCGCTGTTTAATGTTGATGGTGTGTGGGCATCGTCCTGTTGGTTAGTTATTACTCCTGTATCAGAGCTATAGAGTAAACAACTCTATAAACAACTCTATGTTTACTCTATAGCTCTGATTCCTGCACCATGTTTCAATGACGTCAGGTTGCTAGGGGCTACGGCTGACAGACGCCACCTGTCCCATTGGGAGGACCTATCAGCCGGAAGTACTGTCCTTACTGTACTATTGTTTGTAATGTCATAAGTGTTGACAATAAAGTTTGTTAAAAAAACAACAACAACAACTATTATTGTCCCACACCACAATGTATGTCCCACAATGTTAACTCCAAACAATTCATGTTTATCCAATTCATGGACAAACAAAGCAGCTGGAAACACGTCTAAAAACACTTGAAATAGAATGTAGCCTATATTTATATTTTTACAACATCAATCTCCCTATAATATGAACTAAATATGATTAGGTTATACTTTCTCTCTTGAAAACGGGCAAAACGCTAACCCTAACCCGGAAAATGAATTTAAAAAACTACAAACGTTCGGAAAATGCAATACAATGAAGTGTGCGGCGCCATGTTTTTTCCGCCATGTTTTTTGTAGATGTGGATCTGTTGTTGTAGTTGTTGGACCTGTAGTTGTTGTTGTGGGACCTGGGGGGTATACTACGAAGCTCGCTGAACATATCCAGGCTTTCTTGGGAAAACCTCGATTGCTAAAGACGAAACTCGCAATCAGAGTTAAGCGGTTCCACGAAGCTCACTTAAAGGTAAATTTGTCAAGCCAGGTTTTCCGCTTTAGGTTCAATGCGCGTTCACATAAAAAGGGCGTAACCCAACGTCATTCACCTTGACGCAATGGATCCGACGGAGCGAACACGGGCTGTATGTCACTTAGGAGGAGCAAGTAGTGATTATGAACTCATACGAGGAGTTTAAAAAGCAAATAACGGCAAGGGGCGATACAGTTGCCCATGCTGGCAACAAACAGCAGATTCTGTGAATGCGTAAGAATTGTTCGCCATTAATCCCAATAGAGTATTGGGATTAATGGCGAACAATTCTTACACATATGATTGCAAAATGCAAAAGCAACCTCCAACTTGCTTTTTTGTGTAATTTAGGGAATTCCTTTCAAATACATGCTATATGTAAGAAACGTATTGCATGTGCTGGAAGGCAGCGACGGTGGTGTGGTGGATTGTATGTGAGCTGATGCAGCGACCGGGGTTCATATGTTGCCTGTCCATCATCACGCCTTTTACCCCATCTAGATTACCAAACTGGATAATTCCATAACATTAATGAATAAGTATTCCATATGACATAAGAAATATAACTTTTTTTAAATAAAAAACACATACCCACTTCACTTAGGAATCGAACCCAACACACAGAATCTCAAGACTGACGCGCTACCGCCACACTACCACTCATTCACGTATACAGGTGTTTTCTTTTACCTCCAAGTTGATAACTTGCAACTTGACGGTTTGTGTTGGCAAAAAGTTGGGAAACACCACAAACATATTTAGCAGTGTATTTAGGGCAGCTACAACCTTGCGTATCGGAAGGCACCTTTTTGCTGATATGTTCGCATCACCAACTGTATGCAAATATGTACCCGTGGCAACAAATCGCAGTGAAACACAGACACACTGCGCACGGCTTCTTTTTGTAGCATTGCCTTCATAAGGTCCAACAAGGACGACCAAATAGCGAATACCCTCTGATGAGAACCTGTATCTCTCATAAAGGGATCGGATCTGTCCCGAAAGCGGCGCTGCAGCTTTAAGAAGCCGAACTAATCGGAAAGTCTTAGCTGAAAACCATAGATATATATAGAACACTAGATGCCTCGTCCGCGTTGCTGGCCAACGGAGTGGAACGTCCGCACATGGCGGCCATCTTACTCCAGGCAGCTCGGTCCCCCATAACATGTGTTGTAGTGGTACACGTACTTTTAAATAACCATAACTTGCTCAAATTTCATCCGATTTTCAAACGGTTTGGTTTGTTATAAACGTCAAAGTGCACTGCATAATTGCATAATTAAAAAAAAATTATTAAAAAAAAATTAAAAATAGAATAAAGTTCTAAAATAGGTAGATTACACTATTTCCTATTACAAATAGGCTATAAGAAAGGCTGCATGTTGAAATCCCCCACCCTGTACAGAGATCTTGCCTGTGGTAAGATGCCTGTGGTCGACCGTCTTGCCTGGAGTAAGATGGCCGACCTGTGAGGACGTTCTAGACTCCGCCGTAACACATCTAGTGTTCTATATACACTCACCGGCCACTTTATTAGGTACACCTGTCCAACTGCTCTTTAACGCAAATTTCTAATCAGCCAATCACATGGCAGCAACTCAATGCATTTAGGCATGTAGACATGGTCAGGACGATCTGCTGCAGTTCAAACCGAGCATCAGAATGGGGAAGAAAGGTGATTTAAGTGACTTTGAACGTGGCATGGTTGTTGGTGCCAGACGGGCTGGTCTGAGTATTTCAGAGACTGCTGATCTACTTGGATTTTCACGCACAACCATCTCTAGGGTTTACAGAGAATGGTCAGAAAAAGAGAAAATATCCAGTGAGCGGCAGTTCTGTGGGCGCAAATGCCTTGTTGATGCTAGAGGTCAGAGGAGAATGGCCAGACTGGTTCGAGCTGATAGAAAGGCAACTGTAACTCAAATAACCACTCGTTACAACAGAGGTATGCAGAAGAGCATCTCTGAACGCACAACACGTCGAACCTTGAGGCGGCTGGGCTACAGCAGCAGAAGACCACACCGGGTGCCACTCCTGTCAGCTAAGAACAGGAAACTGAGGCTACAATTCGCACAGGCTCACCAAAATTGGACAATCGAAGATTGGAAAAACGTTGCCTGGTCTGATGATTCTCGATTTCTGCTGCGACATTCGGATGGTAGGGTCAGAATTTGGCGTCAACAACATGAAAGCATGGATCCATCCTGCCTTGTATCAACGGTTCAGGCTGGTGGTGGTGGTGTAATGGTGTGGGGGATATTTTCCTGGCACACTTTGGGCTTATTAGTACCAATTGAGCATCGTGTCAAAGCCACAGACTACCTGAGTATTGTTGCTGACCATGTCCATCCCTTTATGACCACAGTGTACCCATCTTCTGATGGCTACTTCCAGCAGGATAACGCGCCATGTCATAAAGTGCGAATCATCTCAGACTGGTTTCTTGAACATGACAATGAGTTCACTGTACTCAAATGGCCTCCACAGTCACCAGATCTCAATCCAATAGAGCACCTTTGGGATGTGGTGGAACGGGAGATTCGCATCATGGATGTGCAGCCGACAAATCTGCAGCAACTGTGTGATGCTATCATGTCAATATGGACCAAACTCTCTGAGGAATGTTTCCAGTACCTTGTTGAATCTGTGCCACGAAGGATTAAGGCAGTTCTGAAGGCAAAAGGGGGTCCAACCCGGTACTAGCAAGGTGTACCTAATAAAGCGGCCGGTGAGTGTATATCTATGCTGAAAACCTCCTCCCGACCAGGTTTGGTTGCCAGCATAAGTTACCATGGTGATATAGCGACGCTAAAAGAGAGCGACTTTCGTAGGACAGCTAACCCAGGCTTTGAGCGCAACATACCTCGCTAACCCACTAATCGAGCTTCGTAGTATACCCCCCTGCTGTGGTAGTTGTTGGGGCAGCTGTGGTAGTTGTGGGACCTGCTGTAGTTGTTGTTGGGTCGGCTGTTGCAGTTGTTGTGCCAGGTGTGGTAGTTGTCAGACCTGCAGTTGTTGTTGTGGGACCTGCAGTTGTAGTTGTTGGGGTGGCTGTGGTAGTTGTGGGACCTGCAGTTGTTGTTGTCGGACCTGCTGTAGTAGTTGTTGGGCCGGCTGTTGTAGTTGTTGGGCCAGATGTCGTAGTTGTCAGACCTGCATTTGTGGTTGTTGGACCTGCTGTTATTGTTGTGGGACCTTCAGTTGTGGTGGATGGACCATCTGTTGTTGTTGTGGGACCTGCAGTTGTAGTTGTTGGACCTGAAGTTGTTGTTGTGGGACCTGCTGTCGTAGTTGTTGAGCCGGCTGTTGTAGTTGTTGGGCCAGCTGTGGTAGTTGTGGGACCTGCTGTCTTAGTTGTTGGGCTGACTGTTGTAGTTGTTGGGCCACCTGTGGTAGTTGTTGGACCCACAGATGTAGTTGTTGGACCTTCTGTAGTAGTTGTAGCACCTGCAGTTGTGATTGTAGGGCCCACTGTTGTAGTTGTAGGACCTGCTGTTGTGGTTGTTGGACTTGTTGTTGTGGTTGTTGGACCAGTTGTTGTTGTAGGACCTGCTTGAGTAGTTGTAGGACCTGGGGGGTATACTACGAAGCTCGCTGAACATATCCAGGTTTTCTTGGGAAAACCTCGATTGCTAAAGACGAAACTCGCGATCAGAGTTAAACGGTTCCACGAAGCTCACTTAAAGGTAAATTTGTCAAGCCAGGTTTTCCGCTTTAGGTTCAATGCGCGTTCACATAAAAAGGGCGTAACCCAACGTCAATACGTCATTCACCTTGACGCAATGGATCCGACGGAGCGAACACGGGCTGTGTATGTCACTTAGGAGGAGCAAGTAGTGATTATGAACTCATACGAGGAGTTTAAAAAGCAAATAACGGCAAGGGGCGATACAGTTGCCCATGCTGGCAACAAACAGCAGATTCTGTGAATGTGTAAGAATTGTTCGCCATTAATCCCAATACTCTATTGGGATTAATGGCGAACAATTCTTATGCATATGATTGCAAAATGCAAAAGCAACCTCCAACTTGCTTTTTGTGTAATTTAGGGAATTCCTTTCAAATACATCCTATATGTAAGAAACGTATTGCATGTGCTGGATGGTAGCGACGGGTGTGGTGGATTGTATGTGAGCTGATGCAGCGACCGGGGTTCATATGTTGCCTGTCCATCATCATGCCTTTTACCCTCATCTAGATTACCAAACTGGATAATTCCATAACATTAATGAATAAATATTCCATATGACATAAGAAATATAACTTTTTTTAAATAAAAAACACATACCCACTTCACTTGGGAATCAAACCCAGCACCTGAAGACTGACGCGCTACCGCCACACTACCACTCATTCACGTATACAGGTGTTTTCTTTTACCTCCAAGTTGATAACTTGCAACTTGACGGTTTGTGTTGGCAAAAAGTTGGGAAACACCACGAACATATTTAGCAGTGTATTTAGGGCAGCTACAACCTTGCGTATCGCAAGGCACCTTTTTGCTGATATGTTCGGCATCACCAACTGTATGCAAATATGTACCCGTGGCAACACATCGCAGTGAAACACAGACACACTGCGCACGGCTTCTTTTTGTAGCATTGCCCTCATAAGGTCCAACAAGGACGATCAAATAGCGAATACCCTCTGATGAGAACCTGTATCTCTCATAAAGAATACCCTCTGATGAGAACCTGTATCTCTCATAAATACCCTCTGATGAGAACCTGTATCTCTCATACAGAATACCCTCTGATGAGATCCTGTATCTCTCATAAATACCCTCTGATGAGAACCTGTATCTCTCATACAGAATACCCTCTGATGAGAACCTGTATCTCTCATAAAGGGATCGGATCTGTCCCGAAAGCGGCGCTGCAGCTTTAAGAAGCCGAACTAATCGGAAAGTCTTAGCTGAAAACCTCCTCCCGACCAGGTTTGGTTGCCAGCATAAGTTACCATGGTGATACAGCGACGCTAAAACAGAGCGACTTTCGTAGGACAGCTAACCCAGGCTTTGAGCGCAACATACCTCGCTAACCCACTAATCGAGCTTCGTAGTATACCCCCCTGCAGTTGTGGTTGTTGGACAATCTGTTGTTGTTGTGGGACCATCTGTTGTTGTTGAGGGACCTGCTGTCGTAGTTGTTGAGCCGGGTGTTGTAGTTGTTGGGCCAGCTGTGGTAGTTGTGGGACCTGCAGTTGTGGTTGTTGCACCTGCTGTAGTAGTTGTAGGACCTGCTGTGGTAGTTGTTGGACCTGCAGTTGTAGTCGTAGGACCTGAAGTAAAAGTTGTAGGACCTGCAGTTGTGGTTTTTGGACCTGTTGTTGTAGTTGTGGGATCTGCAGTTGTAGTTGTGGGACCTGCAGTTGTTGTGGGACCTGCAGTTGTGGTTGTTGGACCTGCAGTTGTTGTTGTGGGACCTGCTGTGGTAGTTGTTGGGGCAGCTGTGGTAGTTTTGGGACCTGCAGTTGTTGTTGGACCTGCTGTAGTGGTTGTTGGGCCGGCTGTTGTAGTTGTTGTGCCAGGTGTGGTAGTTGTCAGACTTGCAGTTGTAGATGTTAGACCTGGTATAGTAGTTGTGGGACCTGCAGTTGTTATTTTGGGACCTGCTGTCGTAGTTGTTGAGCCGGGTGTTGTAGTTGTTGGGCCAGCTGTGGTAGTTGTAGGACCTGCAGTTTTGGTTGTTCGACTTGCTGTTGTGGCCGGTGGCCCTGCAGTTGTTGTTGTTGGGCCAGGTGTTGTAGTTGTTGGGCCAGTTGTTGTTATTGTGGGACCTTCAGTTGTGGTTGTTTGACCTGATGTTGTAGTTGTTGGACCTGCTGTTGTGGTTGTTACACCAGTTGTTGTTGTTGGACCTGCTGTAGTAGTTGTTGGGCCACCTGAGGTAGTTGTGGGACCTGCAGTTGTGGTTGTTGGACCAGCTGTTGTAGTTGTGAGAGCTGCAGTTGTGGTTGTTTGGCCAGCTGTTGTTGTTGTGGGAGCTGCTGTAGTAGTTGTTGGGCCGGCTGTTACAGTTTTCGGGCCAGCTGTGGTAGTTGTAAGACCTGCTGTGGTAGTTGTTGGGCCAGCTATTGCATTTGTTTGGACTGCTGTTGTGGTTGTTGGACCTGCTGTTGTAGTTGATGGACCTGCAGTTGTTGTTGTGGGACCTGCTGTAGTAGTTGTTGGGCCGGCTGTTGTAGTTGTTGGTCCAGGTGTGGTAGTTGGCAGACCTGCATTTGTGGTTGTTGGACCTGCTGTTATTGTTGTGGGACCTTCAGTTGTGGTTGTTGGAACAGCTGTTGTTGTTGTCGGACCTGCTGTCGTAGTAGTTGAGCCGGCTGTTGTAGTTGTTGGGCCAGCTGTGGTAGTTGTTGGACCTGCAGTTGTGGTTGTTGCACCTGCTGTAGTAGTTGTAGGACGTACTGTGGTAGTTGTTGGACCTGCAATTGTAGTTGTAGGACCTGCTGTTGTGGTTGTTGGACTTGTTGTGGTTGTTGGACCAGTTGTTGTTTTGGGACCTGCTGTAGTAGTTGTTGGGCCACCTGAGGTAGTTGTAGGACCTGCAGTTGTGGTTGTTGGACCTGTTGTTGTAGTTGTGGGACCTGCAGTTGTGGTTGTTGGGCCAGCTGTTGTTGTTGTAGGACCTGCTTTTATAATAATAATAATGCATTGTATTTCAAGGCGCCTTTCTGGCACTCAAGGACACCGTACATAACCATAAACATAGAAACACAAGAAATAAACAAGCTATAAGACATGTTAAAATACAAACAGTAAAAATAAGTTAAAATTTAAGGCAGAGCAGATGGGGTCACAAGGAGAAAGCAGTTCTGAACAGATGGGTTTTGAGGGTGGATTTGAAAAGGTGAAGTGAGTCCATGTTTCTGAGCTGGGGTGGAAGTGAGTTCCAGAGCCGGGGAGCAGAGCGGCTGAAAGCTCTGCTCCCCATGGTGGAAATTTTTATGAGAGCAGATTCTGTGCTATGGAGGGGGCGGAAACCGGACTGGAACTGTTCATACAGATTGTTGTGAGATAAATGAGAGTGGAGTTGAGAGGCTACAGTTTTTTCAAGGATTTTTGAAACGAAAGGAAGATTAGAAATAGGACGTAGGTTATTGAAGTTGGTTGGATCTGCACCGGGTTTTTTCAGTATTGGGGTTATTGCAGCGGTTTTAAAGGATGCAGGAACAGTTCCAGATGTGAGAGAGAAGTGGATGATAGCAGAGATGAGGGGGACCAGAGAAGGGAGGCAGGCTTTAACCAAAACCGTTGGGAGGGGGTCCAGCTGACAGGTGGATGGTTTGGACTTACGGATGAGGTCTGAGATTTCTAAGGTGGAGGGGAGCAGGAAGGAGGAAAAAGAGTGAGTGGGTGAAAGAGGTTCAGGTAAAATACAGGGGGATGGATCTGGGCTGAGATGCTGGTGGATCATCTGGATTTTTTGATTAAAAAATGACAGGAGGGAGTTACAGAAGGCAGTTGAGTACAAGTGTGGTGGCAGAGAGTCCGGGGGTTGGGTGATCTTTTTCAACAGTGAGAACAGTGATTTGGTGTTACCTTCACTGGAACAGATTATGTCAGAGTAGTAGTTGGATTTGGTTGACTTGGAGTGGACGCTGGCATGTTTGTTGCCGCTGCTCGCCGGAATACAGTAGCTTGTGGTAGTAGCAGCTAGTAGTAGTAGTGTAGTAGTAATAGCAGTATAGTAGTATAGTAGTAGTATCGTAGTAGCAGTAGCAGTAGTATTAGCAATCGTAGTAGTAGTGTCGCGTATTGAGCCAAAACAGCTCCTCTCGCACAGCTAGCTCCGGCACTCCTATCCACCAGTGCACGGGCTAACGCCGGTAGCTAGTTGCTAACCGGCTGTCGCGACACCGGCTTCCTAAGCATACCTGGTTCCTGCCTCATCATGTGGCCCAACAACTCACTCACCTGCTTTGGACTCGTCTGGATATTCCTGTCGTTCTGCCATCATCCTGTGGCAGGACTACTCCACTACTCCATCACCAACCCTCTCGCGACCCGCTTGAATGAGCCCCCACCACCGCACCCGGACATCGCTTGCCCCCCTCGTCGGCGCTACATCCACCGTGGGTCCCGCAGACATGTCCAGCACAGCAACAACTCCACTACAATCAACTCCACCTGGTCCACTTCTCGTCGCTCCTCCATCAACTCCGGCCGCACCGTCAACCACCATGCATTAGCCAGCCTAGCCAGGTCGGCTAATGCTACCGTCAAACTCGACTCCTCCGCTGTCAACTTCGGTCTCCTCAACATCCGCTCACTCACGAGCAAGGGGCATCTCATCCAGGATCTCCTCACCGACCATAAGTTTGACTTTCTCTGTTTAACCGAGACATGGCAGCAACCCAACGACTTCTCACAACTCAATGAATCCACGCCCCCGGGGTTTGTTTACACCTGTCAGCCCCGTGGCTCCGGCCGGGGAGGAGGTCTCGCGATAATTCACCGCGAGAAGTGGAAAGTCTCGCGGGTGTCTGTCCCTGCCTTCAGCTCCTTCGAATCCACTGTCTGCCAACTGTCTGGTCCTACTCCCACCATCATCGCTACTGTTTACCGCCCCCCCCAAACCAAATAGTGTTTTTCTGAGTGACTTTGCAGATTTCCTCACACACCTTTCCACTCTTTCTCCCAACACCATCCTGTTGGGGGACTTCAACATTCACATGGATAACTTCAATAACCCTCTCACCAGAGACTTTACATCCTGCCTGGAGAGTTTCGGACTTCAGCAGCACACAAATGTTCCCACTCACACTAGAGGCCACATCTTGGACCTGGTCTGCTGCTCTGGTGTCGCCCCCCTTGATCTCACAGCAGATGAACTTCCGATAACTGATCATTTCCTCCTCTCATTCACTGTTAAACTCTCTCTCTCTATCACAAAGCTCCCCCGTCTCATATCTTTCCGTAGTATTAAGGACATAAATCTGGACTCTCTCTCCTCCAGTATTAACTCTTTTATGGACTCTGTCAATCTCTCCTCCCCGAAGAACTAGTCTCACACTATAACACTGGACTTCACACTATTCTTAACTCCCTTGCTCCGTTAAAAACTAGACCCGTCTCCTTCTCCCGCTCTGCACCCTGGTTCACCCCTGAGCTTCGGCTTATGAAAGCCAAAGGTTGGCAACTCGAGCGGCTCCATCACAAAACTGGTCTATCTATTCACAAAGAGATTTACAATAACCATATACTACATTACAAGGACTGCATTTCTCAAACCAAATCCAACTACTACTCTGACATAATCTGTTATAGTGAAGGTAACACCAAATCACTGTTCTCACTGTTGAAATGAGATGTTCTCCTGCTCCCCTCCACCTTAGAAATCTCAGACCTCATCCGTAAGTCCAAACCATCCACCTGTCAGCTGGACCCCCTCCCAACGGTTTTGGTTAAAGCCTGCCTCCCTTCTCTGGTCCCCCTCATCTCAGCTATCATCCACTTCTCTCTCACATCTGGAACATCTTTTGTTGTTGTTGGACCAGGAGATGTAGCTGTTGGACCTTCTGTTGTAGTTGTTGGACCTGCAGTTGTTGTTGGACCTGCTGTGGTAGTTGTTGTGGCAGCTGTGGTAGTTGTGGGACCTGCAGTTGTTGTGGGACCTGCTGTAGTTGTTGTTGTGCCGGCTGTTGTAGTTGTTGTGCCAGGTGTGGTAGTTGTCAGACTTGCAGTTGTAGTTGTTTGGCCAGTTGTTGTTATTGTGGGACCTGCAGTTGTGGTTGTTTGACCTGCTGTTGTAGTTCTTGGGCCTGCTGTTGTGGTTGTTGGACCAGTTGTTGTTGTGGGACCTGCTATAGTAGTTGTTGGGACACCTGAGGTAGTTGTAGGACCTGCAGTTGTGGTTGTTGGACCTGTTGTAGTTGTGGGACCTGCAGTTGTAGTTGTTGGGGCGGCTGTGGTAGTTGTGGGACCTGCAGTTGTTGTTGTGGGACCTGCTGTAGTAGTTGTTGGGCCAGGTGCGGTAGTTGTCAGACCTACATTTGTGGTTGGACCAGCTGTTGTTGTGGGACCTGAAGTTGTTGTTGTGGGACCTGCAGTTGTGGTTGTTGGACCAGCTGTTGTTGTTGTTGGACCTGCTGTCGTAGTAGTTGGGCCGGCTGTTGTAGTTGTTGGGCCAGCTGTGGTAGTTGTGGGACCTGCAGTTGTGGTTGTTGCACCTGCAGTTGTAGTTGTGGGACCTGCATTTGTTGTTGTGGGACCTGCAGTTGTGGTTGTTGGACCTGCTGTTGTAGTTGTTGGGACTGCTGTTGTGATTGTTGGACCTGCTGTTGTCATTGTTGGACCCGCAGTTGTTGTGGGACCTGCTGTGGTAGTTGTTGGGGTGGCTGTGGTAGTTGTGGGACCTGTAGTTGTTGTTGTGGGACCTGCTGTAGTAGTTGTTGGGGCGGCTGTGGTAGTTGTGGGACCTGCAGTTGTTGTTGTGGGACCTGCTGTAGTAGTTGTTGGGCCGGCTGTTGTAGTTGTTGGGCCAGGTGCGGTAGCTGTCAGACCTGCATTTGTGGTTGTAGGACCTGCTGTGGTAGTTGTAGGACCTGCAGTTGTGGTTGTTGGACCTGCAGTTGCAGTTGTGGGACCTGCAGTTGTGGTTGTTGGACCTGCTGTTGTGATTTTTGGACCTGCTGTTGTTGTTGTTGGACCTGCAGTTGTTGTTGTGTGACCTGCTGTGGTAGTTGTTGGGGCAGCTGTGGTAGTTTTAGAACCTGCAGTTGTTGTGGGACCTGCTGTAGTAGTTGTTGGGCCGGTTGTTGTAGTTGTTGTGCCAGGTGTGGTAGTTGTCAGACTTGCAGTTGTGGTTGTGGGACCTGCTGTAGTAGTTGTTGGACCTGCTGTAGTAGTTGGGGGACATGCAGTTGTTGTTGTGGGACCTGCTGTGGTAGTTGTTCGGCCAGCTGTGGTAGTTGTAGGACCTGCAGTTGTGGCTGTTGGACCTGCAGTTGTTGTTGTTGGGCCAGGTGTTGTAGTTGTTCGGCCAGTTATTGTTATTGTGGGACCTGCAGTTGTGGTTGTTGGACCAGCTGTCGTAGCTGGTGTAGTAGTTGTAGGACCTGTCATTGTTGTTGTGCCAGCTGTTGTAGCACTCTTAAAAATTAGCAGAATACATGCACTTACAAATATATATTTTTGAATTGATACTTTCTATTACTATTACTTTTGATACTATGTCATGCATTTTGCTCAAATACCATCAACTTTATAAGTTACGTCAATAAAGCTCAATAAAATGTCAAATTCATGGCTGAGTTTTTAATGAAGTACAAATACACAATTTATTTAGTCTCAATTTTCAATAAAATCGTAATCGTTAAATGTGCTTTAGGGTGAGATTGAAGAGGTATAGTTTAAGGGTAATTATTCAGAAATGCCATAGCCATGCATCAGTTACTGGTGATTGAAATGTTCTGTGAGAGTATCTGTGTTGAGTTTACTGTGCCTGCATCTAAATGAGCCAATCTAGAGTTTAGACCACTCCCGGGTCATTTCTGAGCAATCGAGCATCTTTTGCCTGATTGGTTCTTGGAATCCATTTTTCATGTCAATCACAGGTGCGTGAATTCAACAATCAATCGCCATAGTGTTCAGTATATTTTCTCTATTTTTTGTTCTACTGGTAATTTATATTACTTTGTTTTTACCTTTTAATAGTATTTTTTAAAAATGTTAATTTGTTTAATTTGTTGATGAAGAATCATTTATTTTAGGACACTTCTTGATAGCAAAGTATTTGACTTAATTAAGGCATGATCATGGGAAGACACATGGGAGCATTTACCAAGCATCTTCAATGAGACAGGGGCCGTGTTCCGAAGTGGAGGCAGCGACTCGCTAGAGCACTTCCTTGTGAGTCGCGTACTATGGAGACGAGGCTAGAGTGTTACCTAGAATTCGTGAACGTTCGGAGCGCAGAGGGTTGTGGGTATTTTCGTTCGATGAGGATACATCAATGCATCCTTGAAAAATCGCAGAATTCTCAAGAACAAAGGCTGCGAGAAGGGTGCAAATTTCAGAGTGTTGTCAAGTGTTCTTGACATTGGAACAGTGCTTGGCGGCGTTCTATGACGCAGCGTCCTTAAAAAGGCGGCCGTTGAGCATTCTTCCTTCACATTGGAAAACAGCCAATGGGTGTGACATGTGATGTGTTCTTTGAGGAAGAAGGCTGCCGACTCAGGATCGCTTTAACTCACTTTATTTGTTTAACTTTAGGTCTATTATCTATCAAGCAAATGGAGAAGAATTGTAAAATTCACGCACGTGGAGCTCCCCTTAGCTGGATATCTTAACAGATACGCTGCCTGTAGGGTTTCTGTCCCTCCCCCGCATGTGTTGTTTGGTAGTATCTGGGCAGGCGTGGCCTCTATGACGCATACTATGCTCTGATTGGCTAGTGTTGAACGCCCGCCCCCAGTGTATTGTGTGCCGCCATCTGGTGACCAGGTGCGGTTAATACAACTTATATATTTCTTTGTTCCTTTGTGGCTATGTGAGGATATTACAGCCTGTTGATACATATGTTATTATTTATTCTCAACAGACATGATTCTTATAGGGAAGCTTTCACATTGTGGGCAGTAACAACTAAGGAAACAAAAGTTGAGGGGAGTGACCATCATGGAGAGTTCCTAAGATGAACACTACTTTGTAAATTGAAGTCACATAACATAAAACACGTTTCCTGCATTTTTCTTTATTTC
Organism: Merluccius polli; assembly: GCA_030340625.1. Lineage (NCBI taxonomy): Eukaryota > Metazoa > Chordata > Actinopteri > Gadiformes > Merlucciidae > Merluccius > Merluccius polli. Next base: position 204,945 of record JAOPHQ010003699.1, on the reverse strand, counting down.
AGTTTCTTGATATATACTTTTTGAATTCATGCAGTAAACAACTCAATGTTGCATTGCTTATGTATATGTGTTTTTTACATGGCAAGTGCTTTAATGTTAGATAAATCATTTATATTACATTTTAGTTAAGATTTTAGCTATAAGTTAAGTGTATTAAAAAGTGTTCCATTAAATGGTTTTACATGTTTCATAACAGATATATATATATCGTTTTTACGCAATGGTTATGTACTGATTGCATTAATAGCATTGTAGCGTGTTGGTTATCAACACATGTTGTTTATACATTTTTAAACAGGGTGTGACATAGTGAAGAGAAGATGAGCAAAGCGACAACATCTATATTTTTGCTAGTGGTAGCTTTGCTGGTGGTAGCTGGTGCTGCAGATGTGCTTGTGACTGCAGGTGCAGCATTAGTTGGCACTGTTACTCTTGATGTTGTTGAAGACATGACAGTGGAGGGTCCGTGTGTTGTTGTTGTTGTTGTTGTTGTTGCAGCAACTGTTGATGTGGTATCACTTGTTCGATTTGGCATGGCTATGGGAAAGGTCATGGTGTTTTTAGAAAAATGGTGCGATAACATATTTTTATATTTTGTACATTGACAATCAGTTTAAGGACCTGCTGTCGTAGTTGTTGGACCTGCAGTTGTAGTTGTTGGACCGGCTGTTGTGGCTGTTGGACCTGCAGTTGTTGTTGGACCGGCTGTAGTAGTTGTAGGACCTGCAGTTGTGGTTGTTGGGTCAGCTGTTGTACCTTGAAATGGTGCGATAAGATATTTTTATATTTTGTACATTGACAATCAGTTTAAGGACCTGCTGTCGTAGTTGTTGGACCTGCTGTTGTGGTTGTTGGACCTGCTGTTGTGGCTGTTGGACCTGCAGTTGTTGTTGTTGTTGGGCCAGTTATTGTTATTGTGGGACCTGCAGTTGTGGTTGTTGGACCAGCTGTTATAGCTGGTGTAGTAGTTGTAGGACCTGTCGTTGTGCCAGCTGTTGTAGCACTCTTAAAAATTAGCAGAATACATGCACTTACAAATATATATTTTAGAATTGATACTTTCTATTACTATTACTTTTGATACTATTTCATGCATTTTGCTCAAATACCATCAACTTAATAAATTACGTCAATAAAGCTCAATAAAATGTCAAATTCATTGCTGAGTAATGAAGTAGGTTGGCATTGTTACTCTTGATGTTGTTGAAGACATGACAGTGGAGGGTCCGTGTGTTGTTGTTATTGTTGTTGTTGCAGCAACTGTTGATGTGGTATCGCTTGTTCGATTTGGCATGGCTATGGGAAAGGTCAAAATGTTTTTAGTAAAATGGTGTGATAAGATATTTCTATATTTTGTACATTGACAATCAGTTGAAGGACCTGCTGTCGTAGTTGTTGGACCTGCAGTTGTAGTTGTTGGACTGGCTGTAGTAGTTGTAGGGCCAGCCGTTGAAGTTGGGCCAGCTGTTGTAGTTGTTGGGCCAGCTGTGGTAGTTGTAGGACCTGCAGTAGTGGTTGTTGGGCCAGCTGTTGTAGTTGTTGGTCCGGCTGTAGTAGTTGTTGGGCCAGTTGTTATTGTGGGACCTGCATTTGTGGTTGTTGGGCCAGCTGTTGTTATTGTTGGGCCTGTTATTGTAGTTGTTTGATCTGCAGTTGTTGTTGTGGGACTTGCTGGGGTAGTTGTTGGGCCAGCTGTGGTAGTTGTGGGACCTGCAGTTGTGGTTGTTGCACCTGCTGTTGTTGTTGTGGGACCTGCTGTAGTAGTTGTTGGGCCAGGTGTTGTAGTTGTTGGGCCTGCTGTTGTAGTTGTTGGGCCATCTGTTGAAGTTGTGGGACCTGGAGTTGTTGTTGTCGGACCTGCAGTTGTGGTTGTTGAGCCAGCTGTTGTAGTTGTAAGACCTGCCGTTGTGGTTGGTGGACCTGCTGTTGTAGTTGTTGTACCTGCAGTTGTTGTTGTGGGACCTGCTGTGGTAGTTGTTGGGCCAGCTGTGGTAGTTGTGGGACCTGCAGCTGTGGTTGTTGCACCTGTTGTCGTAGATGTAGGACCTGCTGTAGTAGTTGTAGGACCTGCAGTTCTGGTTGTTGAGCCTGCTGTTGTAGTTGTGGGACCTGCAGTTGTAGTTGTGGGACCTGCAGTTGTGGTTGTTGGACCTGCTGTTGTTGTGGGACCTGCTGTGGTAGTTGTTGGGCCAGCTGTGGTTGTTGTGGGACCTGCAGTTGTGGTTGTTGCACCTGCTGTTGTTGTTGTGGGACCTGCTGTAGTAGTTGTTGGGCCAGGTGCTGTAGTTGTTGGGCCTGCTGTTGTAGTTGATGGGCCAGCTGTGGTAGTTGTAGGACCTGCTGTTGTAGTTGTTGGGCCAGCTGTAGTGGTTGTTGGGCCAGCTGTTGTAGTTGTTGGGCCGGCTGTAGTAGTTGTTGGGCCAGTTGTGGTTGTTGGGCCAGCTGTTGTTGTTGGACCTGTTATTGTAGTTGTTTGATCTGCAGTTGTTGTGGGACTTGCTGTGGTAGTTGTTGGGCCAACTGTGATAGTTGTGGGATCTGCAGTTGTGGTTGTTGCACCTGCTTTTGTTGTTGTGGGACCTGCTGTAGTAGTTGTTGGACCAGGTGTTGTAGTTGTTGGGCCTGCTGTTGAAGTTATGGGACCTGGAGTTGTGGTTGTTGGGCCAGCTGTTGTAGTTGTAAGGTCTGCCGTTGTGGTTGTTGGACCTGCTGTTGTAGTTGTGGGACCTGTAGTTGTGGTTGTTGGACCTGCTGTTGTGGTTGTTGGACCTGCTGTTGTTGTGGGACCTGCTGTGGTAGTTGTTGGGACATCTGTGGTAGTTGTGGGACCTGCAGTTGTTGTGGGACCTGCTGTAGTAGTTGTTGGGCCAGGTGTGGTAGTGGTCAGACCTGCAGTTGTGGTTGTTGGAAGTGCTGTTGTTGTTGTTGTTGTTGTTGTTGTTGGACCTGTAGTTGTTGTTGTGGGATCTGCAGTTGTGGTTGTTGGACCTGCTGTTGTAGTTGTGGTTGTTGGACCTGCTGTTGTTGTGGGACCTGCTGTGGTTGTTGTTTGGACATCTGTGGTAGTTGTGGGACCTGTAGTTGTTGTTGTGGGACCTGCTGTGGTAGTTGTTGGGCCAGCTGTGGTAGTTGTGGGACCTGCAGTTGTGGTTGTTGCACCTGCTGTCGTAGATGTAGGACCTGCTGTAGTAGTTGTAGGACCTGCAGTTGTGGTTGTTGGACCTGCTGTTGTAGTTGTGGGACCTGCAGTTGTGGTTGTTGGACCTGCTGTTGTGGTTGTTGGACCTGCTGTTGTTGTGGGACCTGCGTTGGTAGTTGTTGGGACATATGTGGTAGTTGTGGGACCTGCAGTTGTTGTTGTGGGACCTGCTGTTGTTGTTGTTGGACCTGTAGTTGTTGTTGTGGGACCTACTGTTGTGGTTGTTGGACCTGCTGTTGTAGTTGTTGGACCTGCTGTTGTAATTGTAGGGCCAGCTGTTGAAGTTGTTGGGCCAGCTGTTGTAGTTGTTGGGCCAGCTGTGGTAGTTGTAGGACCTGCAGCAGTGGTTGTTGGGCCAGCTGTTGTAGTTGTAGGGCCTGCTGTTGTAGTTGTTGGGCCAGCTGTTGAAGTTATGGGACCTGGAGTTGTTGTTGTCGGACCTGCAGTTGTGGTTCTTGGATCTGCTGTTGTAGTTGTAAGGCCTGCCGTTGTGGTTGTTGGACCTGCTGTTGTAGTTGTTGTACCTGCAGTCGTAGATGTAGGACCTGCTGTAGTAGTTGTAGGACCTGCAGTTGTGGTTGTTGGACCTGCTGTTGTAGTTGTGGGACCTGCAGTTGTGGTTGTTGGACCAGCTGTTGTAGTTGTGGGACCTGCAGTTGTGGTTGTTGGACCTGCTGTTGTTGTTGTTGGACCTGTTGTTGTGGGACCTGCTGTGGTAGTTGTTGGGACATCTGTGGTAGTTGTGGGACCTGCAGTTGTTGTTGTGGGACCTGCAGTAGTAGTTGTTGGGCCACGTGTTGTAGTTGTTGGGCCAGGTGTGGTAGTGGTCAGACCTGTAGTTGTGGTTGTTGGACCTGCTGTTGTTGTTGTTGGACCTGTAGTTGTTGGGCCGGCTGTAGTAGTTGTTGGGCCAGTTGTTATTGTGGGACCTGCAGTTGTGGTTGTTGGGCCAGCTGTTGTTGTTGTTGGACCTGTTGTTGTAGTTGTTTGATCTGCAGTTGTTGTTGTGGGACCTGCTGTGGTTGTTCTGCCAGCTGTTGTTGTGGGAGCTGCTGTAGTAGTTGTTGGGCCGGCTGTTGTAGTTGTTGGGCCAGCTGTTGTGGTTGTTTGACCTGCTGTTGTAGTTGTTGGACTAGTTGTTGTTGTGGGACCTGCTGTAGTAGTTGTTGGGGCGGCTGTGGTAGTAGTGGGACCTGCAGTTGTGGTTGTAGGACCTGCTGTTGTGGTCGTTGGACCTGATGTTGTTGTGGGACCTGCTGTGGCAGTTGTTGGGGCAGCTGTGGTTGTTGTGTGACCTGCTGTAGTAGTTGTTGGACCAGCTGTCGCAGTTGTAGGGCCTGCTGTTGTGGTTGTTGGACCAGTTGTTTTTGTGGGACCTGCTGTAGTAGTTGTTGGGCTGGCTAATGTAATTGTTGGGCCAGCTGTGGTAGTTGTAGTACCTCCAGTTGTGGTGGATGGACCAGCTGTGGTAGTTGTTGTGGCAGCTGTGGTAGTTGTAGGACCTGCAGTTGTGGTTGTTGTAGTTGTGGGACCTGTAGTTGTGGTTGTTGGGCCAGGTGTTGTTGTGGGACCTGCTGTCATAGTTGTTGGGCCACCTTTGGTAGTTGTAGGACCTGCAGTTGTGGTTGTTGTAGTTGTGGGACCTGCAGTTGTGGTTGTTGGGCCAGGTGTTGTTGTTGTGGGACCTGCTGTCATAGTTGTTGGGACAGCTGTAGTAGTAGTGGGACCTGCAGTTGTGGTTGTCGGACCTGCTGTTGTGGTTGTTGGACCGGCTGTTGTTGTTGAGGGACCTGCTGTAGTAGTTGTGGGACCGGCTGTTGTAGTTGTTGGGAATGCTGTTCTGGTTTTTGAACCTGCAGTTGTTGTTGTGGGACCTGCTCTGGTAGTTGTAGGACCTACATTTGTGGTTGTTGGACCTACTATGGTAGTTGTAGGACCTGCTGTAGTAGTTGAAGTACCTGCAGTTGTAGTTGTTTGACCTGCTGTTGTAGTTGTTGGGCTGGCTGTTGTAGTTGTTGGTCCAGCTGTGGTAGTTGTAGCACCTCCAGTTGTGGTTGTTGGACCTACTGTAGTAGTTGTTGGACCTGCTGTAGTAGTTGTAGGACCTGCTGTAGTAGTTGTAGGATGTGCTGTTGTAGTTGTGGGAGCTGTTGTTTTGGGACCTGGAGTTGTGGTTGTTGGACCAGCTGTTGTTGTTGGGGTACCTGCTATTGTAGTTGTGGGACCTGCAGTTGTGGTTGTTGGACCTGCTGTTGTGGTTGTTGGACCTGCTGTTGTGGTTGTTGGACCTGTTGTTGTTGTGGGACCTGCTGTAGTAGTTGTTGGGCCAGGTGTTGTTGTTGTGGGACTTGCAGTTGTGGTTGTTGGACCAGCTGTTGTGGTTGTTGGACCTGCTGTTGTAGTTGGTCGAACTGCAGTTGTGGTTGTTGGGCCGGATGTTGTAGTCGTTGGGCCAGCTGTGGTAGTTGTTGGGCCGGCTGTTGTTGTAGGACCTGCAGTTGTGGTTGTTGGACCTGCTGTTGTAGTTGTGGGACCTGCTGCGGTAGTATTTGGGCCGGCTGTTGTAGTTGTTGGGCCAGCTGTTGTAGTTGTGGGACCTGCAGTTGTTGTTGTTGGGCCAGCTGTTGAGGTTTTGGGACCTGGATTTGTTGTTGTTGGACCTGCAGTTGTGGTTGTTGGGCCAGCTGTTGTAGTTGTTGTACCTGAAGTTGTTGTTGTGGGACCTGCTATGGTAGTTGTTGGGCCAGCTGTGGTAGTTGTGCGAACTGCAGTTGTGGTTGTTGCACCTGCTGTCGTAGATGTAGGACCTGCTGTAGTAGTTGTAGGACCTGCAGTTGTGGTTGTTGGACCTGCTGTTGTAGTTGTGGGACCTGCAGTTGTGGTTGTTGGAACTGCATTTGTGGTTGTTGGACCTGCTGTTGTTGTGGGACCTGCTATGGTAGTTGTTGGGACATCTGTGGTAGTTGTGGGACCTGCAGTTGTTGTTGTGGGACCTGCTGTAGTAGTTGTTGGGCCAGCTGTGGTAGTTGTGCGAACTGCAGTTGTGGTTGTTGCACCTGCTGTCGTAGATGTAGGACCTGCTGTAGTAGTTGTAGGACCTGCAGTTGTGGTTGTTGGACCTGCTATTGTAGTTGTGGGACCTGCAGTTGTTGTTGTGGGACCTGCAGTTGTGGTTGTTGGGCCTGCAGTTGTTGTTGTGGGACCTGCTGTTGTGGTTGTTGGAGCAGCTGTTGTTGTGGGACCTACTGTAGTAGTTGTTGGGCCAGATGTTGTAGTTGTTGGGCCAGCTGTGCTAGTTGTTGGGCTGGCTGTTGTAGTTGTAGGGCCAGCTGTGGTAGTTGTTGGACCTGCAGTTGTGGTTGTTGGACCTGCTGTTGTAGTTGTGGGACCTGCAGTTGTTGTTGTGGGACCTCCAGTTGTGGTTGTTGGGCCAGCTGTTGAAGTTGTTGGGCCTGCTGTTGTGGTTGTTGGACCTGCTGTTGTAGTTGTGGGACCTGCAGTTGTTGTTGTGGGATCTGCAGTTGTGGTTGTTGGGCCAGCTGTTGAAGTTGTTGGGCCTGCTGTTGTGGTTGTTGGACTTGCTGTTGTAGTTGTGGGACCTGCAGTTGTTGTTGTGGGACCTGCTGTTGTGGTTGTTGGACCAGCTGTTGTTGTGGGAACTAATGTAGTAGTTGTTGGGCCGGATGTTGTAGTCGTTGGGCCAGCTGTGGTAGTTGTTGAGCCGGCTGTTGTAGTTGTTGGACCTGCTGTTGTAGTTGTGGGACCTACAGTTGTGGTTGTTGGACTAGCTGCAGTAGTTGTGGGACCTGCAGTTGTTGTTGTGGGACCTGCAGTTGTGGTTGTTGGATCTGCTGTTGTTGTTGTGGGACCTACAGTTGTGGTTGTTGGACCAGCTGTTGTGGTTGTTGGACCTGCTGTTGTAGTTGGTCGAACTGCAGTTGTGGTGGTTGGGCCGGATGTTGTAGTCGTTGGGCCAACTGTGGTAGTTGTTGGGCCAGCTGTTGTAGTTGTTGGGCCAGCTGTGGTAGTTGTAGGACCTGCAGTTGTGGTTGTTGGACCTGCTATTGTAGTTAAGGGACCTGCAGTTGTGGTTGTGGGACCTACTGTAGTAGTTGTTGGGCCGGATGTTGTAGTTGTTGGGCCAGCTGTGGTAGTTGTAGGAACTACAGTTGTGGTTGTTGGACCAGCTGTTGTTGTGGGACCTGCAGTAGTAGTTGTTGGGCCACGTGTTGTAGTTGTTGGGCCAGGTGTGGTAGTGGTCAGACCAGTAGTTGTGGTTGTTGGACCTGCTGTTGTTGTTGTTGGACCTGTAGTTGTTGGGCCGGCTGTAGTAGTTGTTGGGCCAGTTGTTATTGTGGGACCTGCAGTTGTGGTTGTTGGGCCAGCTGTTGTTGTTGTTGGACCTGTTGTTGTGGTTGTTTGATCTGCAGTTGTTGTTGTGGGACCTGCTGTGGTTGTTGTGCCAGCTGTTGTTGTGGGAGCTGCTGTAGTAGTTGTTGGGCCGGCTGTTGTAGTTGTTGGGCCAGCTGTTGTGGTTGTTTGACCTGCTGTTGTGGTTGTTTGACCTGCTGTTGTAGTTGTTGGACTAGTTGTTGTTGTGGGACCTGCTGTAGTAGTTGTTGGGGCGGCTGTGGTAGTAGTGGGACCTGCAGTTGTGGTTGTAGGACCTGCTGTTGTGGTCGTTGGACCTGATGTTGTTGTTGTGGGACCTGCTGTGGCAGTTGTTGGGGCAGCTGTGGTTGTTGTGTGACCTGCTGTAGTAGTTGTTGGACCAGCTGTCGCAGTTGTAGGGCCTGCTGTTGTGGTTGTTGGACCAGTTGTTGTTGTGGGACCTGCTGTAGTAGTTGTTGGGCTGGCTAATGTAATTGTTGGGCCAGCTGTGGTAGTTGTAGTACCTACAGTTGTGGTTGATGGACCAGCTGTGGTAGTTGTTGTGGCAGCTGTGGTAGTTGTAGGACCTGCAGTTGTGGTTGTTGTAGTTGTGGGACCTGTAGTTGTGGTTGTTGGGCCAGGTGTTGTTGTGGGACCTGCTGTCATAGTTGTTGGGCCACCTTTGGTAGTTGTAGGACCTGCAGTTGTGGGTGTTGTAGTTGTGGGACCTGCAGTTGTGGTTGTTGGGCCAGGTGTTGTTGTTGTGGGACCTGCTGTCATAGTTGTTGGGACAGCTGTAGTAGTTGTTGGGGCAGCTGTGGTAGTAGTGGGACCTGCAGTTGTGGTTGTCGGACCTGCTGTTGTGGTTGTTGGACCGGCTGTTGTTGTTGAGGGACCTGCTGTAGTAGTTGTGGGACCGGCTGTTGTAGTTGTTGGGAATGCTGTTCTGGTTTTTGAACCTGCAGTTGTTGTTGTGGGACCTGCTCTGGTAGTTGTAGGACCTACAGTTGTGGTTGTTGGACCTACTATGGTAGTTGTTGGACTTGTGCTTGTAGTTGTAGGACCTGCTGTAGTAGTTGAAGTACCTGCAGTTGTAGTTGTTTGACCTGCTGTTGTAGTTGTTGGGCTGGCTGTTGTAGTTGTAGGACCTGCTGTAGTAGTTGTAGGATGTGCTGTTGTAGTTGTGGGAGCTGTTGTTTTGGGACCTGGAGTTGTGGTTGTTGGACCAGCTGTTGTTGTTGGGGTACCTGCTATTGTAGTTGTGGGACCTGCAGTTGTGGTTGTTGGACCTGCTGTTGTGGTTGTTGGACCTGTTGTTGTTGTGGGAACTAATGTAGTAGTTGTTGGGCCAGGTGTTGTTGTTGTGGGACTTGCAGTTGTGGTTGTTGGACCAGCTGTTGTGGTTGTTGGACCTGCTGTTGTAGTTGGTGGAACTGCAGTTGTGGTTGTTGGGCCGGATGTTGTAGTCGTTGGGCCAGCTGTGGTAGTTGTTGGGCCGGCTGTTGTAGTTGTTGGGCCAGCTGTGGTTGTTGTAGGACCTGCAGTTGTGGTTGTTGGACCTGCTGTTGTAGTTGTGGGACCTGCAGTTGTAGTTGTTGGGCCCGCTGTGGTAGTTGTAGGACCTATAGTTGTGGTTGTTGGACCTGCTGTGGTAGTTGTAGGACCTATAGTTGTTGTTGGACCTGCTGTTGTAGTTGAGGTACCTGCAGTTGTGGTTGTGGGACCTACTGTAGTAGTTGTTGGGCCGGATGTTGTAGTTGTTGGGCCAGCTGTGGTAGTTGTAGGAACTACAGTTGAGGTTGTTGGACCAGCTGTTGTTGTGGGACCTGCTGTAGTAGTTGTTGTGCCAGTTGTACTAGTTGTAGGACCTGCAGTTGTGGTTCTTGGATCTGCTGTTGTAGTTGTGGGACCTGCAGTTGTTGTTGTGGGACCTGCAGTTGTGGTTGTTGGACCAGCTGTTGTGGTTGTTGGACCTGCTGTTGCAGTTGTGGGGCCAGCTGTGGTAGTTGTTTGGCCAGCTGTTGTAGTTGTTGGGCCAGCTGTGGTAGTTGTTTGGCCAGCTGTTGTAGTTGTTGGGCCAGCTGTGATAGTTGTAGGACCTACAGTTGTGGTTGTTAGACCTGCTGTTGTAGTTGTGGGACCTGCAGTTGTTGTGGGACCTGCAGTTGTGGTTGTTGGGCCAGCTGTTGTAGTTGTTGGGCCTGCTGTTGTGGTTGTTGGACCAGCTGTTGTGGTTGTTGGACTCGCTGTTGTAGTTGTGGGACCTGCAGTTGTTGTTGTGGGACCTGCAGTTGTGGTTGTTGGGCCAGATGTTGTAGTTGTTGGGCTGGCTGTTGTAGTTGTTGGGCCAGCTGTGGTAGTTGTAGGGCCAGCTGTGGTAGTTGTTGGACCTGCAGTTGTGGTTGTTGGACCTGCTGTTGTAGTTGTGGGACCTGCAGTTGTTGTTGTGGGACCTCCAGTTGTGGTTTTTGGGCCAGCTGTTGAGGTTGTTGGGCCTGCTGTTGTGGTTGTTGAACCTGCTGTTGTAGTTGTGGGACCTGCAGTTGTTGTTGTGGGACCTGCAGTTGTGGTTGTTGGGCCAGCTGTTGAAGTTGTTGGGCCTGCTGTTGTGGTTGTTGGACCAGCTGTTGTGGGAACTAATGTAGTAGTTGTTGGGCCGGATGTTGTAGTCGTTGGGCCAGCTGTGGTAGTTGTTGGGCCGGCTGTTATAGTTGTTGAACCTGCAGTTGTGGTTGTTGGACCTGCTGTTGTAGTTGTGGGATCTACAGTTGTGGTTGTTGGACTAGCTGTGCTAGTTGTGGGACCTGCACTTGTTGTTGTGGGACCTGCAGTTGTGGTTGTTGGGCCAGCTGTGGTAGTTGTTGGGCCGGCTGTTGTAGTTGTTGGGCCAGCTGTGGTAGTTGTAGGACCTGCAGTTGTGGTTGTTGGACCTGCTGTGGTAGTTGTAGGACCTGCTGTTGTAGTTGTTGGGCCAGCTGTGGTAGTTGTGGGACCTGCAGTTGTGGTTGTTGCACCTGCTGTGGTAGTTGTAGGACCTGCTGTGGTAGTTGTAGGACCTGCAGTTGTGGTTGTTTGACCAGCAGTTGTAGTTGTGGGACCTGCCGGGGTTGGGGTGGCTGTGGTAGTTGTGGGACCTGCAATTGTTGTTGTGGGACCTGCTGTAGTAGTTGTTGGGGCAGCTGTGTTAGTTGTGGGATCTGCAGTTGATGTTGTCGGACCTGCTGTCGTAGTTGTTGGGCCGGCTGTTGTAGTTGTTGGGCCAGCTGTGGTAGTTGTGGGACCTGCAATTGTTGTTGTGGTACCTGCTGTAGTAGTTGTTGGGGTGGCTGTGTTAGTTGTGGGACCTGCAGTTGTTGTTGTGGGACCTGCTGTAGTAGTAGTTGTTGGGCCGGCTGTTGTAGTTGGTCCAGGTGCGTTAGTTGTCAGACCTGCATTTGTGGTTGTTGGACCAGCTGTTGTTGTGGGACCTGAAATTGTTGTTGTGGGACCTGCAGTTGTGGTTGTTGGACCAGCTGTTGTTGTTGTTGGACCTGCTGTCGTAGTTGTTGGGCCGGCTGTGGTAGTTGTTGGGGCAGCTGTGGTAGTTTTAGAACCTGCAGTTGTTGTGGGACCTGCTGTAGTAGTTGTTGGGTCGGCTGTTGTAGTTGTTGTGCCAGGTGTGGTAGTTGTCAGACTTGCAGTTGTGGTTGTTGGACCTGCAGTTGTTGTTGTGGGACCTGCTGTGGTAGTTGTTCGGCCAGCTGTGGTAGTTGTAGGACCTGCTGTTGTGGCTGTTGGATCTGCAGTTGTTGTTGTTGGGCCAGGTGTTGTTGTGGGACCTGCAGTTGTGGTTGTTGGACCAGCTGTTGTTGTGGGACCTGCAGTTGTGGTTGTTGGACCAGCTGTTCTAGCTGGTGTAGTAGTTGTAGGACCTGTCGTTGTTGTTGTGCCAGCTGTTGTAGCACTCTTAAAAATGAGCAGAATACATGCACTTACAAATATATATTTTTGAATTGATAGTTCCTATTACTATTACTTTTGATACTATTTCATGCATTTTGCTCAAATACCATCAACTTCATAATTTACATCAATAAAGCTCAATAAAATGTCAAATTCATTGCTGAGTTTTTAATGAAGTACAAATACACAATTTATTTAGTCTCAATGTTCAATAAAATCGTAATAGTTAAATGTGCTTTAGGGTGAGATTGAAGAGGTATAGTTTAAGGGTAATTATTCAGAAATGCCATAGCCATGCATTAGTTACTGGTGATTGAAATGTTCTGTGAGAGTACCTGTGTTGAGTTTACTGTGCCTGCATCTAAATGAGCCAATCTAGAGTTTAGACCACTCCCGGGTCATTTCTGAGCAATCGAGCATCTTTTGCCTGATTGGTTCTTGGAATCCATTTTGCATGTCAATCACAGGTGCTTGAATTCAACAATCAATCGCCATAGTGTTCAGTATATTTTCTCTATTTTTTGTTCTACTGGTAATTTATATTACTTTGTTTTTACCTTTTTATAGTATTCTTTAAAAATGTTAATTTGTTTAATTTGTTGATGAAGAATCATTTATTTTAGGACACTTCTTGATAGCAAAGTATTTGACTTAATTAAGGCATGATAATGGGAAGACACATGGGAGCATTTACCAAGCATCTTCAATGAGACAGGGGCCGTGTTCCGAAGTGGAGGCAGCGACTCGCTAGAGCACTTCCTTGTGAGTCGCGTACTATGGAGCGTCCTATGGAGACGAGGCTAGAGTGTTGCCTAGCATTCGTGAACGTTCGGAGCGCAGAGGGTTGTGGGTATTTTTGTTCGATGAGGATACATCAATGCATCCTTGAAAAATCGCAGAATTCTCAAGAACAAAGGCTGCGAGAAGGGTGCAAATTTCAGAGTGTTATCGAGTGTTCTTGACATTGGAACAGTGCTTGGCGGCGTTCTATGACGCAGCGTCCTTAAAAAGGCGGCCGTTGAGCATTCTTCCTTCACATTGGAAAACAGCCAATGGGTGTGACATGTGATGTGTTCTTTGAGGAAGAAGGCTGCCGACTCAGGATCGCTTTAACTCACTTTATTTGTTTAACTTTAGGTCTATTATCTATCAAGCAAATGGAGAAGAATTGTAAAATTCACGCGTGTGGAGCTCCCCTTAGCTGGATATCTTAACAGATACGCTGCCTGTAGGGTTTCTGTCCCTCCCCCGCATGTGTTGTTTGGTAGTATCTGGGCAGGCGTGGCCTCTATGACGCATACTATGCTCTGATTGGCTAGTGTTGAACGCCCGCCCCCAGTGTATTGTGTGCCGCCATCTGGTGACCAGGTGCGGTTAATACAACTTATATATTTCTTTGTTCCTTTGTGGCTATGTGAGGATATTACAGCCTGTTGATACATATGTTATTATTTATTCTTAACAGGCATGATTCTTATAGGGAAGCTTTCACATTGTGGGCAGTAACAACTAAGGAAACAAAAGTTGAGGGGAGTGACCATCATGGAGAGTTCCTAAGATGAACTCTACTTTGTTAATTGAAGTCACATAACATAAAACACGTTTCCTGCATTTTTCTTTATTTCAATTTCTTGATATATACTTTTTGAATTCATGCAGTAAACAACTCAATGTTGCATTGCTTATGTATATGTGTTTTTTACATGGCAAGTGCTTTAATGTTAGATAAATCATTTATATTACATTTTAGTTAAGGTTTTAGCTATAAGTTAAGTGTATTAAAAAGTGTTCCATTAAATGGTTTTACATGTTTCATAACAGATATATATATATCGTTTTTACGCAATGGTTATGTACTGATTGCATTAATAGCATTGTAGCGTGTTGGTTATCAACACATGTTGTTTATACATTTTTAAACAGGGTGTGACATAGTGAAGAGAAGATGAGCAAAGCGACAACATCTATATTTTTGCTAGTGGTAGCTTTGCTGGTGGTAGCTGGTGCTGCAGATGTGCTTGTGACTGCAGGTGCAGCATTAGTTGGCACTGTTACTCTTGATGTTGTTGAAGACATGACAGTGGAGGGTCCGTGTGTTGTTGTTGTTGTTGTTGTTGTTGTTGCAGCAACTGTTGATGTGGTATCACTTGTTCGATTTGGCATGGCTATGGGAAAGGTCAAGGTGTTTTTAGAAAAATGGTGCGATAACATATTTTTATATTTTGTACATTGACAATCAGCTTAAGGACCTGCTGTTGTAGTTGTTGGACCTGCAGTTGTTGTAGTTGTTGGACCGGCTGTTGTGGCTGTTGGACCTGCAGTTGTTGTTGGACCGGCTGTAGTAGTTGTAGGACCTGCAGTTGTGGTTGTTGGGTCAGCTGTTGTACCTTGAAATGGTGCGATAAGATATTTTTATATTTTGTACATTGACAATCAGTTTAAGGACCTGCTGTCGTAGTTGTTGGACCTGCTGTTGTGGTTGTTGGACCTGCTGTTGTGGCTGTTGGACCTGCAGTTGTTGTTGTTGGGCCAGTTATTGTTATTGTGGGACCTGCAGTTGTGGTTGTTGGACCAGCTGTTGTAGCTGGTGTAGTAGTTGTAGGACCTGTCATTGTTGTTGTTGTGCCAGCTGTTGTAGCACTCTTAAAAATGAGCAGAATACATGCACTTACAAATATATATTTTTGAATTGATACTTTCTATTACTATTACTTTTGATACTATTTCATGCATTTTGCTCAAATACCATCAACTTAATAAATTACGTCAATAAAGCTCAATAAAATGTCAAATTCATTGCTGAGTAATGAAGTAGGTTGGCATTGTTACTCTTGATGTTGTTGAAGACATGACAGTGGAGGATCCGTGTGTTGTTGTTATTGTTGTTGCAGCAACTGTTGATGTGGTATCGCTTGTTCGATTTGGCATGGCTATGGGAAAGGTCAAAATGTTTTTAGTAAAATGGTGTGATAAGATATTTCTATATTTTATACATTGACAATCAGTTGAAGGACCTGCTGTCGTAGTTGTTGGACCTGCAGTTGTGGTTGTTTGGCCAGCTGTTGTAGTTGAAGGACCTGCTGTCGTAGTTGTTGGACCTGCAGTTGTAGTTGTTGGACCGGCTGTAGTAGTTGTAGGACCTGCAGTTGTGGCTGTTGGGTCAGCTGTTGTATCATAAAATGGTGCGATAAGATATTTTTATATTTTGTACATTGACAATCAGTTGAGTATTAAATTAAAGGTAAGGGGGCAGAAGAAACTGACCTGCAATAATACTGCTTTCATCTATATTCAGGAATACAATTAATGTATCTAGTGTCATTATGAGAGCCTCTTCTGCATCAGTAACGCTGGGAACTACTGATTGATTTGCAAAGATCAATTGAAGTTCTGTCCAGACAGAGCCTTCCCTGTAGAGATGAATAAGGTTCTCATTTGTTATTTAGAAACCAATAGGTTATCTAATATATGCAAATGAATTTATATGTGTGAAAAAGAAACCAGTACTGACCAAAGACGGTTGACATATGATCTACGAAATGTTTTTGGATAAACATGGCGGTACCCTCTATTACACTAAAAATGAGATGCAACATATTTGAAAAATGATTAAACTGGGATTTTTGTAAGCATAGATTTAAAATATAAGAGCCTTAAAGTCCATTACCTCTGTTGTTATATTAAGACTTAAGTCTTTGTATTCTTGAGACTGGGGATTGTTGTACGCTGGGATCCAATCACGCAATATTCGAAACTCCAGTAGAAGGTAGCCTTCATCTTCTTTTACAGGGTCAGCTGATTCTGTTGTGGCTGTGGGGGTACTAGTGGGGGTCACTGTGACTATTGTAGTTGTAGAAGAATCTGTGACTGCTGCATTCATCTGTAAATTGGTAGAAAGTAGAAGATGTACCTGAAATGACTTACCTTGAAATGTAAAATGTAAAATGTTTGCTTTTATTGTCTTTACTTCTTATGTAGGGGATGTGAACAGATGTTTGACCATCTGTGAAATTCTACTTGGCTGTTTGTTTATTTGCATGGGGAATTAATGATTATCATGTTAAACGTTTTGTTGTTGTTTTGCGATGCAAATGTATGAAGAAGAGAGAATGAATGACATGACATTAATGGAATAAAAAATAAATGTAACTATTATGTTCAGTTAGCTTTCAAGGATTTTGGTGATTTTTTTCTAGATTAATAATCATTCACAGTATTGAAAAGCAAATGTTTAATGACAAATACATAATTATTGCACAATTACATTAGATAATAAATTTAAAAAAAATGTAATTATTAGTATTATTCAATGTTTTTGTGTGTGGATCACTATGTTAAAATTGTATCTACATTAATGTAAGATTTGGAGGCTTAATTTATTGTGTTTGATGAAACAAATGTACAAATATCTGGGTTTTGAGTGAATTATTGTCAGTGAAAGACATCATACCATCCACAAAGGACATGGATTCATGAGTTTATCAAATCATTTGAAAACATGAAAGTATGTACAATACGGAATAAATCTGAACACAATAACATAGTTAGATTTGGTATATAATTTAGAGATTTAAAGGGCTAATGTGATTGATATTGACTTACCTTCTGTAATATAACTTAAGTATGAATTTAGATAGAGAATATAATTTATTTTAATTGTGAAAAAGGATAATATTTTACATGCCTACCGTAACAGTAGTTGTAGGACTTGCAGTTGTGGTTGTTGGGCCAGCTGTTGTAGTTGTCGGACTTATTGTGGGACCAGTAGGTCCAGCTGTTGTAGTTGATGGACCTGCAGTTGTGGTTGATGGGCCAGCTGTTGTAGTTGTTGGCCCATCTGTGGTAGTTGTGGGAACTGCAGTTGTGGTTGTTGCACCTACTGTCATAGTTGTAGGGCCAGTTGAGGTAGTTGTTGGACCTGCAGTTGTAGTTGGTGCACCTGCTGTAGTAGTTGTAGGGCCTGCAGTTGTGGTTGTTGCACCTGCTGTCGTAGTTATAGGGCCAGTTGTTGTAGTTGTAGAACCTGCAGTTGTGGTTCTTGGGCCAGCTGTTGTAGTTGTGGGACCTGCAGTTGTTATTGGGGGAACTGCAGTTGTGGTTGTTGGGGCAGCTGTTGTAGTTGTTGGACCTGCTGTTTTGGTTGTTGGACCTGCTGTTGTAGTTGTTGGACCTACAGTTGTTGTTGTGGGACCTGCTATGGTAGTTGTTGGGCCAGCTGTGGTAGTTGTGGGACCTGCAGTTGTGGTTGTTGCACCTACTGTTGTAGTTGTGGGACCTGCAATTTTTGTTGTGGGGTCTGCTGTTGTAGTTGTTGGACGTACAGTGATAGTTGTCGGACCTGCAGTTGTGGTTGTTGCACCTGCTGTTGTAGTTGTTGGGCCAGGTGTGGTAGTTGTCAGACCTGCAGTTGTGGTTGATGGAACTGCTGTTGTAGTTGTTGAACCTGCAGTTGTTGTTGTAGGACCTGCAGTTGAGGTTGTTGGGCCAGCTGTGGTAGTTGTGAGACCTGCAATTGTGGTTGTTGCACCTGCTGTTGTAGTTGTAGGACCTCCTGTTGTAGTTTTTGGGCCAGGTGTGGTAGTTGTCAGACCTGCAGTTGTGGTTGATGGACCTGCTGTTGTAGTTGTTGAACCTGCAGTTGTTGTTGTAGGACCTGCAGTTGTGGTTGTTGGACCAGCTGTTGTTGTGGTACCTGCTGTAGTAATTATTTGGCTGGCGGTTGTAGTTGTTGGGCCACCTGTGATAGTTGTGGGACCTGCAGTTGTGGTTGTTGGACCTGCTGTTGTAGTTGTGGGACCTGCAGTTGTGGTTGTTGGGCCAGCTGTTGTAGTTGTGGGACCTGCAGGTGTGGTTGTTGGGCCAGCTGTTGTAGTTGTTGGGACTACTTTTGTGGTTGTTGGACCTGATGTTGTTGTTGTGGGAACTGCTGTAGTAGTTTTTGGGGCAGCTGGGGTAGTTGTGGGACCAGCAGTTGTGGTTGTTTGACCTGCTGTTGTAGTTGTGGGACCTGATGTAGTAGTTGTTGGGCTGGCTGTTGTAGTTGTTGAGCCAGCTGTGGTAGTTGTAACCCCTCCAGTTGTGGTTGTTGGACCTGCAGTTGTAGTTGATTTAACTGCTGTTGTACTTGTTGAATCTGCAGTTGTTGTAGGACCTGCAGTTGAAGTTGTTGGGCCAGCTGTGGTAGTTGTGGGACCTGCAGTTGTGGTTGTTGCACCTGCTGTTGTAGTTGTGGGACCTGCACTTTTTGTTGTGGGGTCTGCTGTTGTGGTTGTTGGACCTTCTGTTGTAGTTGTTGGACGTACAGTGATAGTTGTGGGACCTGCATTTGTGGTTGTTGCACCTGCTGTTGTAGTTGTAGGACCTGCTGTTGTAGTTTTTGGGCCAGGTGTGGTAGTTGTCAGACCTGCAGTTGTGGTTGATGGACCTGCTGTTGTAGTTGTTGAACCTGCAGTTTCTGTTGTAGGACCTGCAGTTGTGGTTGTTGGGCCAGCTGTTGAAGTTGTTGGGCCTGCTGTTGTAGTTGTAGCACCTCCAGTTGTGGTTGTTGGACCTGCAGTTGTAGTTGTGGGACCTGCAGTTGTGGTTGTAGGACCTGCTGTAGTAGTTGAAGGACCTGCAGTTGTGGTTGTTTGACCTGCCATTGTAGTTGTTGGGCCTGCTGTTATGGATGTTGGTCCAGCTGTTGTTGTGGGACCTGCTGTGGTAGTTGTTGGGACATCGGTGGTAGTTGTGGGACCTACAGTTGTTTTTGTTGGACCTGCTGTAGTAGTTATTGGGCCAGGTGTTGTAGTTGTTGGGCCAGGTGTGGTAGTGGTCAGACCTGCAGTTGTGGTTGTTGGACCTGCTGTTGTTGTTGTTGTACCTGTAGTTGTTGTTGGGCCAGTTGTTATTGTGGGACCTGCAGTTGTGGTTGTTGGGCCAGCTGTTGTTGTTGTTGGACCTGTCATTGTAGTTGTTTGATCTGCAGTTGTTGTTGTGGGACTTGCTGTGGTAGTTGTTGGGCCAGCTGTGGTAGTTGTGGGACCTGCAATTGTGGTTGTTGCACCTGCTGTTGTTGTTGTGGGACCTGCTGTAGTAGTTGTTGGGCCAGGTGTTGTAGTTGTTGGGCCTGCTGTTGTAGTTGTTGGGCCAGCTGTTGAAGTTGTGGGACCTGGAGTTGTTGTTGTCGGACCTGCAGTTGTGGTTGTTGGGCCTGCTGTTGTAGTTGTTGTACCTGCAGTTGTTGTGGGACCTGCTGTGGTAGTTGTTGGGCCAGCTGTGGTAGTTGTGGGACCTGCAGCTGTCGTTGTTGCACCTGCTGTCATAGATGTAGGACCTGCTGTAGTAGTTGTAGGACCTGCAGTTGTGGTTGTTGGGCCTGCTGTTGTAGTTGTGGGACCTGCTGTTGTAGTTGTGGGACCTGCAGTTGTGGTTGTTGGACCTGCTGTTGTGGTTGTGGGACCTGCTGTTGTTGTGGGACCTGCTGTGGTAGTTGTTGGGCCAGCTGTGGTAGTTGTGGGACCTGCAGTTGTGGTTGTTGCACCTGCTGTTGTTGTTGTGGGACCTGCTGTAGTAGTTGTTGGGCCAGGTGTTGTTGTTGTTGGGCCTGCTGTTGTAGTTGATGGGCCAGCTGTGGTAGTTGTAGGACCTGCTGTTGTAGTTGTTGGGCCAGCTGTAGTGGTTGTTGGGCCAGCTGTTGTAGTTGTTGGGCCGGCTGTAGTAGTTGTTGGGCCAGGTGTTGTAGTTGTTGGGCCTGCTGTTGTAGTTGTTGGGCCAACTGTGGTAGTTGTAGGACCTGCAGTTGTGGTTGTTGGACCTGCTGTTGTAGTTGTGGGACCTGCAGTTGTGGTTGTTGGGCCAGCTGTTGAAGTTGTGGGACCTGGCGTTGTTGTTGTTAGGCCTGTCATTGTGGTTGTTGGAGCTGCTGTTGTAGTTGTTGGGCCAACTGTGGTAGTTGTAGGACCTGCAGTTGTGGTTGTTGGACCTGCTGTTGTAGTTGTGGGACCTGCAGTTGTTGTTGTTGGACCTGCTGTGGTAGTTGTGGGCCCTGCAGTTGTGGTTGTTGCACCTGCTGTCGTAGATGTAGGACCTGCTGTAGTCGTTGTAGGACCTGTAGTTGTGGTTGTTGGACCTGCTGTTGTTGTGGGACCTACTGTGATAGTTGATTGGAAATCTATGGTAGTTGTGGGACCTGCAGTTGTGGTTGTTGCACCTGCTGTCGTAGATGTAGGACCTGCTGTAGTAGTTGTAGGACCTGTAGTTGTGGTTGTTGGACCTGCCGTTGTAGTTGTGGGACTTGCAGTTGTGGTTGTTGGACCTGCTGTTGTGGTTGTTGGACCTGCTGTTGTTGTGGGACCTGCTATTGTAGTTGTTGGGACATCTGTGGTAGTTGTGGGACCTGCAGTTGTTGTGGGACCTGCTGTAGTAGTTGTTGGGCCAGGTGTTGTATTTGTTGGGCCAGGTGTGGTAGTGGTCAGACCTGCAGTTGTGGTTGTTGGACCTGGTGTTGTTGTTGTTGGACCTGTAGTTGTTGTTGTGGGACCTACCGTTGTGGTTGTTGGACCTGCTGTTGTTGTTGTGGGACCTGCTGTAGTAGTTGTTGGGCCAGGTGTTGTAGTTGTTGGGCCTGCTGTTGTAGTTGATGGGCCAGCTGTGGTAGTTGTAGGACCTGCTGTTGTAGTTGTTGGGCCAGCTGTAGTGGTTGTTGGGCCAGCTGTTGTAGTTGTTGGGCCGGCTGTAGTAGTTGTTGGGCCAGTTGTTATTGTGGGACCTGCAGTTGTGGTTGTTGGGCCAGCTGTTGTTGTTGTTGGATCTGTTATTGTAGTTGTTTGATCTGCAGTTGTTGTGGGACTTGCTGTGGTAGTTGTTGGGCCAGCTGTGATAGTTGTGGGACCTGCAGTTGTGGTTGTTGCACGTGCTGTTGTTGTGGGACCTGCTGTAGTAGTTGTTGGGCCAGGTGTTGTAGTTGTTGGGCCTGCTGTAGTAGTTTTTCGGCCAACTGTGGTAGTTGTAGGACCTGCAGTTGTGGTTGTTGGACCTGCTATTGTAGTTGTGCGACCTGCAGTTGTGGTTGTTGGGCCTGCTGTTGTAGTTGTTGGGCCAGCTGTTGAAGTTGTGGGACCTGGAGTTGTTGTTGTCGGACCTGCAGTTGTGGTTGTTGGGCCAGCTGTTGTAGTTGTAAGGCCTGCCGTTGTGGTTGTTGGACCTGCTGTTGTAGTTGTTGTACCTGCAGTTGTTGTTGTGGGACCTGCTGTGGTAGTTGTTGGGCCAGGTGTTGTAGTTGTTGGGCCTGCTGTTGTAGTTGTTGGGCCAGCTGTTGAAGTTGTGGGACCTGGAGTTGTTGTTGTTGGACCTGCAGTTGTGGTTGTTGGACCTGCTGTCGTAACTGTAGGGCCAGCCGTTGAAGTTGGGCCAGCTATTGTAGTTGTTGGGCCAGCTGTGGTAGTTGTAGGACCTGCAGTAGTGGTTGTTGGGCCAGCTGTTGTAGTTGTTGGTCCGGCTGTAGTAGTTGTTGGGCCAGTTGTTATTGTGGGACCTGCAGTTGTGGTTGTTGGGCCAGCTGTTGTTGTTGTTGGACCTGTTATTGTAGTTGTTTGATCTGCAGTTGTTGTTGTGGGACTTGCTGTGGTAGTTGTTGGGCCAGGTGTTGTAGTTGTTGGGCCTGCTGTTGTAGTTGTTGGGCCAGCTGTTGAAGTTGTGGGACCTGGAGTTGTTGTTGTCGGACCTGCAGTTGTGGTTGTTGGGCCAGCTGTTGTAGTTGTAAGGCCTGCCGTTGTGGTTGTTGGACCTGCTGTTGTAGTTGTTGTACCTGCAGTTGTTGTTGTGGGACCTGCTGTGGTAGTTGTTGGGCCAGGTGTTGTAGTTGTTGGGCCTGCTGTTGTAGTTGTTGGGCCAGCTGTTGAAGTTGTGGGAGCTGGAGTTGTTGTTGTCGGACCTGCAGTTGTGGTTGTTGGATCTGCTGTCGTAATTGTAGGGCCAGCCGTTGAAGTTGGGCCAGCTATTGTAGTTGTTGGGCCAGCTGTGGTAGTTGTAGGACCTGCAGTAGTGGTCGTTGGGCCAGCTGTTGTAGTTGTTGGTCCGGCTGTAGTAGTTGTTAAGCCAGTTGTTATTGTGGGACCTGCAGTTGTGGTTGTGGGTCCTGCTGTAGTAGTTGTTGGGCCAGGTGTTGTAGTTGTTGGGCCTGCTGTTGTAGTTGTTGGGCCAACTGTGGTAGTTGTAGGACCTGCACTTGTGGTTGTTGGACCTGCTGTTGTAGTTGTGGGACCTGCAGTTGTGGTTGTTGGACCTGCTGTTGTAGTTGTGGGACCTGCAGTTGTGGTTGTTGGGCCAGCTGTTGAAGTTGTGGGACCTGTAGTTGTTGTTGTGTGACCTGCTGTGGTAGTTGTTGGGCCAGCTGTGGTAGTTGTGGGACCTGCAGTTGTGGTTGTTGCACCTGCTGTCGTAGATGTAGGACCTGCTGTAGTAGTTGTAGGACCTGCAGTTGTGGTTGTTGGACCTGCTGTTGTAGTTGTGGGACCTGCAGTTGTGGTTGTTGGAACTGCATTTGTGGTTGTTGGACCTGCTGTTGTTGTGGGACCTGCTATGGTAGTTGTTGGGACATCTGTGGTAGTTGTGGGACCTGCAGTTGTTGTTGTGGGATCTGCTGTAGTAGTTGTTGGGCCAGGTGTTGTAGTTGTTGGGCCAGGTGTGGTAGTGGTCAGACCTGCAGTTGTAGTTGTTGGACCTGCTGTTGTTGTTGTTGTGGGACCTGCTGTTGTAGTTGTTGGACCTGCTGTTGTAGTTGTTGGACCTGCTGTCGTAATTGTAGGGCCAGCTGTTGAAGTTGTTGGGCCAGCTGTTGTAGTTGTTGGGCCAGCTGTGGTAGTTGTAGGACCTGCAGTGGTGGTTGTTGGGCCAGCTGTTGTAGTTGTTGGGCCGGCTGTAGTAGTTGTTGGGCCAGTTGTTATTGTGGGACCTGCAGTTGTGGTTGTTGGGTCAGCTGTTGTTGTTGTTGGACCTGTTATGGTAGTTGTTTGATCTGCAGTTGTTGTTGTGGGACTTGCTGTGGTAGTTGTTGGGCCAGCTGTGGTAGTTGTGGGACCTGCAGGTGTGGTTGTTGCACCTGATGTTGTTGTTGTGGGACCTGCTGTAGTAGTTGTTGGGCCAGGTGTGGTAGTTGTTGGACCTGCAGTTGTGGTTGTTGGGCCAGCTGTTGAAGTTGTGGGACCTGGAGTTGTTGTTGTCGGACCTGCAGTTGTGGTTGTTGGGCCAGCTGTTGTTGTTGTAAGGCCTGCTGTTGTGGTTGTTGGAGCTGCTGTTGTAGTTGGTGTACCTGCAGTTGTTGTTGTGGGACCTGCTGTTGAAGTTGTGGGACCTGGAGTTGTTGTTGTCGGACCTGCAGTTGTGGTTGTTGGGCCAGCTGTTGTAGTTGTAAGGCCTGCCGTTGTGGTTGTTGGACCTGCTGTTGTAGTTGTTGTACCTGCAGTTGTTGTTGTGGGACCTGCTGTGGTAGTTGTTGGGCCAGGTGTTGTAGTTGTTGGGCCTGCTGTTGTAGTTGTTGGGCCAGCTGTTGAAGTTGTGGGAGCTGGAGTTGTTGTTGTCGGACCTGCAGTTGTGGTTGTTGGATCTGCTGTCGTAATTGTAGGGCCAGCCGTTGAAGTTGGGCCAGCTATTGTAGTTGTTGGGCCAGCTGTGGTAGTTGTAGGACCTGCAGTAGTGGTCGTTGGGCCAGCTGTTGTAGTTGTTGGTCCGGCTGTAGTAGTTGTTAAGCCAGTTGTTATTGTGGGACCTGCAGTTGTGGTTGTGGGTCCTGCTGTAGTAGTTGTTGGGCCAGGTGTTGTAGTTGTTGGGCCTGCTGTTGTAGTTGTTGGGCCAACTGTGGTAGTTGTAGGACCTGCACTTGTGGTTGTTGGACCTGCTGTTGTAGTTGTGGGACCTGCAGTTGTGGTTGTTGGACCTGCTGTTGTAGTTGTGGGACCTGCAGTTGTGGTTGTTGGGCCAGCTGTTGAAGTTGTGGGACCTGTAGTTGTTGTTGTGTGACCTGCTGTGGTAGTTGTTGGGCCAGCTGTGGTAGTTGTGGGACCTGCAGTTGTGGTTGTTGCACCTGCTGTCGTAGATGTAGGACCTGCTGTAGTAGTTGTAGGACCTGCAGTTGTGGTTGTTGGACCTGCTGTTGTAGTTGTGGGACCTGCAGTTGTGGTTGTTGGAACTGCATTTGTGGTTGTTGGACCTGCTGTTGTTGTGGGACCTGCTATGGTAGTTGTTGGGACATCTGTGGTAGTTGTGGGACCTGCAGTTGTTGTTGTGGGATCTGCTGTAGTAGTTGTTGGGCCAGGTGTTGTAGTTGTTGGGCCAGGTGTGGTAGTGGTCAGACCTGCAGTTGTAGTTGTTGGACCTGCTGTTGTTGTTGTTGTGGGACCTGCTGTTGTAGTTGTTGGACCTGCTGTTGTAGTTGTTGGACCTGCTGTCGTAATTGTAGGGCCAGCTGTTGAAGTTGTTGGGCCAGCTGTTGTAGTTGTTGGGCCAGCTGTGGTAGTTGTAGGACCTGCAGTGGTGGTTGTTGGGCCAGCTGTTGTAGTTGTTGGGCCGGCTGTAGTAGTTGTTGGGCCAGTTGTTATTGTGGGACCTGCAGTTGTGGTTGTTGGGTCAGCTGTTGTTGTTGTTGGACCTGTTATGGTAGTTGTTTGATCTGCAGTTGTTGTTGTGGGACTTGCTGTGGTAGTTGTTGGGCCAGCTGTGGTAGTTGTGGGACCTGCAGGTGTGGTTGTTGCACCTGATGTTGTTGTTGTGGGACCTGCTGTAGTAGTTGTTGGGCCAGGTGTGGTAGTTGTTGGACCTGCAGTTGTGGTTGTTGGGCCAGCTGTTGAAGTTGTGGGACCTGGAGTTGTTGTTGTCGGACCTGCAGTTGTGGTTGTTGGGCCAGCTGTTGTTGTTGTAAGGCCTGCTGTTGTGGTTGTTGGAGCTGCTGTTGTAGTTGGTGTACCTGCAGTTGTTGTTGTGGGACCTGCTGTTGTGGTTGTTGGACCTGCTGTTGTGGTTGTTGGACCTGCTGTTGTTGTGGGACCTGCTATGGTAGTTGTTGGGACATCTGTGGTAGTTGTGGGACCAGCAGTTGTGGTTGTTTGACCTGCTGTTGTAGTTGTGGGACCTGATGTAGTAATTGTTGGGCTGGCTGTTGTAGTTGTTGAGCCAGCTGTGGTAGTTGTAACCCCTCCAGTTGTGGCTGTTGGACCTGCAGTTGTAGTTGATTTAACTGCTGTTGTAGTTGTTGAATCTGCAGTTGTTGTAGGACCTGCAGTTGAAGTTGTTGGGCCTGCTGTGGTAGTTGTGGGACGTACAGTGATAGTTGTGGGACCTGCATTTGTGGTTGTTGCACCTGCTGTTGTAGTTGTAGGACCTGCTGTTGTAGTTTTTGGGCCAGGTGTGGTAGTTGTCAGACCTGCAGTTGTGGTTGATGGACCTGCTGTTGTAGTTGTTGAACCTGCAGTTGCTGTTGTAGGACCTGCAGTTGTGGTTGTTGGGCCGGCTGTTGAAGTTGTTGGGCCTGCTGTTGTAGTTGTAGCACCTCCAGTTGTGGTTGTTGGACCTGCAGTTGTAGTTGTGGGACCTGCAGTTGTGGTTGTAGGACCTACTGTGGTAGTTGTTGGACCTGCACTTGTAGTTGTAGGACCTGCTGTAGTAGTTGAAGGACCTGCAGTTGTGGTTGTTTGACCTGCCATTGTAGTTGTTGGGCCTGCTGTTATGGATGTTGGTCCAGCTGTTGTTGTGGGACCTGCTGTGGTAGTTGTTGGGACATCGGTGGTAGTTGTGGGACCTACAGTTGTTTTTGTTGGACCTGCTGTAGTAGTTATTGGGCCAGGTGTTGTAGTTGTTGGGCCAGGTGTGGTAGTGGTCAGACCTGCAGTTGTGGTTGTTGGACCTGCTGTTGTTGTTGTTGTACCTGTAGTTGTTGTTGGGCCAGTTGTTATTGTGGGACCTGCAGTTGTGGTTGTTGGGCCAGCTGTTGTTGTTGGACCTGTCATTGTAGTTGTTTGATCTGCAGTTGTTGTTGTGGGACTTGCTGTGGTAGTTGTTGGGCCAGCTGTGGTAGTTGTGGGACCTGCAATTGTGGTTGTTGTACCTGCAGTTGTTGTTGTGGGACCTGCTGTGGTAGTTGTTGGGCCAGCTGTGGTAGTTGTGGGACCTGCAGCTGTTGTTGTTGCACCTGCTGTCATAGATGTAGGACCTGCTGTAGTAGTTGTAGGACCTGCAGTTGTGGTTGTTGGGCCTGCTGTTGTAGTTGTGGGACCTGCAGTTGTGGTTGTGGGACCTGCAGTTGTGGTTGTTGGACCTGCTGTTGTTGTGGGACCTGCTGTGGTAGTTGTTGGGCCAGCTGTGGTAGTTGTGGGACCTGCAGTTGTGGTTGTTGCACCTGCTGTTGTTGTGGGACCTGTTGTAGTAGTTGTTGGGCCAGGTGTTGTAGTTGTTGGGCCTGCTGTTGTAGTTGATGGGCCAGCTGTGGTAGTTGTAGGACCTGCTGTTGTAGTTGTTGGGCCAGCTGTAGTGGTTGTTGGGCCAGCTGTTGTAGTTGTTGGGCCGGCTGTAGTAGTTGTTGGGCCAGCTGTTGTAGTTGTTGGGCCTGCTGTTGTAGTTGTTGGGCCAACTGTGGTAGTTGTAGGACCTGCAGTTGTGGTTGTTGGACCTACTGTTGTAGTTGTGGGACCTGCAGTTGTGGTTGTTGGGCCAGCTGTTGAAGTTGTGGGACCTGGAGTTGTTGTTGTTAGGCCTGTCATTGTGGTTGTTGGAGCTGCTGTTGTAGTTGTTGTACCTGCAGTTGTTGTTGTTGGACCTGCTGTGGTAGTTGTGGGCCCTGCAGTTGTGGTTGTTGCACCTGCTGTCGTAGATGTAGGACCTGCTGTAGTAGTTGTAGGACCTGCAGTTGTGGTTGTTGCACCTGCTGTCGTAGTTGTTGGGCCAGGTGTTGTAGTTGTTGGGCCAGGTGTGGTAGTGGTCAGACCTGCAGTTGTAGTTGTTGGACCTGCTGTTGTGGTTGTTGGAACTGCTGTTGTTGTGGGACCTGCTATGGTAGTTGTTGGGACATCTGTGGTAGTTGTGGGACCTGCAGTTGTAGTTGTTGGGCCAGCTGTAGTGGTTGTTGGGCCAGCTGTTGTAGTTGTTGGGCCGGCTGTAGTAGTTGTTGGGCCAGTTGTTATTGTGGGACCTGCAGTTGTGGTTGTTGGGCCAGCTGTTGTTGTTGTTGGATCTGTTATTGTAGTTGTTTGATCTGCAGTTGTTGTGGGACTTGCTGTGGTAGTTGTTGGGCCAGCTGTGATAGTTGTGGGACCTGCAGTTGTGGTTGTTGCACGTGCTGTTGTTGTGGGACCTGCTGTAGTAGTTGTTGGGCCAGGTGTTGTAGTTGTTGGGCCTGCTGTAGTAGTTTTTCGGCCAACTGTGGTAGTTGTAGGACCTGCAGTTGTGGTTGTTGGACCTGCTATTGTAGTTGTGCGACCTGCAGTTGTGGTTGTTGGGCCTGCTGTTGTAGTTGTTGGGCCAGCTGTTGAAGTTGTGGGACCTGGAGTTGTTGTTGTCGGACCTGCAGTTGTGGTTGTTGGGCCAGCTGTTGTAGTTGTAAGGCCTGCCGTTGTGGTTGTTGGACCTGCTGTTGTAGTTGTTGTACCTGCAGTTGTTGTTGTGGGACCTGCTGTGGTAGTTGTTGGGCCAGGTGTTGTAGTTGTTGGGCCTGCTGTTGTAGTTGTTGGGCCAGCTGTTGAAGTTGTGGGACCTGGAGTTGTTGTTGTTGGACCTGCAGTTGTGGTTGTTGGACCTGCTGTCGTAACTGTAGGGCCAGCCGTTGAAGTTGGGCCAGCTATTGTAGTTGTTGGGCCAGCTGTGGTAGTTGTAGGACCTGCAGTAGTGGTTGTTGGGCCAGCTGTTGTAGTTGTTGGTCCGGCTGTAGTAGTTGTTGGGCCAGTTGTTATTGTGGGACCTGCAGTTGTGGTTGTTGGGCCAGCTGTTGTTGTTGTTGGACCTGTTATTGTAGTTGTTTGATCTGCAGTTGTTGTTGTGGGACTTGCTGTGGTAGTTGTTGGGCCAGGTGTTGTAGTTGTTGGGCCTGCTGTTGTAGTTGTTGGGCCAGCTGTTGAAGTTGTGGGACCTGGAGTTGTTGTTGTCGGACCTGCAGTTGTGGTTGTTGGGCCAGCTGTTGTAGTTGTAAGGCCTGCCGTTGTGGTTGTTGGACCTGCTGTTGTAGTTGTTGTACCTGCAGTTGTTGTTGTGGGACCTGCTGTGGTAGTTGTTGGGCCAGGTGTTGTAGTTGTTGGGCCTGCTGTTGTAGTTGTTGGGCCAGCTGTTGAAGTTGTGGGAGCTGGAGTTGTTGTTGTCGGACCTGCAGTTGTGGTTGTTGGATCTGCTGTCGTAATTGTAGGGCCAGCCGTTGAAGTTGGGCCAGCTATTGTAGTTGTTGGGCCAGCTGTGGTAGTTGTAGGACCTGCAGTAGTGGTCGTTGGGCCAGCTGTTGTAGTTGTTGGTCCGGCTGTAGTAGTTGTTAAGCCAGTTGTTATTGTGGGACCTGCAGTTGTGGTTGTGGGTCCTGCTGTAGTAGTTGTTGGGCCAGGTGTTGTAGTTGTTGGGCCTGCTGTTGTAGTTGTTGGGCCAACTGTGGTAGTTGTAGGACCTGCACTTGTGGTTGTTGGACCTGCTGTTGTAGTTGTGGGACCTGCAGTTGTGGTTGTTGGACCTGCTGTTGTAGTTGTGGGACCTGCAGTTGTGGTTGTTGGGCCAGCTGTTGAAGTTGTGGGACCTGTAGTTGTTGTTGTGTGACCTGCTGTGGTAGTTGTTGGGCCAGCTGTGGTAGTTGTGGGACCTGCAGTTGTGGTTGTTGCACCTGCTGTCGTAGATGTAGGACCTGCTGTAGTAGTTGTAGGACCTGCAGTTGTGGTTGTTGGACCTGCTGTTGTAGTTGTGGGACCTGCAGTTGTGGTTGTTGGAACTGCATTTGTGGTTGTTGGACCTGCTGTTGTTGTGGGACCTGCTATGGTAGTTGTTGGGACATCTGTGGTAGTTGTGGGACCTGCAGTTGTTGTTGTGGGATCTGCTGTAGTAGTTGTTGGGCCAGGTGTTGTAGTTGTTGGGCCAGGTGTGGTAGTGGTCAGACCTGCAGTTGTAGTTGTTGGACCTGCTGTTGTTGTTGTTGTGGGACCTGCTGTTGTAGTTGTTGGACCTGCTGTTGTAGTTGTTGGACCTGCTGTCGTAATTGTAGGGCCAGCTGTTGAAGTTGTTGGGCCAGCTGTTGTAGTTGTTGGGCCAGCTGTGGTAGTTGTAGGACCTGCAGTGGTGGTTGTTGGGCCAGCTGTTGTAGTTGTTGGGCCGGCTGTAGTAGTTGTTGGGCCAGTTGTTATTGTGGGACCTGCAGTTGTGGTTGTTGGGTCAGCTGTTGTTGTTGTTGGACCTGTTATGGTAGTTGTTTGATCTGCAGTTGTTGTTGTGGGACTTGCTGTGGTAGTTGTTGGGCCAGCTGTGGTAGTTGTGGGACCTGCAGGTGTGGTTGTTGCACCTGATGTTGTTGTTGTGGGACCTGCTGTAGTAGTTGTTGGGCCAGGTGTGGTAGTTGTTGGACCTGCAGTTGTGGTTGTTGGGCCAGCTGTTGAAGTTGTGGGACCTGGAGTTGTTGTTGTCGGACCTGCAGTTGTGGTTGTTGGGCCAGCTGTTGTTGTTGTAAGGCCTGCTGTTGTGGTTGTTGGAGCTGCTGTTGTAGTTGGTGTACCTGCAGTTGTTGTTGTGGGACCTGCTGTTGAAGTTGTGGGACCTGGAGTTGTTGTTGTCGGACCTGCAGTTGTGGTTGTTGGGCCAGCTGTTGTAGTTGTAAGGCCTGCCGTTGTGGTTGTTGGACCTGCTGTTGTAGTTGTTGTACCTGCAGTTGTTGTTGTGGGACCTGCTGTGGTAGTTGTTGGGCCAGGTGTTGTAGTTGTTGGGCCTGCTGTTGTAGTTGTTGGGCCAGCTGTTGAAGTTGTGGGAGCTGGAGTTGTTGTTGTCGGACCTGCAGTTGTGGTTGTTGGATCTGCTGTCGTAATTGTAGGGCCAGCCGTTGAAGTTGGGCCAGCTATTGTAGTTGTTGGGCCAGCTGTGGTAGTTGTAGGACCTGCAGTAGTGGTCGTTGGGCCAGCTGTTGTAGTTGTTGGTCCGGCTGTAGTAGTTGTTAAGCCAGTTGTTATTGTGGGACCTGCAGTTGTGGTTGTGGGTCCTGCTGTAGTAGTTGTTGGGCCAGGTGTTGTAGTTGTTGGGCCTGCTGTTGTAGTTGTTGGGCCAACTGTGGTAGTTGTAGGACCTGCACTTGTGGTTGTTGGACCTGCTGTTGTAGTTGTGGGACCTGCAGTTGTGGTTGTTGGACCTGCTGTTGTAGTTGTGGGACCTGCAGTTGTGGTTGTTGGGCCAGCTGTTGAAGTTGTGGGACCTGTAGTTGTTGTTGTGTGACCTGCTGTGGTAGTTGTTGGGCCAGCTGTGGTAGTTGTGGGACCTGCAGTTGTGGTTGTTGCACCTGCTGTCGTAGATGTAGGACCTGCTGTAGTAGTTGTAGGACCTGCAGTTGTGGTTGTTGGACCTGCTGTTGTAGTTGTGGGACCTGCAGTTGTGGTTGTTGGAACTGCATTTGTGGTTGTTGGACCTGCTGTTGTTGTGGGACCTGCTATGGTAGTTGTTGGGACATCTGTGGTAGTTGTGGGACCTGCAGTTGTTGTTGTGGGATCTGCTGTAGTAGTTGTTGGGCCAGGTGTTGTAGTTGTTGGGCCAGGTGTGGTAGTGGTCAGACCTGCAGTTGTAGTTGTTGGACCTGCTGTTGTTGTTGTTGTGGGACCTGCTGTTGTAGTTGTTGGACCTGCTGTTGTAGTTGTTGGACCTGCTGTCGTAATTGTAGGGCCAGCTGTTGAAGTTGTTGGGCCAGCTGTTGTAGTTGTTGGGCCAGCTGTGGTAGTTGTAGGACCTGCAGTGGTGGTTGTTGGGCCAGCTGTTGTAGTTGTTGGGCCGGCTGTAGTAGTTGTTGGGCCAGTTGTTATTGTGGGACCTGCAGTTGTGGTTGTTGGGTCAGCTGTTGTTGTTGTTGGACCTCTTATGGTAGTTGTTTGATCTGCAGTTGTTGTTGTGGGACTTGCTGTGGTAGTTGTTGGGCCAGCTGTGGTAGTTGTGGGACCTGCAGGTGTGGTTGTTGCACCTGATGTTGTTGTTGTGGGACCTGCTGTAGTAGTTGTTGGGCCAGGTGTGGTAGTTGTTGGACCTGCAGTTGTGGTTGTTGGGCCAGCTGTTGAAGTTGTGGGACCTGGAGTTGTTGTTGTCGGACCTGCAGTTGTGGTTGTTGGGCCAGCTGTTGTTGTTGTAAGGCCTGCTGTTGTGGTTGTTGGAGCTGCTGTTGTGGTTGTTGGACCTGCTGTTGTTGTGGGACCTGCTATGGTAGTTGTTGGGACATCTGTGGTAGTTGTGGGACCAGCAGTTGTGGTTGTTTGACCTGCTGTTGTAGTTGTGGGACCTGATGTAGTAATTGTTGGGCTGGCTGTTGTAGTTGTTGAGCCAGCTGTGGTAGTTGTAACCCCTCCAGTTGTGGCTGTTGGACCTGCAGTTGTAGTTGATTTAACTGCTGTTGTAGTTGTTGAATCTGCAGTTGTTGTAGGACCTGCAGTTGAAGTTGTTGGGCCTGCTGTGGTAGTTGTGGGACGTACAGTGATAGTTGTGGGACCTGCATTTGTGGTTGTTGCACCTGCTGTTGTAGTTGTAGGACCTGCTGTTGTAGTTTTTGGGCCAGGTGTGGTAGTTGTCAGACCTGCAGTTGTGGTTGATGGACCTGCTGTTGTAGTTGTTGAACCTGCAGTTGCTGTTGTAGGACCTGCAGTTGTGGTTGTTGGGCCGGCTGTTGAAGTTGTTGGGCCTGCTGTTGTAGTTGTAGCACCTCCAGTTGTGGTTGTTGGACCTGCAGTTGTAGTTGTGGGACCTGCAGTTGTGGTTGTAGGACCTACTGTGGTAGTTGTTGGACCTGCACTTGTAGTTGTAGGACCTGCTGTAGTAGTTGAAGGACCTGCAGTTGTGGTTGTTTGACCTGCCATTGTAGTTGTTGGGCCTGCTGTTATGGATGTTGGTCCAGCTGTTGTTGTGGGACCTGCTGTGGTAGTTGTTGGGACATCGGTGGTAGTTGTGGGACCTACAGTTGTTTTTGTTGGACCTGCTGTAGTAGTTATTGGGCCAGGTGTTGTAGTTGTTGGGCCAGGTGTGGTAGTGGTCAGACCTGCAGTTGTGGTTGTTGGACCTGCTGTTGTTGTTGTTGTACCTGTAGTTGTTGTTGGGCCAGTTGTTATTGTGGGACCTGCAGTTGTGGTTGTTGGGCCAGCTGTTGTTGTTGGACCTGTCATTGTAGTTGTTTGATCTGCAGTTGTTGTTGTGGGACTTGCTGTGGTAGTTGTTGGGCCAGCTGTGGTAGTTGTGGGACCTGCAATTGTGGTTGTTGTACCTGCAGTTGTTGTTGTGGGACCTGCTGTGGTAGTTGTTGGGCCAGCTGTGGTAGTTGTGGGACCTGCAGCTGTTGTTGTTGCACCTGCTGTCATAGATGTAGGACCTGCTGTAGTAGTTGTAGGACCTGCAGTTGTGGTTGTTGGGCCTGCTGTTGTAGTTGTGGGACCTGCAGTTGTGGTTGTGGGACCTGCAGTTGTGGTTGTTGGACCTGCTGTTGTTGTGGGACCTGCTGTGGTAGTTGTTGGGCCAGCTGTGGTAGTTGTGGGACCTGCAGTTGTGGTTGTTGCACCTGCTGTTGTTGTGGGACCTGTTGTAGTAGTTGTTGGGCCAGGTGTTGTAGTTGTTGGGCCTGCTGTTGTAGTTGATGGGCCAGCTGTGGTAGTTGTAGGACCTGCTGTTGTAGTTGTTGGGCCAGCTGTAGTGGTTGTTGGGCCAGCTGTTGTAGTTGTTGGGCCGGCTGTAGTAGTTGTTGGGCCAGCTGTTGTAGTTGTTGGGCCTGCTGTTGTAGTTGTTGGGCCAACTGTGGTAGTTGTAGGACCTGCAGTTGTGGTTGTTGGACCTACTGTTGTAGTTGTGGGACCTGCAGTTGTGGTTGTTGGGCCAGCTGTTGAAGTTGTGGGACCTGGAGTTGTTGTTGTTAGGCCTGTCATTGTGGTTGTTGGAGCTGCTGTTGTAGTTGTTGTACCTGCAGTTGTTGTTGTTGGACCTGCTGTGGTAGTTGTGGGCCCTGCAGTTGTGGTTGTTGCACCTGCTGTCGTAGATGTAGGACCTGCTGTAGTCGTTGTAGGACCTGTAGTTGTGGTTGTTGGACCTGCTGTTGTTGTGGGACCTACTGTGGTAGTTGATTGGACATCTATGGTAGTTGTGGGACCTGTAGTTGTTGTTGTGGGACCTGCTGTGGTAGTTGTTGGGCCAGCTGTGGTAGTTGTGGGACCTGCAGTTGTGGTTGTTGCACCTGCTGTCGTAGATGTAGGACCTGCTGTAGTAGTTGTAGGACCTGCAGTTGTGGTTGTTGCACCTGCTGTCGTAGTTGTTGGGCCAGGTGTTGTAGTTGTTGGGCCAGGTGTGGTAGTGGTCAGACCTGCAGTTGTAGTTGTTGGACCTGCTGTTGTTGTTGTTGGACCTGCTGTTGTGGTTGTTGGAACTGCTGTTGTTGTGGGACCTGCTATGGTAGTTGTTGGGACATCTGTGGTAGTTGTGGGACCTGCAGTTGTTGTGGGACCTGCTGTAGTAGTTGTTGGGCCAGGTGTTGTAGTTGTTGGGCCAGGTGTGGTAGTGGTCAGACCTGCAGTTGTGGTTGTTGGACCTGGTGTTGTTGTTGTTTGACCTGTAGTTGTTGTTGTGGGACCTACCGTTGTGGTTGTTGGACCTGCTGTTGTTGTTGTGGGACCTGCTGTAGTAGTTGTTGGGCCAGGTGTTGTAGTTGTTGGGCCAGCTGTAGTGGTTGTTGGGCCAGCTGTTGTAGTTGTTGGGCCGGCTGTAGTAGTTGTTGGGCCAGTTGTTATTGTGGGACCTGCAGTTGTGGTTGTTGGGCCAGCTGTTGTTGTTGTTGGATCTGTTATTGTAGTTGTTTGATCTGCAGTTGTTGTGGGACTTGCTGTGGTAGTTGTTGGGCCAGCTGTGATAGTTGTGGGACCTGCAGTTGTGGTTGTTGCACGTGCTGTTGTTGTGGGACCTGCTGTAGTAGTTGTTGGGCCAGGTGTTGTAGTTGTTGGGCCTGCTGTTGTAGTTGTTGGGCCAACTGTGGTAGTTGTAGGACCTGCAGTTGTGATTGTTGGACCTGCTGTTGTAGTTGTGGGACCTGCAGTTGTGGTTGTTGGGCCAGCTGTTGTAGTTGTTGGGCCTGCTGTTGTAGTTGTTGGGCCAGCTGTTGAAGTTGTGGGACCTGGAGTTGTTGTTGTCGGACCTGCAGTTGTGGTTGTTGGGCCAGCTGTTGTAGTTGTAAGGCCTGCCGTTGTGGTTGTTGGACCTGCTGTTGTAGTTGTTGTACCTGCAGTTGTTGTTGTGGGACCTGCTGTGGTAGTTGTTGGGCCAGGTGTTGTAGTTGTTGGGCCTGCTGTTGTAGTTGTTGGGCCAGCTGTTGAAGTTGTGGGACCTGGAGTTGTTGTTGTCGGACCTGCAGTTGTGGTTGTTGGACCTGCTGTCGTAACTGTAGGGCCAGCCGTTGAAGTTGGGCCAGCTATTGTAGTTGTTGGGCCAGCTGTGGTAGTTGTAGGACCTGCAGTAGTGGTTGTTGGGCCAGCTGTTGTAGTTGTTGGTCCGGCTGTAGTAGTTGTTGGGCCAGTTGTTATTGTGGGACCTGCAGTTGTGGTTGTTGGACCTGCTGTTGTTGTTGTTTGACCTGTTATTGTAGTTGTTTGATCTGCAGTTGTTGTTGTGGGACTTGCTGTGGTAGTTGTTGGGCCAGGTGTTGCAGATGTTGGGCCTGCTGTTGTAGTTGTTGGGCCAGCTGTTGAAGTTGTGGGACCTGGAGTTGTTGTTGTCGGACCTGCAGTTGTGGTTGTTGGGCCAGCTGTTGTAGTTGTAAGGCCTGCCGTTGTGGTTGTTGGGCCAGCTGTTGTAGTTGTTGGTCCGGCTGTAGTAGTTGTTGGGCCAGTTGTTATTGTGGGACCTGCAGTTGTGGTTGTTGGGCCAGCTGTTGTTGTTGTTGGACCTGTTATTGTAGTTGTTTGATCTACAGTTGTTGTGGGACTTGCTGTGGTAGTTGTTGGGCCAGGTGTTGTAGTTGTTGGGCCTGCTGTTGTAGTTGTAAGGCCTGCCGTTGTGGTTGTTGGACCTGCTGTTGTAATTGTTGTACCTGCAGTTGTTGTTGTGGGACCTGCTGTGGTAGTTGTTGGGCCAGCTGTGGTAGTTGTGGGACCTGCAGCTGTGGTTGTTGCACCTGCTGTCGTAGATGCAGGACCTGCTGTAGTAGTTGTAGGACCTGCAGTTCTGGTTGTTGGGCCTGCTGTTGTAGTTGTGGGACCTGCAGTTGTGGTTTTTGCACCTGCTGTTGTTGTGGGACCTGCTGTAGTAGTTGTTGGGCCAGGTGTTGTAGTTGTTGGGCCTGCTGTTGTAGTTGTTGGGCCAACTGTGATAGTTGTAGGACCTGCACTTGTGGTTGTTGGACCTGCTGTTGTAGTTGTGGGACCTGCAGTTGTTGTTGTGGGACCTTCTGTGGTAGTTGTTGGGCCAGCTGTGGTAGTTGTGGGACCTGCAGTTGTGGTTGTTGCACCTGCTGTCGTAGATGTCGGACCTGCTGTAGTAGTTGTAGGACCTGCAGTTGTGGTTGTTGGACCTGCTGTTGTAGTTGTGGGACCTGCAGTTGTGGTTGTTGGAACTGCATTTGTGGTTGTTGGACCTGCTGTTGTTGTGGGACCTGCTATGGTAGTTGTTGGGACATCTGTGGTAGTTGTGGGACCTGCAGTTGTTGTTGTGGGACCTGCTGTAGTAGTTGTTGGGCCAGGTGTTGTAGTTGTTGGGCCAGGTGTGGTAGTGGTCAGAGCTGCAGTTGTAGTTGTTGGACCTGCTGTTGTTGTTGTTGTGGG
The DNA here is from genome assembly GCA_030340625.1 of Merluccius polli. Taxonomy (NCBI): domain Eukaryota; kingdom Metazoa; phylum Chordata; class Actinopteri; order Gadiformes; family Merlucciidae; genus Merluccius; species Merluccius polli. The sequence continues at coordinate 169,482 of JAOPHQ010003699.1, read as the reverse complement.
ACCTGCTGTTGTAGTTGTTGGACCTGCTGTCGTAATTGTAGGGCCAGCTGTTGAAGTTGTTGGGCCAGTTGTTGTAGTTGTTGGGCCAGCTGTGGTAGTTGTAGGACCTGCAGTGGTGGTTGTTGGGCCAGCTGTTGTTGTTGGGCCGGCTGTAGTAGTTGTTGGGCCAGTTGTTATTGTGGGACCTGCAGTTGTGGTTGTTGGGTCAGCTGTTGTTGTTGTTGGACCTGTTATGGTAGTTGTTTGATCTGCAGTTGTTGTTGTGGGACTTGCTGTGGTAGTTGTTGGGCCAGCTGTGGTAGTTGTGGGACCTGCAGGTGTGGTTGTTGCACCTGATGTTGTTGTTGTGGGACCTGCTGTAGTAGTTGTTGGGCCAGGTGTTGTAGTTGTTGGGCCTGGTGTTGTAGTTGTTGGGCCAGCTGTGGTAGTTGTTGGACCTGCAGTTGTGGTTGTTGGGCCAGCTGTTGAAGTTGTGGGACCTGGAGTTGTTGTTGTCGGACCTGCAGTTGTGGTTGTTGGGCCAGCTGTTGTTGTTGTAAGGCCTGCCATTGTGGTTGTTGGAGCTGCTGTTGTAGTTGGTGTACCTGCAGTTGTTGTTGTGGGACCTGCTGTGGTAGTTGTTGGGCCAGCTGTGGTAGTTGTGGGACCTGCAGTTGTGGTTGTTGGACCTGCTGTTGTGGTTGTTGGACCTGCTGTTGTTGTGGGACCTGCTATGGTAGTTGTTGGGACATCTGTGGTAGTTGTGGGACCTGCAGTTGTTGTTGTGGGACCTGCTGTAGTAGTTGTTGGGCCAGGTGTTGTAGTTGTTGGGCCAGGTGTGGTAGTGGTCAGACCTGCAGTTGTAGTTGTTGGACCTGCTGTTGTTGTTGTTGTTGGACCTGTAGTTGTTGTTGTGGGTCCTACCGTTGTGGTTGTTGGGCCAGCTGTGGTAGTTGTAGGACCTGCAGCAGTGGTTGTTGGGCCAGCTGTTGTAGTTGTAGGGCCTGCTGTTGTAGTTGTTGGGCCAGCTGTTGAAGTTATGGGACCTGGAGTTGTTGTTGTCGGACCTGCAGTTGTGGTTGTTGGGCCAGCTGTTGTTGTTGTTGGACCTGTTATTGTAGTTGTTTGATCTGCAGTTGTTGTTGTGGGACTTGCTGTGGTAGTTGTTGGGCCAGCTGTGGTAGTTGTGGGACCTGCAGTTGTGGTTGTTGCACCTGCTGTGGTAGTTGTAGGACCTGCTGTGGTAGTTGTAGGACCTGCAGTTGTGGTTGTTGGACCTGCAGTTGTAGTTGTGGGACCTGCAGTTGTTGTTGTGGGACCTGCTGTTGTAGTTGTTGTGACTGCTGTTGTGATTGTTGGACCTGCTGTTGACGTTGTTGGACCCGCAGTTGTTGTTGTGGGACCTGCTGTGGTAGTTGTTGGGGTGGCTGTGGTAGTTGTGGGACCTGCAGTTGTTGTTGTGGGACCTGCTGTAGTAGTTGTTGGTCCGGCTGTTGTAGTTGTTGGGCCAGGTGCGGTAGCTGTCAGACCTGCATTTGTGGTTGTAGGACCTGCTGTGGTAGTTGTAGGACCTGCAGTTGTGGTTGTTGGACCTGCAGTTGCAGTTGTGGGAACTGCAGTTGTTGTTGTTGTGGGACCTACTGTTGTTGTTGTTGGACCTGCAGTTGTTGTTGTGTGACCTGCTGTGGTAATTGTTGGGGCAGCTGTGGTAGTTTTAGAACCTGCAGTTGTTGTGGGACCTGCTGTAGTAGTTGTTGGGCCGGCTGTTGTAGTTGTTGTGCCAGGTGTGGTAGTTGTCAGACTTGCAGTTGTGGTTGTTTGACCTGCTGTAGTAGTTGTTGGACCTGCTGTAGTAGTTGTGGGACCTGCAGTTGTTGTTGTGGGACCTGCAGTTGTTGTTGTGGGACCTGCTGTGGTAGTTGTTCGGCCAGCTGTGGTAGTTGTAGGACCTGCAGTTGTGGTTGTTCGACCTGCTGTTGTGGCTGTTGGACCTGTAGTCGTTGTTGTTGGGCCAGGTGTTGTAGTTGTTCGGCCAGTTATTGTTATTGTGGGACCTGCAGTTGTGGTTGTTGGACCAGCTGTTGTAGCTGGTGTAGTAGTTGTAGGACCTGTCATTGTTGTTGTGCCAGCTGTTGTAGCACTCTTAAAAATGAGCAGAATACATGCACTTACAAATATATATTTTTGAATTGATACTTTCTATTACTATTACTTTTGATACTATTTCATGCATTTTGCTCAAATACCATCAACTTAATAAATTACGTCAATAAAGCTTAATAAAATGTCAAATTCATTGCTGAGTTTTTAATGAAGTACAAATACACAATTTATTTAGTCTCAATTTTCAATAAAATCGTAATCGTTAAATGTGCTTTAGGGTGAGATTGAAGAGGTATAGTTTAAGGGTAATTATTCAGAAATGCCATAGCCATGCATTAGTTACTGGTGATTGAAATGTTCTGTGAGAGTACCTGTGTTGAGTTTACTGTGCCTGCATCTAAATGAGCCAATCTAGAGTTTAGACCACTCCCGGGTCATTTCTGAGCAATCGAGCATCTTTTGCCTGATTGGTTCTTGGAATCCATTTTTCATGTCAATCACAGGTGCGTGAATTCAACAATCAATCGCCATAGTGTTCAGTATATTTTCTCTATTTTTTGTTCTACTGGTAATTTATATTACTTTGTTTTTACCTTTTTATAGTATTTTTTAAAAATGTTAATTTGTTTAATTTGTTGATGAAGAATCATTTATTTTAGGACACTTCTTGATAGCAAAGTATTTGACTTAATTAAGGCATGATCATGGGAAGACACATGGGAGCATTTACCAAGCATCTTCAATGAGACAGGGGCCGTGTTCCGAAGTGGAGGCAGCGACTCGCTAGAGCACTTCCTTGTGAGTCGCGTACTATGGAGCGTCCTATGGAGACGAGGCTAGAGTGTTGCCTAGCATTCGTGAACGTTCGGAGCGCAGAGGGTTGTGGGTATTTTTGTTCGATGAAGATACATCAATGCATCCTTGAAAAATCGCAGAATTCTCAAGAACAAAGGCTGCGAAAAGGTTGCAAATTTCAGAGTGTTGTTGAGTGTTCTTGACATTGGAACAGTGCTTGGCGGCGTTCTATGACGCAGCGTCCTTAAAAAGGCGGCCGTTGAGCATTCTTCCTTCACATTGGAAAACAGCCAATGGGTGTGACATGTGATGTGTTCTTTGAGGAAGAAGGCTGCCGACTCAGGATCGCTTTAACTCACTTCATTTGTTTAACTTTAGGTCTATTATCTATCAAGCAAATGGAGAAGAATTGTAAAATTCACGCGCGTGGAGCTCCCCTTAGCTGGATATCTTAACAGATACGCTGCCTGTAGGGTTTCTGTCCCTCCCCCGCATGTGTTGTTTGGTAGTATCTGGGCAGGCGTGGCCTCTATGACACATACTATGCTTTGATTGGCTAGTGTTGAACGCCCGCCCCCAGTGTATTGTGTGCCGCCATCTGGTGACCAGGTGCGGTTAATACAACTTATATATTTCTTTGTTCCTTTGTGGCTATGTGAGGATATTACAGCCTGTTGATACATATGTTATTATTTATTCTTAACAGACATGATTCTTATAGGGAAGCTTTCACATTGTGGGCAGTAACAACTAAGGAAACAAAAGTTGAGGGGAGTGACCATCATGGAGAGTTCCTAAGATGAACACTACTTTGTAAATTGAAGTCACAATACATAAAACCCGTTTCCTGCATTTTTCTTTATTTCAATTTCTTGATATATACTTTTTGAATTCATGCAGTAAACAACTCAATGTTGCATTGCTTATGTATATGTGTTTTTTACATGGCAAGTGCTTTAATGTTAGATAAAATAAAATATATTACATTTTAGTTAAGATTTTAGCTATAAGTTAAGTGTATTCAAAAGTGTTCCATTAAATGGTTTTACATGTTTCATAACAGATATATATATATATATCGTTTTTACGCAATGGTTATGTACTGATTGCATTAATAGCATTGTAGCGTGTTGGTTATCAACACATGTTGTTTATACATTTTTAAACAGGGTGTGACATAGTGAAGAGAAGATGAGCAAAGCGACAACATCTATATTTTTGCTAGTGGTAGCTTTGCTGGTGGTAGCTGGTGCTGCAGATGTGCTTGTGACTGCAGGTGCAGCATTAGTTGGCACTGTTACTCTTGATGTTGTTGAAGACATGACAGTGGAGGGTCCGTGTGTTGTTGTTGTTGTTGTTGCAGCAACTGTTGATGTGGTATCACTTGTTCGATTTGGCATGGCTATGGGAAAGGTCAAGGTGTTTTTAGAAAAATGGTTCGATAAGATATTTTTATATTTTGTACATTGACAATCAGTTTAAGGACCTGCTGTCATAGTTGTTGGACCTGCAGTTGTAGTTGTTGGACCGGCTGTTGTAGTTGTTGGACCTGCAGTTGTGGCTGTTGCACCCGCTGTTGTGGCTGTTGGACCTGCAGTTGTTGTTGTTGGGTCAGCTGTTGTACCATGAAATGGTGCGATAAGATATTTTTATATTTTGTACATTGACAATCAGTTTAAGGACCTGCTGTCGTAGTTGTTGGACCTGCTGTTGTGGCTGTTGGACCTGCAGTTGTTGTTGGGCCAGTTATTGTTATTGTGGGACCTGCAGTTGTGGTTGTTGGACCAGCTGTTATAGCTGGTGTAGTAGTTGTAGGATCTGTCATTGTTGTTGTTGTGCCAGCTGTTGTAGCACTCTTAAAAATGAGCAGAATACATGCACTTACAAATATATATTTTAGAAGTGATACTTTCTATTACTATTTCTTTTGATACTATTTCCTGCATTTTGCTCAAATACCATCAACTTAATAAATTACGTCAATAAAGCTCAATAAAATGTCAAATTCATTGCTGAGTAATGAAGTAGGTTGGCATTGTTACTCTTGATGTTGTTGAAGACATGACAGTGGAGGGTCCGTGTGTTATTGTTGTTGTTGCAGCAACTCTTGATGTGGTATCGCTTGTTCGATTTGGCATGGCTATGGGAAAGGTCAAAATGTTTTTAGTAAAATGGTGTGATAAGATATTTCTATATTTTGTACATTGACAATCAGTTGAAGGACCTGCTGTCGTAGTTGTTGGACCTGCAGTTGTAGTTGTTGGACTGGCTGTAGTAGTTGTAGGACCTGCAGTTGTGGCTGTTGGGTCAGCTGTTGTATCATAAAATGGTGCGATAAGATATTTTTATATTTTGTACATTGACAATCAGTTGAGTATTAAATTAAAGGTAAGGGGGCAGAAGAAACTGACCTGCAATAATACTGCTTTCATCTATATTCAGGAATACAATTAATTTATGTAGTGTCATTATGAGAGCCTCTTCTGCATCAGTAACGCTGGGAACTACTGATTGATTTGCAAAGATCAATTGAAGTTCTGTCCAGACAGAGCCTTCCCTGTAGAGATGAATAAGGTTCTCATTTGTTATTTAGAAACCAATAGGTTATCTAATATATGCAAATGAATTTATACGTGTGAAAAAGAAAACAGTACTGACCAAAGACGTGTGACATGTGATCTACGAAATGTTTTTGGATAAACATGGCGGTACCCTCTATTACACTAAAAATGAGATGCAACATATTTGAAAAATGATTAAACTGGGATTTTTGTAAGCATAGATTTAAAATATAAGAGCCTTAAAGTCCATTACCTCTGTTGTTATATTAAGACTTAAGTCTTTGTATTCTTGAGACTGGGGATTGTTGTACGCTGGGATCCAATCACGCAATATTCGAAACTCCAGTAGAAGGTAGCCTTCATCTTCTTTTACAGGGTCAGCTGATTCTGTTGTGGCTGTGGGGGTCACTGTGACTATTGTAGTTGTAGAAGAATCTGTGACTGCTGCATTCATCTGTAAATTGGTAGAAAGTAGAAGATGTACCTGAAATGACTTACCTTGAAATGTAAAATGTAAAATGTTTGCTTTTATTGTCTTTACTTCTTATTTAGGGGATGTGAACAGATGTTTGACCATCTGTGAAATTCTACTTGGCTGCCTCTGTCAGTTCATTTCTTTAGAATTGTTGATTTGTTTAGTTGATTGATTCTTTGTTTGTTTATTTGCATGGGGAATTAATGATTATCGTGTTAAACGTTTTGTTATTGTTGTTTTGCGATGCAAATGTATGAACAAGAGAGAATGAATGACATGAGATTAATGGAATAAAAAATAAATGTAACTATTATGTTCAGTTAGCGTTCAAGGATTTCGGTGATTTTTTTTTTAGACCTAGATTAATAATCATTCACAGTATTGAAAAGCAAATGTTTAATGACAAATACATAATTATTGCACAATTACATTAGATAATAAAAAGATAATAAAAAATGTAATCATTGGTAGGCTATTCAATGTTTTTGTGTGTGGATCACTATGTTAAAATTGTATCTACATTAATGTAAGATTTGGAGGCTTAATTTATTGTGTTTGATGAAACAAATGTACAAATACCTGGGTTTTGAGTGAATTATTGTCAGTGAAAGACATCATACCATCCACAAAGGACATGGATTCATGAGTTTCTCAAATCATTTGAAAACATGAAAGTATGTACAATACGGAATAAATCTGAACACAATAACATAGTTGGATTTGGTCACAAAGTAAAAATAGGATGGCATATAATTTAGAGATTTAAAGGGCTAATGTGATCGATATTGACTTACCTTCTGCAATATAACTTAAGTATGAATTTAGATAGAGAATATAATTTATTTTAATTGTGAAAAAGGATAATATTTTACATGCCTACCGTAACAGTAGTTGTAGGACTTGCAGTTGTGGTTGTTGGGCCAGCTGTTGTAGTTGTCGGACTTATTGTGGGACCAGTAGGTCCAGCTGTTGTAGTTGATGGACCTGCAGTTGTGGTTGTTGGGCCAGCTGTTGTAGTTGTTGGCCCATCTGTGGTAGTTGTGGGAACTGCAGTTGTGGTTGTTGCACCTGCTGTAGTAGTTGTAGAACCTGCAGTTGTGGTAGTTGCACCTACTGTCATAGTTGTAGGGCCAGTTGAGGTAGTTGTTGGACCTGCAGTTGTAGTTGGTGCACCTGCTGTAGTAGTTGTAGGGCCTGCAGTTGTGGTTGTTGCACCTGCTGTCGTAGTTATAGGGCCAGTTGTTGTAGTTGTAGAACCTGCAGTTGTGGTTCTTCGGCCAGCTGTTGTAGTTGTGGGACCTGCAGTTGTTATTGTGGGAACTGCAGTTGTGGTTGTTGGGGCAGCTGTTGTAGTTGTTGGACCTGCTGTTTTGGTTGTTGGACCTGCTGTTGTAGTTATAGGGCCAGTTGTTGTAGTTGTAGAACCTGCGGTTGTGGTTCTTCGGCCAGCTGTTGTAGTTGTGGGACCTGCAGTTGTTATTGTGGGAACTGCAGTTGTGGTTGTTGGGGCAGCTGTTGTAGTTGTTGGACCTGCTGTTTTGGTTGTTGGACCTGCTGTTGTAGTTGTTGGACCTACAGTTGTTGTTGTGGGACCTGCTATGGTAGTTGTTGGGCCAGCTGTGGTAGTTGTGGGACCTGCAGTTGTGGTTGTTGCACCTACTGTTGTAGTTGTGGGACCTGCAATTTTTGTTGTGGGGTCTGCTGTTGTAGTTGTTGGACGTACAGTGATAGTTGTCGGACCTGCAGTTGTGGTTGTTGCACCTGCTGTTGTAGTTGTTGGGCCAGGTGTGGTAGTTGTCAGACCTGCTGTTGTGGTTGCTGGACCTGCTGTTGTAGTTGTTTGACCTGCAGTTGTGGTTGTTGGACCACCTGTTGTTGTGGGACCTGCTGTAGTCGTCGTTGGGCCTGCTGTAGTGGTTGTTGGGCCAGCTGTTGTAGTTGTTGGGCTGGCTGTAGTAGTTGTTGGGCCAGTTGTTATTGTGGGACCTGCAGTTGTGGTTGTTGGGCCAGCTGTTGTTGTTGTTGTTGGACCTGTTATTGTAGTTGTTTGATCTGCAGTTGTTGTGGGACTTGCTGTGGTAGTTGTTGGGACATCTGTGGTAGTTGTGGGACCTGCAGTTGTGGTTGTTGCACGTGCTGTTGTTGTGGGACCTGCTGTAGTAGTTGTTGGGCCAGGTGTTGTAGTTGTTGGGCCTGCTGTTGTAGTTGTTGGGCCAACTGTGGTAGTTGTAGGACCTGCAGTTGTGGTTGTTGGACCTGCTGTTGTAGTTGTGGGACCTGCAGTTGTGGTTGTTGGGCCAGCTGTTGTTGTTGTTGGACCTGTAGTTGTTGTTGTGGGACCTACAGTTGTGGTTGTTGGACCTGCTGTCGTAATTGTAGGGCCAGCCGTTGAAGTTGGGCCAGCTGTTGTAGTTGTTGGGCCAGCTGTGGTAGTTGTAGGACCTGCAGTAGTGGTTGTTGGGCAAGCTGTTGTAGTTGTTGGTCCGGCTGTAGTAGTTGTTGGGCCAGTTGTTATTGTGGGACCTGCATTTGTGGTTGTTGGGCCAGCTGTTGTTGTTGTTGGACCTGTTATTGTAGTTGTTTGATCTGCAGTTGTTGTTGTGGGACTTGCTGGGGTAGTTGTTGGGCCAGCTGTGGTAGTTGTGGGACCTGTAGTTGTGGGACCTGCAGTTGTGGTTGTTGCACCTGCTGTTGTTGTTGTGGGACCTGCTGTAGTAGTTGTTGGGCCAGGTGTTGTAGTTGTTGGGCCTGCTGTTGTAGTTGTTGGGCCATCTGTTGAAGTTGTGGGACCTGGAGTTGTTGTTGTCGGACCTGCAGTTGTGGTTGTTGCACCTGCTGTTGTAGTTGTTGGGCCAGGTGTGGTAGTTGTCAGACCTGCTGTTGTGGTTGCTGGACCTGCTGTTGTAGTTGTTTGACCTGCAGTTGTGGTTGTTGGACCACCTGTTGTTGTGGGACCTGCTGTAGTCGTCGTTGGGCCTGCTGTTGTAGTTGTTGGGCCAGCTGTAGTGGTTGTTGGGCCAGCTGTTGTAGTTGTTGGGCTGGCTGTAGTAGTTGTTGGGCCAGTTGTTATTGTGGGACCTGCAGTTGTGGTTGTTGGGCCAGCTGTTGTTGTTGTGGGACCTGCAATTTTTGTTGTGGGGTCTGCTGTTGTAGTTGTTGGACGTACAGTGATAGTTGTCGGACCTGCAGTTGTGGTTGTTGCACCTGCTGTTGTAGTTGTTGGGCCAGGTGTGGTAGTTGTCAGACCTGCTGTTGTGGTTGCTGGACCTGCTGTTGTAGTTGTTTGACCTGCAGTTGTGGTTGTTGGACCACCTGTTGTTGTGGGACCTGCTGTAGTCGTCGTTGGGCCTGCTGTTGTAGTTGTTGGGCCAGCTGTAGTGGTTGTTGGGCCAGCTGTTGTAGTTGTTGGGCTGGCTGTAGTAGTTGTTGGGCCAGTTGTTATTGTGGGACCTGCAGTTGTGGTTGTTGGGCCAGCTGTTGTTGTTGTTGTTGGACCTGTTATTGTAGTTGTTTGATCTGCAGTTGTTGTGGGACTTGCTGTGGTAGTTGTTGGGACATCTGTGGTAGTTGTGGGACCTGCAGTTGTGGTTGTTGCACGTGCTGTTGTTGTGGGACCTGCTGTAGTAGTTGTTGGGCCAGGTGTTGTAGTTGTTGGGCCTGCTGTTGTAGTTGTTGGGCCAACTGTGGTAGTTGTAGGACCTGCAGTTGTGGTTGTTGGACCTGCTGTTGTAGTTGTGGGACCTGCAGTTGTGGTTGTTGGGCCAGCTGTTGTTGTTGTTGGACCTGTAGTTGTTGTTGTGGGACCTACAGTTGTGGTTGTTGGACCTGCTGTCGTAATTGTAGGGCCAGCCGTTGAAGTTGGGCCAGCTGTTGTAGTTGTTGGGCCAGCTGTGGTAGTTGTAGGACCTGCAGTAGTGGTTGTTGGGCCAGCTGTTGTAGTTGTTGGTCCGGCTGTAGTAGTTGTTGGGCCAGTTGTTATTGTGGGACCTGCATTTGTGGTTGTTGGGCCAGCTGTTGTTGTTGTTGGACCTGTTATTGTAGTTGTTTGATCTGCAGTTGTTGTTGTGGGACTTGCTGGGGTAGTTGTTGGGCCAGCTGTGGTAGTTGTGGGACCTGCAGTTGTGGTTGTTGCACCTGCTGTTGTTGTTGTGGGACCTGCTGTAGTAGTTGTTGGGCCAGGTGTTGTAGTTGTTGGGCCTGCTGTTGTAGTTGTTGGGCCATCTGTTGAAGTTGTGGGACCTGGAGTTGTTGTTGTCGGACCTGCAGTTGTGGTTGTTGCACCTGCTGTTGTTATTGTGGGACCTGCTGTAGTAGTTGTTGGGCCAGGTGTTGTAGTTGTTGGGCCTGCTGTTGTAGTTGTTGGGCCATCTGTTGAAGTTGTGGGACCTGGAGTTGTTGTTGTCGGACCTGCTGTGGTAGTTGTTGGGCCAGCTGTGGTAGTTGTGGGACCTGCCGTTGTGGTTGTTGGACCTGCTGTTGTAGTTGTTGTACCTGCAGTTGTTGTTGTGGGACCTGCTGTGGTAGTTGTTGGGCCAGCTGTGGTAGTTGTGGGACCTGCAGCTGTGGTTGTTGCACCTGCTGTCGTAGATGTAGGACCTGCTGTAGTAGTTGTAGGACCTGTAGTTCTGGTTGTTGAGCCTGCTGTTGTAGTTGTGGGACCTGCAGTTGTAGTTGTGGGACCTGCAGTTGTGGTTGTTGGACCTGCTGTTGTGGTTGTTGGACCTGCTGTTGTTGTGGGACCTGCTGTGGTAGTTGTTGGGCCAGCTGTGGTTGTTGTGGGACCTGCAGTTGTGGTTGTTGCACCTGCTGTTGTTGTTGTGGGACCTGCTGTAGTAGTTGTTGGGCCAGGTGCTGTAGTTGTTGGGCCTGCTGTTGTAGTTGATGGGCCAGCTGTGGTAGTTGTAGGACCTGCTGTTGTAGTTGTTGGGCCAGCTGTAGTGGTTGTTGGGCCAGCTGTTGTAGTTGTTGGGCCGGCTGTAGTAGTTGTTGGGCCAGTTGTTATTGTGGGACCTGCAGTTGTGGTTGTTGGGCCAGCTGTTGTTGTTGGACCTGTTATTGTAGTTGTTTGATCTGCAGTTGTTGTGGGACTTGCTGTGGTAGTTGTTGGGCCAACTGTGATAGTTGTGGGATCTGCAGTTGTGGTTGTTGCACCTGCTGTTGTTGTGGGACCTGCTGTAGTAGTTGTTGGGCCAGGTGTTGTAGTTGTTGGGCCTGCTGTTGTAGTTGTTGGGCCAACTGTGGTAGTTGTAGGACCTGCAGTTGTGGTTGTTGGACCTGCTGTTATAGTTGTGGGACCTGCAGTTGTGGTTGTTGGGCCAGCTGTTGAAGTTATGGGACCTGGAGTTGTTGTTGTCGGACCTGCAGTTGTGGTTGTTGGGCCAGCTGTTGTTGTTGTTGGACCTGTTATTGTAGTTGTTTGATCTGCAGTTGTTGTTGTGGGACTTGCTGTGGTAGTTGTTGGGCCAGCTCTGGTAGTTGTGGGACCTGCAGTTGTGGTTGTTGCAGCTGCTTTTGTTGTTGTGGGACCTGCTGTAGTAGTTGTTGGACCAGGTGTTGTAGTTGTTGGGCCTGCTATTGTAGTTGTTGGGCCAGCTGTTGAAGTTATGGGACCTGGAGTTGTTGTTGTCGGACCTGCAGTTGTGGTTGTTGGGCCAGCTGTTGTAGTTGTAAGGTCTGCCGTTGTGGTTGTTGGACCTGCTGTTGTAGTTGTTGTACCTGCAGTCGTAGATGTAGGACCTGCTGTAGTAGTTGTAGGACCTGCAGTTGTGGTTGTTGGACCTGCTGTTGTAGTTGTGGGACCTGCAGTTGTGGTTGTTGGACCTGCTGTTGTTGTTGTTGGACCTGTTGTTATTGTGGGACCTGCTGTGGTAGTTGTTGGGACATCTGTGGTAGTTGTGGGACCTGCAGTTGTTGTTCTGGGACCTGCAGTAGTAGTTGTTGGGCCACGTGTTGTAGTTGTTGGGCCAGGTGTGGTAGTGGTCAGACCTGAAGTTGTGGTTGTTGGACCTGCTGTTGTTGTTGTTGGACCTGTAGTTGTTGTTGTGGGACCTACAGTTGTGGTTGTTGGACTTGCTGTTGTAGTTGTTGGACCTGCTGTCGTAATTGTAGGGCCAGCTGTTGAAGTTGTTGGGCCAGCTGTTGTAGTTGTTGGGCCGGCTGTAGTAGTTGTTGGGCCAGCTGTTGTAGTTGTTGGGCCAGGTGTTGTAGTTGGTGGGCCTGCTGTTGTAGTTGTTGGGCCAGCTGTGGTAGTTGTAGGACCTGCAGTTGTGGTTGTTGGACCTGTTGTTGTTGTCGGACCTGCAGTTGTGGTTGTTGGGCCAGCTGTTGTTGTTGTTAGCCCTGCCGTGGTGGTTGTTGGAGCTGCTGTTGTAATTGATGTACCTGCAGTTGTTGTTGTGGGACCTGCTGTCGTAGATGTAGGACCTGCTGTAGTAGTTGTAGGACCTGCATTTGTGGTTGTTGGACCTACTGTTGTGGTTGTTGAACCTGCTGTTGTTGTGGGACCTGCTGTGGTCGTTGTTGGGCCAGGTGTTGTAGTTGTTGGGCCAGGTGTGGTAGTGGTCAGACCTACCGTTGTGGTTGTAGGGCCAGCTGTTGAAGTTGTTGGGCCGGCTGTAGTAGTTGTTGGGCCAGTTGTTATTGTGGGACCTGCAGTTGTGGTTGTTGGGCCAGCTGTTGTTGTTGTTGGACCTACAGTTGTGGTTGTTGCACCTGCTGTCGTAGTTGTAGGACCTGTTGCAGTAGTTGTAGGACGTGCAGTTGTGGTTGTTGGACCTGCTGTTGTAGTTATGGGACTTGAAGTTGTGACAGTTGGACCAGCTGTTGTTGTTGATGGGCCTGCTGTTGTGGTTGTTGGACCTGCTGTTGTATTTGTTGGACCTGCAGTTGTGGTTGTTGGACCAGCTGTTGTTGTTGTGGGACCTGCTGTAGTAGTTGTTAGGCCATCTGTTGTAGTTGTTGGACCAGCTGGTGTAGTTGCGGGATCTGCAATTGTTGTTGTAGGGCCAGCTGTTGTTGTTGTGGGAGCTGCTGTAGTAGTTGTTCGTCCGGCTGTTGTGGTTGTTGGACCTGCTGTCGTAGTTGTTTCACCTGCAGTTGTGGTTGTTGGACCAGCTGTTGTTGTGGGACCTGCTGTAGTCGTCGTTGGGCCGGCTGTTGTAGTTGTTGGGCCAGCTGTGGTAGTTATGGGACCTGCAGTTGTGGTTGTTGGACCTGCCGTTGTTGTGGGACCTGCTGTGGTCGTTGTTGGGACATCTGTGGTAGTTATGGGACCTGCAGTTGTTGTTGTGTGACCTGCTGTAGTAGTTGTTGGGCCAGGTGTTGTAGTTGTTGGGCCTGCTGTTGTAGTTGTTGGGCCAACTGTGGTAGTTGTAGGACCTTCAGTTGTGGTTGTTGGACCTGCTGTTGTAGTTGTGGGACCTGCAGTTGTGGTTGTTGGGCCAGCTGTTTTTGTTGTTGGACCTGTAGTTGTTGTTGTGGGACCTGCTGTCGTAATTATAGGGCCAGCCGTTGAAGTTGGGCCAGCTGTTGTAGTTGTTGGGCCAGCTGTGGTAGTTGTAGGACCTGCAGTAGTGGTTGTTGGGCCAGCTGTTATTGTGGCACCTGCATTTGTGGTTGTTGGGCCAGCTGTTGTTGTTGTTGGACCTGTTATTGTAGTTGTTTGATCTGCAGTTGTTGTTGTGGGACCTGCTGTAGTAGTTGTTGGGCCAGGTGTTGTAGTTGTTGGGCCTGCTGTTGTAGTTGTTGGGCCAGCTGTTGAAGTTGTGGGACCTGGAGTTGTTGTTGTCGGACCTGCAGTTGTGGTTGTTGGGCCAGCTGTTGTAGTTGTAAGACCTGCAGTTGTGGTTGTTGGACCTGCTGTTGTAGTTGTTGTACCTGCAATTGTTGTTGTGGGACCTGCTGTGGTAGTTGTTGGGCCAGCTGTGGTAGTTGTGGGACCTGCAGCTGTGGTTGTTGCACCTGCTGTCGTAGATGTAGGACCTGCTGTAGTAGTTGTAGGACCTGCAGTTCTGGTTGTTGGGCCTGCTGTTGTAGTTGTGGGACCTGCAGTTGTAGTTGTGGGACCTGCAGTTGTGGTTGTTGGATCTGCTGTTGTGGTTGTTGGACCTGCTGTTGTTGTGGGACCTGCTGTGGTAGTTGTTGGGCCAGCTGTGGTTGTTGTGGGACCTGCAGTTGTGGTTGTTGCACCTGCTGTTGTTGTTGTGGGACCTGCTGTAGTAGTTGTTGGGCCAGGTGCTGTAGTTGTTGGGCCTGCTGTTGTAGTTGATGGGCCAGCTGTGGTAGTTGTAGGACCTGCTGTTGTAGTTGTTGTGCCAGCTGTAGTGGTTGTTGGGCCAGCTGTTGTAGTTGTTGGGCCAGTTGTTATTGTGGGACCTGCAGTTGTGGTTGTTGGGCCAGCTGTTGTTGTTGGACGTGTTATTGTAGTTGTTTGATCTGCAGTTGTTGTGGGACTTGCTGTGGTAGTTGTTGGGCCAGCTGTGATAGTTGTGGGATCTGCAGTTGTGGTTGTTGCACCTGCTGTTGTTGTGGGACCTGCTGTAGTAGTTTTTGGGCCAGGTGTTGTAGTTGTTGGGCCTGCTGTTGTAGTTGTTGGGCCAACTGTGGTAGTTGTAGGACCTACAGTTGTGGTTGTTGGACCTGCTGTTGTAGTTGTTGGGCCAGCTGCTGAAGTTGTGGGACCTGGAGTTGTTGTTGTTAGGCCTGTCGTTGTGGTTGTTGTACCTGCTGTTGTAGATGTAGGACCTGCTGTAGTAGTTGTAGGACCTGTAGTTGTTGGACCTGCTGTTGTTGTGGGACTTGCTGTGGTAGTTGTTTGGACATCTGTGGTAGTTGTGGGACCTGCAGTTGTGGTTGTTGCACCTGCTGTTGTAGATGTAGGACCTGCAGTAGTAGTTGTAGGACCTGTAGTTGTGGTTGTTGGACCTGCTGTTGTTGTGGGACCTGCTGGGGTAGTTGTTTGGACATCTGTGGTAGTTGTGGGACCTGTAGTTGTTGTTGTGGGACCTGCTGTGGTAGTTGTTTGGCCAGCTGTGGTAGTTGTGGGACCTGCAGTTGTGGTTGTTGCACCTGCTGTCGTAGATGTAGGACCTGCTGTAGTAGTTGTAGGACCTGCAGTTGTGGTTGTTGGACCTGCTGTTGTAGTTGTGGGACCTGCAGTTTTGGTTGTTGGTCCTGCTGTTGTTGTTGTTGGACCTGCTGTGGTAGTTGTTTGGCCAGCTGTGGTAGTTGTGGGACCTGCAGTTGTGGTTGTTGCACCTGCTGTTGTAGATGTAGGACCTGCTGTAGTAGTTGTAGGACCTGCTGTAGTAGTTGTAGGACCTGCTGTTGTGGTTGTTGGACCTGCTGTGGTAGTTGTTTGGCCAGCTGTGGTAGTTGTGGGACCTGCAGTTGTGGTTGCTGCACCTGCTGTTGTAGATGTAGGACCTGCTGTAGTAGTAGTAGGACCTGTAGTTGTGGTTGTTGGACCTGCTGTTGTTGTGGGACCTGCTGTGGTTGTTGTTGGGCCAGCTGTAGTGGTTGTTGGGCCAGCTGTTGTAGTTGTTGGGCCGGCTGTAGTAGTTGTTGGGCCAGTTGTTATTGTGGGACCTGCAGTTGTGGTTGTTGGGCCAGCTGTTGTTGTTGGACCTGTTATTGTAGTTGTTTGATCTGCAGTTGTTGTGGGACTTGCTGTGGTAGTTGTTGGGCCAGCTGTGATAGTTGTGGGATCTGCAGTTGTGGTTGTCGCACCTGCTGTTGTTGTGGGACCTGCTGTAGTAGTTGTTGGGCCAGGTGTTGTAGTTGTTGGGCCTGCTGTTGTAGTTGTTGGGCCAACTGTGGTAGTTGTAGGACCTGCAGTTGTGGTTGTTGGACCTGCTGTTGTAGTTGTGGGACCTGCAGTTGTCGTTGTTGAGCCAGCTGTTGAAGTTGGGGGACCTGGAGTTGTTGTTGTTAGGCCTGTCGTTGTGGTTGTTGGAGCTGCTGTTGTAGTTGTTGTACCCGTAGTTGTTGTTGTTGGACCTGTTGTGGTAGTTGTTTGGCCAGCTGTGGTAGTTGTGGGACCTGCAGTTGTGGTTGTTGCACCTGCTGTTGTAGATGTAGGACCTGCTGTAGTAGTTGTAGGACCTGTAGTTGTGGTTGTTGGACCTGCTGTTGTTGTGGGACCTGCTGTGGTAGTTGTTTGGACATCTGTGGTAGTTGTGGGACCTGTAAGTGTGGTTGTTGCACCTGCTGTCGTAGATGTAGGACCTGCTGTAGTAGTTGTAGGACCTGCAGTTGTGGTTGTTGGACCTGCTGTTGTAGTTGTGGGACCTGCAGTTGTGGTTGTTGGACCTGCTGTTGTGGTTGTTGGACCTGCTGTGGTAGTTGTTTGGCCAGCTGTGGTAGTTGTGGGACCTGCAGTTGTGGTTGTTGCACCTGCTGTTGTAGATGTAGGACCTGCTGTAGTAGTTGTGGTTGTTGGACCTGCTGTTGTTGTGGGACCTGCTGTGGTTGTTGTTTGGACATCTGTGGTAGTTGTGGGAACTGTAGTTGTTGTTGTGGGACCTGCTGTGGTAGTTGTTGGGCCAGCTGTGGTAGTTGTGGGACCTGCAGTTGTGGTTGTTGCACCTGCTGTCGTAGATGTAGGACCTGCTGTAGTAGTTGTGGGACCTGCAGTTGTGGTTGTTGGACCTGCTGTTGTGGTTGTTGGACCTGCTGTTGTTGTGGGACCTGCTATGGTAGTTGTTGGGACATCTGTGGTAGTTGTGGGACCTGCAGTTGTTGTTGCGGGACCTGCTGTAGTAGTTGTTGGGCCAGGTGTTGCAGTTGTTGGGCCAGGTGTGGTAGTGGTCAGACCTGCAGTTGTAGTTGTTGGACCTGCTGTTGTTGTTGTTGGACCTGTAGTTGTTGTTGTGGGACCTACCGTTGTGGTTGTTAGACCTGCTGTTGTAGTTGTTGGACCTGCTGTCGTAATTGTAGGGCCTGCTGTTGTAGTTGTTGGGCCAGCTGTTGAAGTTATGGGACCTGGAGTTGTTGTTGTCGGACCTGCAGTTGTGGTTGTTGGGCCAGCTTTTGTAGTTGTAAGGCCTGCCGTTGTGGTTGTTGGACCTGCAGTTGTAGTTGGTGCACCTGCTGTAGTAGTTGTAGGGCCTGCAGTTGTGGTTGTTGCACCTGCTGTCGTAGTTATAGGGCCAGTTGTTGTAGTTGTAGAACCTGCAGTTGTGGTTCTTGGGCCAGCTGTTGTAGTTGTGGGACCTGCAGTTGTTATTGTGGGAACTGCAGTTGTGGTTGTTGGGGCAGCTGTTGTAGTTGTTGGACCTGCTGTTTTGGTCGTTGGACCTGCTGTTGTGGTTGTTGGACCTGCTGTGGTAGTTGTTTGGCCAGCTGTGGTAGTTGTGGGACCTGCAGTTGTGGTTGTTGCACCTGCTGTTGTAGATGTAGGACCTGCTGTAGTAGTTGTGGTTGTTGGACCTGCTGTTGTTGTGGGACCTGCTGTGGTTGTTGTTTGGACATCTGTGGTAGTTGTGGGAACTGTAGTTGTTGTTGTGGGACCTGCTGTGGTAGTTGTTGGGCCAGCTGTGGTAGTTGTGGGACCTGCAGTTGTGGTTGTTGCACCTGCTGTCGTAGATGTAGGACCTGCTGTAGTAGTTGTGGGACCTGCAGTTGTGGTTGTTGGACCTGCTGTTGTGGTTGTTGGACCTGCTGTTGTTGTGGGACCTGCTATGGTAGTTGTTGGGACATCTGTGGTAGTTGTGGGACCTGCAGTTGTTGTTGCGGGACCTGCTGTAGTAGTTGTTGGGCCAGGTGTTGCAGTTGTTGGGCCAGGTGTGGTAGTGGTCAGACCTGCAGTTGTAGTTGTTGGACCTGCTGTTGTTGTTGTTGGACCTGTAGTTGTTGTTGTGGGACCTACCGTTGTGGTTGTTAGACCTGCTGTTGTAGTTGTTGGACCTGCTGTCGTAATTGTAGGGCCTGCTGTTGTAGTTGTTGGGCCAGCTGTTGAAGTTATGGGACCTGGAGTTGTTGTTGTCGGACCTGCAGTTGTGGTTGTTGGGCCAGCTTTTGTAGTTGTAAGGCCTGCCGTTGTGGTTGTTGGACCTGCTGTTGTAGTTGTTGTACCTGCAGTCGTAGATGTAGGACCTGCTGTAGTAGTTGTAGGACCTGCAGTTGTGGTTGTTGGACCAGCTGTTGTAGTTGTGGGACCTGCAGTTGTGGTTGTTGGACCTGCTGTTGTTGTTGTTGGACCTGTTGTTGTGGGACCTGCTGTGGTAGTTGTTGGGACATCTGTGGTAGTTGTGGGACCTGCAGTTGTTGTTGTGGGACCTGCAGTAGTAGTTGTTGGGCCACGTGTTGTAGTTGTTGGGCCAGGTGTGGTAGTCGTCAGACCTGCAGTTGTGGTTGTTGGACCTGCTGTTGTTGTTGGACCTGTAGTTGTTGGGCCGGCTGTAGTAGTTGTTGGGCCAGTTGTTATTGTGGGACCTGCAGTTGTGGTTGTTGGGCCAGCTGTTGTAGTTGAAGGACCTGCTGTCGTAGTTGTTGAACCTGCAGTTGTAGTTGTTAGACCGGCTGTAGTAGTTGTAGGACCTGCAGTTGTGGTTGTTTGGCCAGCTGTTGTAGTTGAAGGACCTGCTGTCGTAGTTGTTGGACCTGCAGTTGTAGTTGTTGGACCGGCTGTAGTAGTTGTAGGACCTGCAGTTGTGGCTGTTGGGTCAGCTGTTGTAACATAAATTGGTGTGATAAGATATTTTCATATTTTGTACATTGACAATCAGTTGAGTATTAAATTAAAGGTAAGGGGGCAGAAGAAACTGACCTGCAATAATACTGCTTTCATCTATATTCAGGAATACAATTGATGTATCTATTGTCATTATGAGAGCCTCTTCTGCATCAGTAACGCTGGGAACTACTGATTGATTTGCAAATATCAATTGAAGTTCTGTCTGGACAGAGCCTTCCCTGTAGAGATGAATAAGGTTGTCATTTGTTATTTAGAAACCAATAGATAATAAAATATATGCAAATTAATTTAAATGTGTTAAAAGGAAAACAGTACTGACCAAAGACGTGTGACATGTGATCTACGAAATGTTTTTGGATAAACATGGCGGTATCCTCTATTACACTAAAAATAAAATGCAACATATTTGAACAATTATTAAACTGGGATTTTTGTAGGCATAGATTTAAAATATAAGAGCCTTAAAGTGTATTACCTCTGTTGTTATATTAAGACTTAAGTCTTTGTATTCTTGAGACTGGGGATTGTTGTACGCTGGGATCCAATCAAGCAGCAATCGAAACTCCAGTAGAAGGTAGCCTTCATCTTCTTTTACAGGGTCAGCTGATTCTGTTGTGGCTGTGGGGGAAATAGTGGGGGTCACTGTGACTATTGTAGTTGTAGAAGAAAAATCTGTGACTGTTGAATCTGTTGTGGGACCTGCAGTTGTTGTTGTTGGACCAGCTGTTGTTGTGGGACCTGCTGTAGTAGTTGTTGTGCCAGTTGTGGTAGTTGTTGGGCCAGCTGTGGTAGTTGTGGGACCTGCAGTTGTGGTTGTTGCACCTGCTGTGGTAGTTGTAGGACCTGCTGTGGTAGTTGTAGGACCTGCAGTTGTGGTTGTTGGACCTGCAGTTGTTGTTGTGGGACCTGCTGTGGTAGTTGTTGGGCCAGCTGTGGTAGTTGTGGGACCTGCAGTTGTGGTTGTTGCACCTGCTGTCGTAGTTGTAGGACCTGCAGTTGTGGTTGTTGGACCTGCTGTTGTAGTTGTGGGACCTGCAGTTGTGGTTGTTGGAACTGCTGTTGTGGTTGTTGGACCTGCTGTTGTTGTGGGACCTGCTATGGTAGTTGTTGGGACATCTGTGGTAGTTGTGGGACCTGCAGTTGTTGTTGTGGGACCTGCTGTAGTAGTTGTTGGGCCAGGTGTTGTAGTTGTTGGGCCAGGTGTGGTAGTGGTCAGACCTGCAGTTGTAGTTGTTGGACCTGCTGTTGTTGTTGTTGTGGGACCTGCTGTTGTAGTTGTTGGACCTGCTGTTGTAGTTGTTGGACCTGCTGTCGTAATTGTAGGGCCAGCTGTTGAAGTTGTTGGGCCAGCTGTTGTAGTTGTAGGACCTGCAGTGGTGGTTGTTGGGCCAGTTGTTATTGTGGGACCTGCAGTTGTGGTTGTTGGGTCAGCTGTTGTTGTTGTTGGACCTGTTATGGTAGTTGTTTGATCTGCAGTTGTTGTTGTGGGACTTGCTGTGGTGGTTGTTGGGCCAGCTGTGGTAGTTGTGGGACCTGCAGGTGTGGTTGTTGCACCTGATGTTGTTGTTGTGGGACCTGCTGTAGTAGTTGTTGGGCCAGGTGTTGTAGTTGTTGGGCCTGGTGTTGTAGTTGTTGGGCCAGCTGTGGTAGTTGTTGGACCTGCAGTTGTGGTTGTTGGGCCAGCTGTTGAAGTTGTGGGACCTGCCGTTGTGGTTGTTGGAGCTGCTGTTGTAGTTGGTGTACCTGCAGTTGTTGTGGGACCTGCTGTGGTAGTTGTTGGGCCAGCTGTGGTAGTTGTGGGACCTGCAGTTGTGGTTGTTGGACCTGCTGTTGTTGTTGTAAGGCCTGCCGTTGTGGTTGTTGGAGCTGCTGTTGTAGTTGGTGTACCTGCAGTTGTTGTTGTGGGACCTGCTGTGGTAGTTGTTGGGCCAGCTGTGGTAGTTGTGGGACCTGCAGTTGTGGTTGTTGGACCTGCTGTTGTGGTTGTTGGACCTGCTGTTGTTGTGGGACCTGCTATGTTAGTTGTTGGGACATCTGTGGTAGTTGTGGGACCTGCAGTTGTTGTTGTGGGACCTGCTGTAGTAGTTGTTGGGTCAGGTGTTGTAGTTGTTGGGCCAGGTGTGGTAGTGGTCAGACCTGCAGTTGTAGTTGTTGGACCTGCTGTTGTTGTTGTTGTTGGAGCTGTAGTTGTTGTTGTGGGACCTACCGTTGTGGTTGTTGGGCCAGCTGTGGTAGTTGTAGGACCTGCAGCAGTGGTTGTTGGGCCAGCTGTTGTAGTTGTAGGGCCTGCTGTTGTAGTGGTTGGGCCAGCTGTTGAAGTTATGGGACCTGGAGTTGTTGTTGTCGGACCTGCAGTTGTGGTTGTTGGGCCAGCTGTTGTTGTTGTTGGACCTGTTATTGTAGTTGTTTGATCTGCAGTTGTTGTTGTGGGACTTGCTGTGGTAGTTGTTGGTCCAGCTGTGGTAGTTGTGGGACCTGCAGTTGTGGTTGTTGCACCTGCTGTGGTAGTTGTAGGACCTGCTGTGGTAGTTGTAGGACCTGCAGTTGTGGTTGTTGGACCTGCAGTTGTAGTTGTGGGACCTGCAGTTGTTGTTGTGGGACCTGCTGTTGTAGTTGTTGTGACTGCTGTTGTGATTGTTGGACCTGCTGTTGTCGTTGTTGGACCCGCAGTTGTTGTTGTGGGACCTGCTGTGGTAGTTGTTGGGGTGGCTGTGGTAGTTGTGGGACCTGCAGTTGTTGTTGTGGGACCT
Source organism: Merluccius polli (assembly GCA_030340625.1). Classification (NCBI taxonomy): domain Eukaryota; kingdom Metazoa; phylum Chordata; class Actinopteri; order Gadiformes; family Merlucciidae; genus Merluccius; species Merluccius polli. Next base: position 148,125 of record JAOPHQ010003699.1, on the reverse strand, counting down.
GCTGTAGTAGTTGTTGGTCCGGCTGTTGTAGTTGTTGGGCCAGGTGCGGTAGCTGTCAGACCTGCATTTGTGGTTGTAGGACCTGCAGTTGCAGTTGTGGGAACTGCAGTTGTTGTTGTTGTTGTGGGACCTGCTGTTGTTGTTGTTGGACCTGCAGTTGTTGTTGTGTGACCTGCTGTGGTAGTTGTTGGGGCAGCTGTGGTAGTTTTAGAACCTGCAGTTGTTGTGGGACCTGCTGTAGTAGTTGTTGGGCCGGCTGTTGTAGTTGTTGTGCCAGGTGTGGTAGTTGTCAGACTTGCAGTTGTGGTTGTTGGACCTGCTGTAGTAGTTGTTGGACCTGCTGTAGTAGTTGTGGGACCTGCAGTTGTTGTTGTGGGACCTGCTGTGGTAGTTGTTCGGCCAGCTGTGGTAGTTGTAGGACCTGCAGTTGTGGTTGTTCGACCTGCTGTTGTGGCTGTTGGACCTGTAGTTGTTGTTGTTGGGCCAGGTGTTGTAGTTGTTCGGCCAGTTATTGTTATTGTGGGACCTGCAGTTGTGGTTGTTGGACCAGCTGTTGTAGCTGGTGTAGTAGTTGTAGGACCTGTCATTGTTGTTGTGCCAGCTGTTGTAGCACTCTTAAAAATGAGCAGAATACATGCACTTACAAATATATATTTTTGAATTGATACTTTCTATTACTATTACTTTTGATACTATTTCATGCATTTTGCTCAAATACCATCAACTTAATAAATTACGTCAATAAAGCTCAATAAAATGTCAAATTCATTGCTGAGTTTTTAATGAAGTACAAATACACAATTTATTTAGTCTCAATTTTCAATAAAATCGTAATCGTTAAATGTGCTTTAGGGTGAGATTGAAGAGGTACAGTTTAAGGGTAATTATTCAGAAATGCCATAGCCATGCATCAGTTACTGGTGATTGAAATGTTCTGTGAGAGTACCTGTGTTGAGTTTACTGTGCCTGCATCTAAATGAGCCAATCTAGAGTTTAGACCACTCCCGGGTCATTTCTGAGCAATCGAGCATCTTTTGCCTGATTTGTTCTTGGAATCCATTTTTCATGTCAATCACAGCAGCATGAATTCAACAATCAATCGCCATAGTGTTCAGTATATTTTCTCTATTTTTTGTTCTACTGGTAATTTATATTACTTTGTTTTTACCTTTTTATAGTATTTTTTAAAAATGTTAATTGGTTTAATTTGTTGATGAAGAATCATTTATTTTAGGACACTTCTTGATAGCAAAGTATTTGACTTAATTAAGGCATGATCATGGGAAGACACATGGGAGCATTTACCAAGCATCTTCAATGAGACAGGGGCCGTGTTCCGAAGTGGAGGCAGCGACTCGCTAGAGCACTTCCTTGTGAGTCGCGTACTATGGAGCGTCCTATGGAGACGAGGCTAGAGTGTTGCCTAGAATTCGTGAACGTTCGGAGCGCAGAGGGTTGTGGGTATTTTTGTTCGATGAAGATACATCAATGCATCCTTGAAAAATCGCAGAATTCTCAAGAACAAAGGCTGCGAAAAGGGTGCAAATTTCAGAGTGTTGTCGAGTGTTCTTGACATTGGAACAGTGCTTGGCGGCGTTCTATGACGCAGCGTCCTTAAAAAGGCGGCCGTTGAGCATTCTTCCTTCACATTGGAAAACAGCCAATGGGTGTGACATGTGATGTGTTCTTTGAGGAAGAAGGCTGCCGACTCAGGATCGCTTTAACTCACTTTATTTGTTTAACTTTAGGTCGGTTACATGCCGCTATTCCGACATGCCGCTACTTAGACATTGACGTCTAGTGGTCGGAGTGGCGGCATTAATATTATTTTCCAAGCGTCCCACTACTGCGACAATTTTTTTCCCCCATTGTCTGAGTAGCGGCACTTTACTTTTTTTCAAACGTCCTGCCATTCCGACATGAGGCCATTAATATGTGTCATTGTCATTGTACTTTAAATTAATTAATTAATGTGATTATACCCATATGTTCTGGACTTAGCATACACGCAGCTTATGCATGGGTGTGACAAATACATGGGAAAACAATTTCTAAAAAGAGCCAATCATCCAACTTCGAGGCTGCCCCTAGTTGGTAATATATAGGACTAGCCTATCCATATCAAATCCAAAAGCAACAATCTTCATAACAAAATCAGAGTATCCTTTTCAAAAAATATTATTTCGCCGTTCTTAAATTAGGCTTCCACAGCGCAAAAAAGGTAGGCCTACACCTTGAAACTTTGTTCAATCAACTTAAAGTCCGATTAAACTTCATTCAAAGGCAGTCCATAATTCTAATTAAATTGATTTCTAACGAACAAGTCCAAATTTCAGGTCCTAGAGCTTTATTCGTGTTTCTTCTTATATATTTTTAAGTAGACTGCTGGCCTGCACGCACAGAGTTTGTTTGATGCATGGAGTTTCAACCTTTTCCCCCTGAGAGCTGAATAAAAATGAGGAGAGCTCCCTGTCTTTTACATAATGTGTAGGCCTAACATTTATTCACATGGCCGGTTCAAAATCACCTAGTTTTTGACTGAAATGTGTGCCGATATCAATTATTGTGAAAAACATTGTTTGGAGTAGAGGTCTGCACTCGCGATGCAAATGGAAGCTCATTGCGGGTGCGGGCGGGATGATAGAGGTAGGCCTACATTTATTCTATATTAATAACTATTATTATTATTCTATTGCACTTTCTATGAAAAGTAGGCCTAATTGTCGTAATAGCGGTACCAAAAAAGATCGGATGCGGGCGGGATGATAGAGGTAGGCCTACATTTATTCTATATTAATAACTATTAATATTATTCTATTGCACTTTCTATGAAAAGTAGGCCTAATTGTCATATTAATAACTATTATTATTATTCTATTGCACTTTCTATGAAAAGTAGGCCTAATTGTCGTAATAGCGGTACCAAATTGTAGTAGGCCTAATTGTCGTAATAGCGGTACCAAATTGTCGTAATAGCGGTACCAAAAAAGATCGGATTAGGGGCATGTCTAAATAGAGGCATGTCGTAATGACGGGATGTCGTAATGGAGGGTTGTCGTAATAACGGGCTATCGTAATAAAGGGCGGACCCCCTTTAGGTCTATTATCTATCAAGCAAATGGAGAAGAATCATAAAATTCACGCGCGTGGAGCTCCCCTTAGCTGGATATCTTAACAGATACGCTGCCTGTAGGGTTTCTGTCCCTCCCCCGCATGTGTTGTTTGGTTGTATCTGGGCAGGCGTGGCCTCTATGACGCATACTATGCTCTGATTGGCTAGTGTTGAACGCCCGCCCCCAGTGTATTGTGTGCCGCCATCTGGTGACCAGGTGCGGTTAATACAACTTATATATTTCTTTGTTCCTTTGTGGCTATGTGAGGATATTACAGCCTGTTGATACATATGTTATTATTTATTCTTAACAGACATGATTCTTATAGGGAAGCTTTCACATTGTGGGCAGTAACAACTAAGGAAACAAAAGTTGAGGGGAGTGACCATCATGGAGAGTTCCTAAGATGAACACTACTTTGTAAATTGAAGTCACATAACATAAAACACGTTTCCTGCATTTTTCTTTATTTCAATTTCTTGATATATACTTTTTGAATTCATGCAGTAAACAACTCAATGTTGCATTGCTTATGTATATGTGTTTTTTACATGGCAAGTGCTTTAATGTTAGATAAAATAAAATATATTACATTTTAGTTAAGATTTTAGCTATAAGTTAAGTGTATTAAAAAGTGTTCCATTAAATGGTTTTACATGTTTCATAACAGATATACAGTATATATATCGTTTTTACGCAATGGTTATGTACTGATTGCATTAATAGCATTGTAGCGTGTTGGTTATCAACACATGTTGTTTATACATTTTTAAACAGGGTGTGACATAGTGAAGAGAAGATGAGCAAAGCGACAACATCTATATTTTTGCTAGTGGTAGCTTTGCTGGTGGTAGCTGGTGCTGCAGATGTGCTTGTGACTGCAGGTGCAGCATTAGTTGGCACTGTTACTCTTGATGTTGTTGAAGACATGACAGTGGAGGGTCTGTGTGTTGTTGTTGTTGTTGTTGCAGCAACTGTTGATGTGGTATCACTTGTTCGATTTGGCATGGCTATGGGAAAGGTCAAGGTGTTTTTAGAAAAATGGTGCGATAAGATATTTTTATATTTTGTACATTGACAATCAGTTTAAGGACCTGCTGTCGTAGTTGTTGGACCTGCAGTTGTAGTTTTTGGACCGGCTGTTGTAGTTGTTGGACCTGCAGTTGTGGCTGTTGCACCCGCTGTTGTGGCTGTTGGACCTGCAGTTGTTGTTGTTCGGTCAGCTGTTGTACCATGAAATGGTGCGATAAGATATTTTTATATTTTGTACATTGACAATCAGTTTAAGGACCTGCTGTCGTAGTTGTTGGACCTGGTGTTGTGGTTGTTCGACCGGCTGTTGTGGCTGTTGGACCTGCAGTTGTTGTTGTTGGGCCAGTTATTGTTATTGTGGGACCTGCAGTTGTGGTTGTTGGACCAGCTGTTATAGCTGGTGTAGTAGTTGTAGGACCTGTCATTGTTGTTGTTGTGCCAGCTGTTGTAGCACTCTTAAAAATGAGCAGAATACATGCACTTACAAATATATATTTTAGAATTGATACTTTCTATTACTATTACTTTTGATACTATTTCATGCATTTTGCTCAAATACCATCAACTTAATAAATTACGTCAATAAAGCTCAATAAAATGTCAAATTCATTGCTGAGTAATGAAGTTGGCATTGTTACTCTTGATGTTGTTGAAGACATGACAGTGGAGGGTCCGTGTGTTGTTGTTATTGTTGTTGTTGCAGCAACTGTTGATGTGGTATCGCTTGTTCGATTTGGCATGGCTATGGGAAAGGTCAAAATGTTTTTAGTAAAATGGTGTGATAAGATATTTCTATATTTTGTACATTGACAATCAGTTGAAGGACCTGCTGTCGTAGTTGTTGGACCTGCAGTTGTAGTTGTTGGACTGGCTGTAGTAGTTGTAGGACCTGCAGTTGTGGCTGTTGGGTCAGCTGTTGTATCATAAAATGGTGCGATAAGATATTTTTATATTTTGTACATTGACAATCAGTTGAGTATTAAATTAAAGGTAAGGGGGCAGAAGAAACTGACCTGCAATAATACTGCTTTCATCTATATTCAGGAATACAATTAATTTATGTAGTGTCATTATGAGAGCCTCTTCTGCATCAGTAACGCTGGGAACTACTGATTGATTTGCAAAGATCAATTGAAGTTCTGTCCAGACAGAGCCTTCCCTGTAGAGATGAATAAGGTTCTCATTTGTTATTTAGAAACCAATAGGTTATCTAATATATGCAAATGAATTTATACGTGTGAAAAAGAAAACAGTACTGACCAAAGACGTGTGACATGTGATCTACGAAATGTTTTTGGATAAACATGGCGGTACCCTCTATTACACTAAAAATGAGATGCAACATATTTGAAAAATGATTAAACTGGGATTTTTGTAAGCATAGATTTAAAATATAAGAGCCTTAAAGTCCATTACCTCTGTTGTTATATTAAGACTTAAGTCTTTGTATTCTTGAGACTGGGGATTGTTGTACGCTGGGATCCAATCACGCAATATTCGAAACTCCAGTAGAAGGTAGCCTTCATCTTCTTTTACAGGGTCAGCTGATTCTGTTGTGGCTGTGGGGGTACTAGTGGGGGTCACTGTGACTATTGTAGTTGTAGAAGAATCTGTGATTGCTGCATTCATCTGTAAATTGGTAGAAAGTAGAAGATGTACCTGAAATGACTTACCTTGAAATGTAAAATGTTTGCTTTTATTGTCTTTACTTATTATTTAGCGGATGTGAACAGATGTTTGACCATCTGTGAAATTCTACTTGGCTGCCTCTGTCAGTTTATTTCTTTAGAATTGTTGATTTGTTTAGTTGATTGATTCTTTGTTTGTTTATTTGCATGGGGAATGAATGATTATCATGTTAAACGTTTTGTTGTTGTTGTTTTGCGATGCAAATGTATGAACAAGAGAGAATGAATGACATGAGATTAATGGAATAAAAAATAAATGTAACTATTATGTTCAGTTAGCGTTCAAGGATTTCGGTGATTTTTTTTTTAGACCTAGATTAATAATCATTCACAGTATTGAAAAGCAAATGTTTAATGACAAATACATAATTATTGCACAATTACATTAGATAATAAAAAGATAATAAAAAATGTAATTATTGGTATTCAATTTTTTTTTTGTGTGGATCACTATGTTAAAATTGTATCTACATTAATGTAAGATTTGGAGGCTTAATTTATTGTGTTTGATGAAACAAATGTACAAATACCTGGGTTTTGAGTGAATTATTGTCAGTGAAAGACATCATACCATCCACAAAGGATATGGATTCATGAGTTTCTCAAATCATTTGAAAACCTGAAAGTATGTATGTACAATACGGAATAAATCTGAACACTAACATAGTTAGATTTGGTCACAAAGTAAAAATAGGATGGTATATAATTTAGAGATTTAAAGGGCTAATGTGATTGATATTGACTTACCTTCTGTAATATAACTTAAGTATGAATTTAGATAGAGAATATAATTTATTTTAATTGTGAAAAAGGATAATATTTTACATGCCTACCGTAACAGTAGTTGTAGGACTTGCAGTTGTGGTTGTTGGGCCAGCTGTTGTAGTTGTCGGACTTGTTGTGGGACCAGTAGGTCCAGCTGTTGTAGTTGATGGACCTGCAGTTGTGGTTGTTGGGCCAGCTGTTGTAGTTGTTGGCCCATCTGTGGTAGTTGTGGGAACTGCAGTTGTGGTTGTTGCACCTGCTGTAGTAGTTGTAGAACCTGCAGTTGTGGTTGTTGCACCTACTGTCATAGTTGTAGGGCCAGTTGAGGTAGTTGTTGGACCTGCAGTTGTAGTTGGTGCACCTGCTGTAGTAGTTGTAGGGCCTGCAGTTGTGGTTGTTGCACCTGCTGTCGTAGTTATAGGGCCAGTTGTTGTAGTTGTAGAACCTGCAGTTGTGGTTCTTGGGCCAGCTGTTGTAGTTGTGGGACCTGCAGTTGTTATTGTGGGAACTGCAGTTGTGGTTGTTGGGGCAGCTGTTGTAGTTGTTGGACCTGCTGTTTTGGTTGTTGGACCTGCTGTTGTAGTTGTTGGACCTACAGTTGTTGTTGTGGGACCTGCTATGGTAGTTGTTGGGCCAGCTGTGGTAGTTGTGGGACCTGCAGTTGTGGTTGTTGCACCTTCTGTTGTAGTTGTGGGACCTGCAATTTTTGTTGTGGGGTCTGCTGTTGTAGTTGTTGGACGTACAGTGATAGTTGTCGGACCTGCAGTTGTGGTTGTTGCACCTGCTGTTGTAGTTGTTGGGCCAGGTGTGGTAGTTGTCAGACCTGCTGTTGTGGTTGCTGGACCTGCTGTTGTAGTTGTTTGACCTGCAGTTGTGGTTGTTGGACCACCTGTTGTTGTGGGACCTGCTGTAGTCGTCGTTGGGCCTGCTGTTGTAGTTGTTGGGCCAGCTGTTGTAGTTGTTGGGCTGGCTGTAGTAGTTGTTGGGCCAGTTGTTATTGTGGGACCTGCAGTTGTGGTTGTTGGGCCAGCTGTTGTTGTTGTTGTTGTTGGACCTGTTATTGTAGTTGTTTGATCTGCAGTTGTTGTGGGACTTGCTGTGGTAGTTGTTGTGCCAGCTGTGATAGATGTGGGAACTGCAGTTGTGGTTGTTGCACGTGCTGTTGTTGTGGGACCTGCTGTAGTAGTTGTTGGGCCAGGTGTTGTAGTTGTTGGGCCTGCTGTTGTAGTTGTTGGGCCAACTGTGGTAGTTGTAGGACCTGCAGTTGTGGTTGTTGGACCTGCTGTTGTAGTTGTGGGACCTGCAGTTGTAGTTGTTGGGCCAGCTGTTGTTGTTGTTGGACCTGTAGTTGTTGTTGTGGGACCTACAGTTGTGGTTGTTGGACCTGCTGTCGTAATTGTAGGGCCAGCCGTTGAAGTTGGACCAGCTGTTGTAGTTGTTGGGCCAGCTGTGGTAGTTGTAGGACCTGCAGTAGTGGTTGTTGGGCCAGCTGTTGTAGTTGTTGGTCCGGCTGTAGTAGTTGTTGGGCCAGTTGTTATTGTGGGACCTGCATTTGTGGTTGTTAGGCCTGCCGTGGTGGTTGTTGGAGCTGCTGTTGTAATTGATGTACCTGCAGTTGTTGTTGTGGGACCTGCTGTCGTAGATGTAGGACCTGCTGTAGTAGTTGTAGGACCTGCAGTTGTGGTTGTTGGACCCACTGTTGTGGTTGTTGGACCTGCTGTTGTTGTGGGACCTGCTGTGGTCGTTGTTGGGCCAGGTGTTGTAGTTGTTGGGCCAGGTGTGGTAGTGGTCAGACCTACCGTTGTGGTTGTAGGGCCAGCTGTTGAAGTTGTTGGGCCGGCTGTAGTAGTTGTTGGGCCAGTTGTTATTGTGGGACCTGCAGTTGTGGTTGTTGGGCCAGCTGTTGTTGTTGTTGGACCTGCAGTTGTGGTTGTTGCACCTGCTGTCGTAGTTGTAGGACCTGTTGCAGTAGTTGTAGGACGTGCAGTTGTGGTTGTTGGACCTGCTGTTGTTGTTGATGGGCCTGCTGTTGTGGTTGTTGGACCTGCTGTTGTAGTTGTTGGACCTGTAGTTGTGGTTGTTGGACCTGCTGTTGTAGTTGTGGGACCTGCAGTTGTGGTTGTTGGGCCAGCTGTTGTAGTTGTTGGTCCGGCTGTAGTAGTTGTTGGGCCAGTTGTTATTGTGGGACCTGCATTTGTGGTTGTTGGGCCAGCTGTTGTTGTTGTTGGACCTGTTATTGTAGTTGTTTGATCTGCAGTTGTTGTTGTGGGACCTGCTGTAGTAGTTGTTGGGCCAGGTGTTGTAGTTGTTGGGCCTGCTGTTGTAGTTGTTGGGCCAACTGTGGTAGTTGTAGGACCTGCAGTTGTGGTTGTTGGACCTGCTGTTGTAGTTGTGGGACCTGCAGTTGTGGTTGTTGGGCCAGCTGTTGTTGTTGGACCTGTAGTTGTTGTTGTGGGACCTACAGTTGTGGTTGTTGGACCTGCTGTCGTAATTGTAGGGCCAGCCGTTGAAGTTGGGCCAGCTGTTGTAGTTGTTGGGCCAGCTGTGGTAGTTGTAGGACCTGCAGTAGTGGTTGTTGGGCCAGCTGTTGTAGTTGTTGGTCCGGCTGTAGTAGTTGTTGGGCCAGTTGTTATTGTGGGACCTGCATTTGTGGTTGTTGGGCCAGCTGTTGTTGTTGTTGGACCTGTTATTGTAGTTGTTTGATCTGCAGTTGTTGTTGTGGGACCTGCTGTAGTAGTTGTTGGGCCAGGTGTTGTAGTTGTTGGGCCTGCTGTTGTAGTTGTTGGGCCAGCTGTTGAAGTTGTGGGACCTGGAGTTGTTGTTGTCGGACCTGCAGTTGTGGTTGTTGGGCCAGCTGTTGTAGTTGTAAGACCTGCCGTTGTGGTTGTTGGACCTGCTGTTGTAGTTGTTGTACCTGCAATTGTTTTTGTGGGACCTGCTGTGGTAGTTGTTGGGCCAGCTGTGGTAGTTGTGGGACCTGCAGCTGTGGTTGTTGCACCTGCTGTCGTAGATGTAGGACCTGCTGTAGTAGTTGTAGGACCTGCAGTTCTGGTTGTTGGGCCTGCTGTTGTAGTTGTGGGACCTGCAGTTGTAGTTGTGGGACCTGCAGTTGTGGTTGTTGGATCTGCTGTTGTGGTTGTTGGACCTGCTGTTGTTGTGGGACCTGCTGTGGTAGTTGTTGGGCCAGCTGTGGTTGTTGTGGGACCTGCTGTAGTAGTTGTTGGGCCAGGTGCTGTAGTTGTTGGGCCTGGTGTTGTAGTTGATGGGCCAGCTGTGGTAGTTGTAGGACCTGCTGTTGTAGTTGTTGGGCCAGCTGTAGTGGTTGTTGGGCCAGCTGTTGTAGTTGTTGGGCCAGTTGTTATTGTGGGACCTGCAGTTGTGGTTGTTGGGCCAGCTGTTGTTGTTGGACCTGTTATTGTAGTTGTTTGATCTGCAGTTGTTGTGGGACTTGCTGTGGTAGTTGTTGGGCCAGCTGTGATAGTTGTGGGATCTGCAGTTGTGGTTGTTGCACCTGCTGTTGTTGTGGGACCTGCTGTAGTAGTTTTTGGGCCAGGTGTTGTAGTTGTTGGGCCTGCTGTTGTAGTTGTTGGGCCAACTGTGGTAGTTGTAGGACCTACAGTTGCGGTTGTTGGACCTGCTGTTGTAGTTGTGGGACCTGCAGTTGTGGTTGTTGGGCCAGCTGTTGAAGTTGTGGGACCTGGAGTTGTTGTTGTTAGGCCTGTCGTTGTGGTTGTTGGAGCTGCTGTTGTAGTTGTTGTACCTGCAGTTGTTGTTGTTGGACCTGCTGTGGTAGTTGTTTGGCCAGCTGTGGTAGTTGTGGGACCTGCAGTTGTGGTTGTTGTACCTGCTGTTGTAGATGTAGGACCTGCTCTAGTAGTTGTAGGACCTGTAGTTGTTGGACCTGCTGTTGTTGTGGGACTTGCTGTGGTAGTTGTTTGGACATCTGTGGTAGTTGTGGGACCTGCAGTTGTGGTTGTTGCACCTGCTGTTGTAGATGTAGGACCTGCTGTAGTAGTTGTAGGACCTGTAGTTGTGGTTGTTGGGCCAGCTGTAGTGGTTGTTGGGCCAGCTGTTGTAGTTGTTGGGCCGGCTGTAGTAGTTGTTGGGCCAGTTGTTATTGTGGGACCTGCAGTTGTGGTTGTTGGGCCAGCTGTTGTTGTTGGACCTGTTATTGTAGTTGTTTGATCTGCAGTTGTTGTGGGACTTGCTGTGGTAGTTGTTCGGCCAGCTGTGATAGTTGTGGGATCTGCAGTTGTGGTTGTTGCACCTGCTGTTGTTGTGGGACCTGCTGTAGTAGTTGTTGGGCCAGGTGTTGTAGTTGTTGGGCCTGCTGTTGTAGTTGTTAGGCCAACTGTGGTAGTTGTAGGACCTGCAGTTGTGGTTGTTGGACCTGCTGTTGTAGTTGTGGGACCTGCAGTTGTGGTTGTTGGGCCAGCTGTTGAAGTTGTGGGACCTGGAGTTGTTGTTGTTAGGCCTGTCGTTGTGGTTGTTGGAGCTGCTGTTGTAGTTGTTGTACCTGCAGTTGTTGTTGTTAGGCCTGTCGTTGTGGTTGTTGGAGCTGCTGTTGTAGTTGTACCTGCAGTTGTTGTTGTTGGACCTGCTGTGGTAGTTGTTTGGCCAGCTGTGGTAGTTGTGGGACCTGCAGTTGTGGTTGTTGCACCTGCTGTTGTAGATGTAGGACCTGCTGTAGTAGTTGTAGGACCTGTAGTTGTGGTTGTTGGACCTGCTGTTGTTGTGGGACCTGCTGTGGTAGTTGTTTGGACATCTGTGGTAGTTGTGGGACCTGCAGTTGTGGTTGTTGCACCTGCTGTTGTAGATGTAGGACCTGCTGTAGTAGTTGTAGGACCTGTAGTTGTGGTTGTTGGACCTGCTGTGGTAGTTGTTTGGACATCTGTGGTAGTTGTGGGACCTGTAGTTGTTGTTGTGGGACCTGCTGTGGTAGTTGTTTGGCCAGCTGTGGTAGTTGTGGGACCTGCTGTAGTGGTTGTTGGACCTGCTGTTGTAGTTGTGGGACCTGCAGTTGTGGTTGTTGGACCTGCTGTTGTGGTTGTTGGACCTGCTGTGGTAGTTGTTTGGCCAGCTGTGGTAGTTGTGGGACCTGCAGTTGTGGTTGTTGGAACTGATGTTGTAGTTGTAGGACCTGCAGTTGTGGTTGTTGGACCTGCTGTTGTAGTTGTGGGACCTGCAGTTGTGGTTGTTGGACCTGCTGTTGTGGTTGTTGGACCTGCTGTTGTGGTTGTTGGACCTGCTGTTGTTGTGGGACCTGCTATGGTAGTTGTTGGGACATCTGTGGTAGTTGTGGGACCTGCAGTTGTTGTGGGACCTGCTGTAGTAGTTGTTGGGCCAGGTGTTGCAGTTGTTGGGCCAGGTGTGGTAGTGGTCAGACCTGCAGTTGTAGTTGTTGGACCTGCTGTTGTAGATGTGGGACCTGCAGTTGTTGTGGGACCTGCAGTTGTGGTTGTTGGGCCAGCTGTTGAAGTTGTTGGGCCTGCTGTTGTGATTGTTGGACCAGCTGTTGTTGTTGTGGGACCTACTGTAGTAGTTGTTGGGCCGGATGTTGTAGTTGTTGGGCCAGCTGTGGTAGTTGTTGGACCTGCTGTGGTAGTTGTTTGGCCAGCTGTGGTAGTTGTGGGACCTGCAGTTGTGGTTGTTGCACCTGCTGTCGTAGATGTAGGACCTGCTGTAGTAGTTGTAGGACCTGCAGTTGTGGTTGTTGGACCTGCTGTTGTAGTTGTGGGACCTGCTGTGGTAGTTGTTTGGCCAGCTGTGGTAGTTTTGGGACCTGCAGTTGTGGTTGTTGCACCTGATATTGTAGATGTAGGACCTGCTGTAGTCGTTGTAGGACCTGCTGTAGTAGTTGTAGGACCTGCAGTTGTGGTTGTTGGACCTGCTGTTGTAGTTGTGGGACCTGCTGTGGTAGTTGTTTGGCCAGCTGTGGTAGTTGTGGGACCTGCAGTTGTGGTTGTTGCACCTGATATTGTAGATGTAGGACCTGCTGTAGTCGTTGTAGGACCTGCTGTAGTAGTTGTAGGACCTGCAGTTGTGGTTGTTGGACCTGCTGTCGTAGTTGTGGGACCTGCAGTTGTGGTTGTTGGACCTGCTGTTGTGGTTGTTGGACCTGCTGTGGTAGTTGTTTGGCCAGCTGTGGTAGTTGTGGGACCTGCAGTTGTGGTTGTTGCACCTGCTGTCGTAGATGTAGGACCTGCTGTAGTAGTTGTAGGACCTGCAGTTGTGGTTGTTGGACCTGCTGTTGTAGTTGTGGGACCTGCAGTTTTGGTTGTTGGACCTGCTGTCGTTGTTGTTGGACCTGCTGTGGTAGTTGTTTGGCCAGCTGTGGTAGTTGTGGGACCTGCAGTTGTGGTTGTTGCACCTGCTGTTGTAGATGTAGGACCTGCTGTAGTAGTTGTAGGACCTGCTGTAGTAGTTGTAGGACCTGCAGTTGTGGTTGTTGGACCTGCTGTTGTAGTTGTGGGGCCTGCAGTTGTGGTTGTTGGACCTGCTGTTGTGGTTGTTGGACCTGCTGCGGTAGTTGTTTGGCCAGCTGTGGTAGTTGTGGGACCTGCAGTTGTGGTTGTTGCACCTGCTGTTGTAGATGTAGGACCTGCTGTAGTAGTTGTAGGACCTGTAGTTGTGGTTGTTGGGCCAGCTGTAGTGGTTGTTGGGCCAGCTGTTGTAGTTGTTGGGCCGGCTGTAGTAGTTGTTGGGCCAGTTGTTATTGTGGGACCTGCAGTTGTGGTTGTTGGGCCAGCTGTTGTTGTTGGACCTGTTATTGTAGTTGTTTGATCTGCAGTTGTTGTGGGACTTGCTGTGGTAGTTGTTCGGCCAGCTGTGATAGTTGTGGGATCTGCAGTTGTGGTTGTTGCACCTGCTGTTGTTGTGGGACCTGCTGTAGTAGTTGTTGGGCCAGGTGTTGTAGTTGTTGGGCCTGCTGTTGTAGTTGTTAGGCCAACTGTGGTAGTTGTAGGACCTGCAGTTGTGGTTGTTGGACCTGCTGTTGTAGTTGTGGGACCTGCAGTTGTGGTTGTTGGGCCAGCTGTTGAAGTTGTGGGACCTGGAGTTGTTGTTGTTAGGCCTGTCGTTGTGGTTGTTGGAGCTGCTGTTGTAGTTGTACCTGCAGTTGTTGTTGTTGGACCTGCTGTGGTAGTTGTTTGGCCAGCTGTGGTAGTTGTGGGACCTGCAGTTGTGGTTGTTGCACCTGCTGTTGTAGATGTAGGACCTGCTGTAGTAGTTGTAGGACCTGTAGTTGTGGTTGTTGGACCTGCTGTTGTTGTGGGACCTGCTGTGGTAGTTGTTTGGACATCTGTGGTAGTTGTGGGACCTGCAGTTGTGGTTGTTGCACCTGCTGTTGTAGATGTAGGACCTGCTGTAGTAGTTGTAGGACCTGTAGTTGTGGTTGTTGGACCTGCTGTGGTAGTTGTTTGGACATCTGTGGTAGTTGTGGGACCTGTAGTTGTTGTTGTGGGACCTGCTGTGGTAGTTGTTTGGCCAGCTGTGGTAGTTGTGGGACCTGCTGTAGTGGTTGTTGGACCTGCTGTTGTAGTTGTGGGACCTGCAGTTGTGGTTGTTGGACCTGCTGTTGTGGTTGTTGGACCTGCTGTGGTAGTTGTTTGGCCAGCTGTGGTAGTTGTGGGACCTGCAGTTGTGGTTGTTGGAACTGATGTTGTAGTTGTAGGACCTGCAGTTGTGGTTGTTGGACCTGCTGTTGTAGTTGTGGGACCTGCAGTTGTGGTTGTTGGACCTGCTGTTGTGGTTGTTGGACCTGCTGTTGTGGTTGTTGGACCTGCTGTTGTTGTGGGACCTGCTATGGTAGTTGTTGGGACATCTGTGGTAGTTGTGGGACCTGCAGTTGTTGTGGGACCTGCTGTAGTAGTTGTTGGGCCAGGTGTTGCAGTTGTTGGGCCAGGTGTGGTAGTGGTCAGACCTGCAGTTGTAGTTGTTGGACCTGCTGTTGTAGATGTGGGACCTGCAGTTGTTGTGGGACCTGCAGTTGTGGTTGTTGGGCCAGCTGTTGAAGTTGTTGGGCCTGCTGTTGTGATTGTTGGACCAGCTGTTGTTGTTGTGGGACCTACTGTAGTAGTTGTTGGGCCGGATGTTGTAGTTGTTGGGCCAGCTGTGGTAGTTGTTGGACCAGCTGTGGTAGTTGTTGGGCCAGCTGTTGTAGTTGTAGGACCTACAGTTGTAGTTGTTGGACCTGCTGTTGTAGATGTGGGACCTGCAGTTGTTGTGGGACCTGCAGTTGTGGTTGTTGGGCCAGCTGTTGAAGTTGTTGGGCCTGCTGTTGTCGTTGTTGGACCAGCTGTTGTTGTTGTGGGACCTACTGTAGTAGTTGTTGGGCCGGATGTTGTAGTTGTTGGGCCAGCTGTGGTAGTTGTTGGACCAGCTGTGGTAGTTGTTGGGCCAGCTGTTGTAGTTGTAGGACCTACAGTTGTGGTTGTTGGACCTGCCGTTGTAGTTGAGGGATCTGCAGTTGTTGTTGTGGGCCCTGCTGTTGTGGTTGTTGGCCCAGCTGTTGAAGTGGTTGGGCCTGCAGTTGTTGTGGGACCTGCAGTTGTGGTTGTTGGGCCAGCTGTTGTAGTTGTTGGGCCAGCTGTGGCAGTTGTTGTACCTGCAGTTGTTGTTGTGGGACCTGATGTGGTAGTTGTTGGGTCAGCTGTGGTAGTTGTGGGACCTGCAGTTGTGGTTGTTGCACCTGCTGTCGTAGATGTAGGACCTGCTGTAGTAGTTTTAGGACCTGCAGTTGTGGTTGTTGGACCTGCTGTTGTAGTTGTGGGACCTGCAGTTGTGGTTGTTGGACCTGCTGTTGTGGTTGTTGGACCTGCTGTTGTTGTGGGACCTGCTGTGGTAGTTGTTGGGACATCTGTGGTAGTTGTGGGACCTGCAGTTGTTGTGGGACCTGCTGTAGTAGTTGTTGGGCCAGGTGTTGTAGTTGTTGGGCCAGGTGTGGTAGTGGTCAGACCTGCAGTTGTGGTTGTTGGACCTGCTGTTGTTGTTGTTGGACCTGTAGTTGTTGTTGTGAGACCTACAGTTGTGGTTGTTGGACCTGCTGTTGTAGTTGTTGGGCCTGCTGTGTTAATTGTAGGGCCAGCTGTTGAAGTTGTTGGACCTGCTGTTGTTGTTGTAGGACCTGCTGTGGTAGTTGTAGGACCTGCAGTTGTGGTTGTTGGACCTGCTGTTGTAGATGTGGGACCTACAGTTGTTGTGGGACCTGCAGTTGTGGTTGTTGGGCCAGCTGTTGAAGTTGTTGGGCCTGCTGTTGTGGTTGTTGGACCAGCTGTTGTTGTTGTGGGACCTACTGTAGTAGTTGTTGGGCCGGATGTTGTAGTTGTTGGGCCAGCTGTGGTAGTTGTTGGGCCAGCTGTGGTAGTTGTTGGGCCAGCTGTTGTAGTTGTAGGACCTACAGTTGTGGTTGTTGGACCTGCTGTTGTAGTTGAGGGATCTGCAGTTGTTGTTGTGGGCCCTGCTGTTGTGGTTGTTGGCCCAGCTGTTGAAGTTGTTGGGCCTGCAGTTGTTGTGGGACCTGCAGTTGTGGTTGTTGGGCCAGCTGTTGTAGTTGTTGGGCCAGCTGTGGCAGTTGTTGTACCTGCAGTTGTTGTGGGACCTGCTGTAGTAGTTGTTGGGCCAGGTGTTGTAGTTGTTGGGCCAGGTGTGGTAGTGGTCAGACCTGCAGTTGTGGTTGTTGGACCTGCTGTTGTTGTTGGACCTGTAGTTGTTGTTGTGAGACCTACAGTTGTGGTTGTTGGACCTGCTGTGTTAATTGTAGGGCCAGTTGTTGAAGTTGTTGGACCTGCTGTTGTTGTTGTAGGACCTGCTGTGGTAGTTGAAGGACCTGCAGTTGTGGTTGTTGGAACTGATGTTGTAGTTGTAGGACCTGCAGTTGTGGTTGTTGGACCTGCTGTTGTAGATGTGGGACCTACAGTTGTTGTGGGACCTGCAGTTGTGGTTGTTGGGCCAGCTGTTGAAGTTGTTGGGCCTGCTGTTGTGGTTGTTGGACCAGCTGTTGTTGTTGTGGGACCTACTGTAGTAGTTGTTGGGCCGGATGTTGTAGTTGTTGGGCCAGCTGTGGTAGTTGTTGGGCCAGCTGTGGTAGTTGTTGGGCCAGCTGTTGTAGTTGTAGGACCTACAGTTGTGGTTGTTGGACCTGCTGTTGTAGTTGAGGGATCTGCAGTTGTTGTTGTGGGCCCTGCTGTTGTGGTTGTTGGGCCAGCTGTTGAAGTTGTTGGGCTTGCTGTTGTGGTTGTTGGACCAGCTGTTGTTGTTGTGGGACCTACTGTAGTAGTTGTTGGGCCGGATGTTGTAGTTGTTGGGCCAGCTGTGGTAGTTGTTGGGCCAGCTGTTGTAGTTGTAGGACCTACAGTTGTGGTTGTTTGACCTGCTGTTGTAGTTGAGGGACCTGCAGTTGTTGTCGTGGGCCCTGATGTTGTGGTTGTTGGCCCAGCTGTTGAAGTTGTTGGGCCTGCTGTTGTGGTTGTGGGACCTACTGTTGTAGTTGTTGGGCCAGGTGTTGTAGTTGTTGGGCCTGCTGTGGTACTTGTAGGACCTGCAGTTGTGGTTGTTGGACCTGCTGTTGTAGTTGTGGGACCTGCAGTTGTTGTTGTAGGACCTACAGTTGTGGTTGTTGGACCTGCTGTTGTTGTTGTAGGACCTGCTGTGGTACTTGTAGGACCTGCAGTTGTGGTTGTTGGAACTGATGTTGTAGTTGTAGGACCTGCAGTTGTGGTTGTTGGACCTGCTGTTGTAGATGTGGGACCTGCAGTTGTTGTGGGACCTGCAGTTGTGGTTGTTGGACCTGCTGTTGTAGTTGTTGGGCCTGCTGTGTTAATTGTAGGGCCAGCTGTTGAAGTTGTTGGACCTGCTGTTGTTGTTGTAGGACCTGCTGTGGTAGTTGTAGGACCTGCAGTTGTGGTTGTTGGACCTGCTGTTGTAGATGTGGGACCTACAGTTGTTGTGGGACCTGCAGTTGTGGTTGTTGGGCCAGCTGTTGAAGTTGTTGGGCCTGCTGTTGTGGTTGTTGGACCAGCTGTTGTTGTTGTGGGACCTACTGTAGTAGTTGTTGGGCCGGATGTTGTAGTTGTTGGGCCAGCTGTGGTAGTTGTTGGGCCAGCTGTGGTAGTTGTTGGGCCAGCTGTTGTAGTTGTAGGACCTACAGTTGTGGTTGTTGGACCTGCTGTTGTAGTTGAGGGATCTGCAGTTGTTGTTGTGGGCCCTGCTGTTGTGGTTGTTGGCCCAGCTGTTGAAGTTGTTGGGCCTGCAGTTGTTGTGGGACCTGCAGTTGTGGTTGTTGGGCCAGCTGTTGTAGTTGTTGGGCCAGCTGTGGCAGTTGTTGTACCTGCAGTTGTTGTGGGACCTGCTGTAGTAGTTGTTGGGCCAGGTGTTGTAGTTGTTGGGCCAGGTGTGGTAGTGGTCAGACCTGCAGTTGTGGTTGTTGGACCTGCTGTTGTTGTTGGACCTGTAGTTGTTGTTGTGAGACCTACAGTTGTGGTTGTTGGACCTGCTGTGTTAATTGTAGGGCCAGTTGTTGAAGTTGTTGGACCTGCTGTTGTTGTTGTAGGACCTGCTGTGGTAGTTGAAGGACCTGCAGTTGTGGTTGTTGGAACTGATGTTGTAGTTGTAGGACCTGCAGTTGTGGTTGTTGGACCTGCTGTTGTAGATGTGGGACCTACAGTTGTTGTGGGACCTGCAGTTGTGGTTGTTGGGCCAGCTGTTGAAGTTGTTGGGCCTGCTGTTGTGGTTGTTGGACCAGCTGTTGTTGTTGTGGGACCTACTGTAGTAGTTGTTGGGCCGGATGTTGTAGTTGTTGGGCCAGCTGTGGTAGTTGTTGGGCCAGCTGTGGTAGTTGTTGGGCCAGCTGTTGTAGTTGTAGGACCTACAGTTGTGGTTGTTTGACCTGCTGTTGTAGTTGAGGGACCTGCAGTTGTTGTCGTGGGCCCTGATGTTGTGGTTGTTGGCCCAGCTGTTGAAGTTGTTGGGCCTGCTGTTGTGGTTGTGGGACCTACTGTTGTAGTTGTTGGGCCTGCTGTGGTACTTGTAGGACCTGCAGTTGTGGTTGTTGGACCTGCTGTTGTAGTTGTGGGACCTGCAGTTGTTGTTGTAGGACCTACAGTTGTGGTTGTTGGACCTGCTGTTGTTGTTGTAGGACCTGCTGTGGTAGTTGTAGGACCTGCAGTTGTGGTTGTTGGAACTGATGTTGTAGTTGTAGGACCTGCAGTTGTGGTTGTTGGACCTGCTGTTGTAGATGTGGGACCTGCAGTTGTTGTGGGACCTGCAGTTGTGGTTGTTGGGCCAGCTGTTGAAGTTGTTGGGCCTGCTGTTGTGATTGTTGGACCAGCTGTTGTTGTTGTGGGACCTACTGTAGTAGTTGTTGGGCCGGATGTTGTAGTTGTTGGGCCAGCTGTGGTAGTTGTTGGACCAGCTGTGGTAGTTGTTGGGCCAGCTGTTGTAGTTGTAGGACCTACAGTTGTGGTTGTTGGACCTGCTGTTGTAGTTGAGGGATCTGCAGTTGTTGTTGTGGGCCCTGCTGTTGTGGTTGTTGGGCCAGCTGTTGAAGTTGTTGGGCTTGCTGTTGTGGTTGTTGGACCAGCTGTTGTTGTTGTGGGACCTACTGTAGTAGTTGTTGGGCCGGATGTTGTAGTTGTTGGGCCAGCTGTGGTAGTTGTTGGGCCAGCTGTTGTAGTTGTAGGACCTACAGTTGTGGTTGTTTGACCTGCTGTTGTAGTTGAGGGACCTGCAGTTGTTGTCGTGGGCCCTGATGTTGTGGTTGTTGGCCCAGCTGTTGAAGTTGTTGGGCCTGCTGTTGTGGTTGTGGGACCTACTGTTGTAGTTGTTGGGCCAGGTGTTGTAGTTGTTGGGCCTGCTGTGGTACTTGTAGGACCTGCAGTTGTGGTTGTTGGACCTGCTGTTGTAGTTGTGGGACCTGCAGTTGTTGTTGTAGGACCTACAGTTGTGGTTGTTGGACCTGCTGTTGTTGTTGTAGGACCTGCTGTGGTACTTGTAGGACCTGCAGTTGTGGTTGTTGGAACTGATGTTGTAGTTGTAGGACCTGCAGTTGTGGTTGTTGGACCTGCTGTTGTAGATGTGGGACCTGCAGTTGTTGTGGGACCTGCAGTTGTGGTTGTTGGGCCAGCTGTTGAAGTTGTTGGGCCTGCTGTTGTGATTGTTGGACCAGCTGTTGTTGTTGTGGGACCTACTGTAGTAGTTGTTGGGCCGGATGTTGTAGTTGTTGGGCCAGCTGTGGTAGTTGTTGGACCAGCTGTGGTAGTTGTTGGGCCAGCTGTTGTAGTTGTAGGACCTACAGTTGTGGTTGTTGGACCTGCTGTTGTAGTTGTGGGACCTGTAGTTGTGGTTGTTGGACCTGCTTTTGTGGTTGTTGGACCTGCTGTTGTTGTGGGACCTGCTGTGGTAGTTGTTGGGACATCTGTGGTAGTTGTGGGACCTGCAGTTGTAGTGGGACCTGCTGTAGTAGTTGTTGGGCCAGGTGTTGTAGTTGTTGGGCCAGGTGTGGTAGTGGTCAGACCTGCAGTTGTGGTTGTTGGAAGTGCTGTTGTTGTTGTTGTTGTTGTTGGACCTGTAGTTGTTGTTGTGGGACCTGCCGTTGTGGTTGTTGGACCTGCTGTTGTGGTTGTTGGACCTGCTGTGGTAGTTGTTTGGCCAGCTGTGGTAGTTGTGGGACCTGCAGTTGTGGTTGTTGGACCTGCTGTTGTAGTTGTGGGACCTGCAGTTGTGGTTGTTGGACCTGCTGTTGTGGTTGTTGGACCTGCTGTGGTAGTTGTTTGGCCAGCTGTGGTAGTTGTGGGACCTGCAGTTGTGGTTGTTGCACCTGCTGTTGTAGATGTAGGACCTGCTGTAGTAGTTGTGGTTGTTGGACCTGCTGTTGTTGTGGGACCTGCTGTGGTTGTTGTTTGGACATCTGTGGTAGTTGTGGGACCTGTAGTTGTTGTTGTGGGACCTGCTGTGGTAGTTGTTGGGCCAGCTGTGGTAGTTGTGGGACCTGCAGTTGTGGTTGTTGCACCTGCTGTCGTAGATGTAGGACCTGCTGTAGTAGTTGTAGGACCTGCAGTTGTGGTTGTTGGACCTGCTGTTGTAGTTGTGGGACCTGCAGTTGTGGTTGTTGGACCTGCTGTTGTGGTTGTTGGACCTGCTGTTGTTGTGGGACCTGCTATGGTAGTTGTTGGGACATCATCTGTGGTAGTTGTGGGACCTGCAGTTGTTGTTGTGGGACCTGCTGTAGTAGTTGTTGGGCCAGGTGTTGCAGTTGTTGGGCCAGGTGTGGTAGTGGTCAGACCTGCAGTTGTAGTTGTTAGACCTGCTGTTGTTGTTGTTGGACCTGTAGTTGTTGTTGTGGGACCTACCGTTGTGGTTGTTGGACCTGCTGTTGTAGTTGTTGGACCTGCTGTCGTAATTGTAGGGCCAGCTGTTGAAGTTGTTGGGCCAGCTGTTGTAGTTGTTGGGCCAGCTGTGGTAGTTGTAGGACCTGCAGCAGTGGTTGTTGGGCCAGCTGTTGAAGTTATGGGACCTGGAGTTGTTGTTGTCGGACCTGCAGTTGTGGTTGTTGGACCAGCTGTTGTAGTTGTGGGACCTGCAGTTGTGGTTGTTGGACCTGCTGTTGTTGTTGTTGGACCTGTTGTTCTGGGACCTGCTGTGGTAGTTGTTGGGACATCTGTGGTAGTTGTGGGACCTGCAGTTGTTGTTGTGGGACCTGCAGTAGTAGTTGTTGGGCCACGTGTTGTAGTTGTTGGGCCAGGTGTGGTAGTGGTCAGACCTGCAGTTGTGGTTGTTGGACCTGCTGTTGTTGTTGTTGGACCTGTAGTTGTTGGGCCGGCTGTAGTAGTTGTTGGGCCAGTTGTTATTGTGGGACCTGCAGTTGTGGTTGTTGGGCCAGCTGTTGTTGTTGGACCTGTTGTTGTAGTTGTTTGATCTGCAGTTGTTGTTGTGGGACCTGCTGTGGTTGTTGTGCCAGCTGTTGTTGTGGGAGCTGCTGTAGTAGTTGTTGGGCCGGCTGTTGTAGTTGTTGGGCCAGCTGTGGTAGTTGTAGGACCTGCAGTTGTGGTTGTTTGGCCAGCTGTTGTAGTTGAAGGACCTGCTGTCGTAGTTGTTGAACCTGCAGTTGTAGTTGTTAGACCGGCTGTAGTAGTTGTAGGACCTGCAGTTGTGGTTGTTAGGCCAGCTGTTGTAGTTGAAGGACCTGCTGTCGTAGTTGTTGGACCTGCAGTTGTAGTTGTTGGACCGGCTGTAGTAGTTGTAGGACCTGCAGTTGTGGCTGTTGGGTCAGCTGTTGTATCATAAAATGGTGCGATAAGATATTTTTATATTTTGTACATTGACAATCAGTTGAGTATTAAATTAAAGGTAAGGGGGCAGAATAAACTGACCTGCAATAATACTGCTTTCATCTATATTCAGGATTACAATTGATGTATCTATTGTCATTATGAGAGCCTCTTCTGCATCAGTAACGCTGGGAACTACTGATTGATTTGCAAAGATCAATTGAAGTTCTGTCCGGACAGAGCCTTCCCTGTAGAGATGAATAAGGTTGTCATTTGTTATTTAGAAACCAATAGATAATAAAATATATGCAAATTAATTTAAATGTGGTAAAAGGAAAACAGTACTGACCAAAGACGTGTGACATGTGATCTACGAAATGTTTTTGGATAAACATGGCGGTATCCTCTATTACACTAAAAATAAAATGCAACATATTTGAACAATTATTAAACTGGGATTTTTGTAGGCATAGATTTAAAATATAAGAGCCTTAAAGTGTATTACCTCTGTTGTTATATTAAGACTTAAGTCTTTGTATTCTTGAGACTGGGGATTGTTGTACGCTGGGATCCAATCAAGCAGCAATCGAAACTCCAGTAGAAGGTAGCCTTCATCTTCTTTTACAGGGTCAGCTGATTCTGTTGTGGCTGTGGGGGAAATAGTGGGGGTCACTGTGACTATTGTAGTTGTAGAAGAAAAATCTGTGACTGTTGAATCTGTTGTGGGACCTGCAGTTGTTGTTGTTGGACCAGCTGTTGTTGTGGGACCTGCTGTAGTAGTTGTTGTGCCAGTTGTGGTAGTTGTTGGGCCAGCTGTGGTAGTTGTGGGACCTGCAGTTGTGGTTGTTGCACCTGCTGTGGTAGTTGTAGGACCTGCTGTGGTAGTTGTAGGACCTGCAGTTGTGGTTGTTGGACCTGCAGTTGTTGTTGTGGGACCTGCTGTGGTAGTTGTTGGGCCAGCTGTGGTAGTTGTGGGACCTGCAGTTGTGGTTGTTGCACCTGCTGTCGTAGATGTAGGACCTGCTGTAGTAGTTGTAGGACCTGCAGTTGTGGTTGTTGGACCTGCTGTTGTAGTTGTGGGACCTGCAGTTGTGGTTGTTGGAACTGCTGTTGTGGTTGTTGGACCTGCTGTTGTTGTGGGACCTGCTATGGTAGTTGTTGGGACATCTGTGGTAGTTGTGGGACCTGCAGTTGTTGTTGTGGGACCTGCTGTAGTAGTTGTTGGGCCAGGTGTTGTAGTTGTTGGGCCAGGTGTGGTAGTGGTCAGACCTGCAGTTGTAGTTGTTGGACCTGCTGTTGTTGTTGTTGTGGGACCTGCTGTTGTAGTTGTGGGACCTGCTGTCGTAATTGTAGGGCCAGCTGTTGAAGTTGTTGGGCCAGCTGTTGTAGTTGTTGGGCCAGCTGTGGTAGTTGTAGGACCTGCAGTGGTGGTTGTTGGGCCAGTTGTTATTGTGGGACCTGCAGTTGTGGTTGTTGGGTCAGCTGTTGTTGTTGTTGGACCTGTTATGGTAGTTGTTTGATCTGCAGTTGTTGTTGTGGGACTTGCTGTGGTGGTTGTTGGGCCAGCTGTGGTAGTTGTGGGACCTGCAGGTGTGGTTGTTGCACCTGATGTTGTTGTTGTGGGACCTGCTGTAGTAGTTGTTGGGCCAGGTGTTGTAGTTGTTGGGCCTGGTGTTGTACTTGTTGGGCCAGCTGTGGTAGTTGTTGGACCTGCAGTTGTGGTTGTTGGGCCAGCTGTTGAAGTTGTGGGACCTGCCGTTGTGGTTGTTGGAGCTGCTGTTGTAGTTGGTGTACCTGCAGTTGTTGTTGTGGGACCTGCTGTGGTAGTTGTTGGGCCAGCTGTGGTAGTTGTGGGACCTGCAGTTGTGGTTGTTGGACCTGCTGTTGTTGTTGTAAGGCCTGCCGTTGTGGTTGTTGGAGCTGCTGTTGTAGTTGGTGTACCTGCAGTTGTTGTTGTGGGACCTGCTGTGGTAGTTGTTGGGCCAGCTGTGGTAGTTGTGGGACCTGCAGTTGTGGTTGTTGGACCTGCTGTTGTGGTTGTTGGACCTGCTGTTGTTGTGGGACCTGCTATGGTAGTTGTTGGGACATCTGTGGTAGTTGTGGGACCTGCAGTTGTTGTTGTGGGACCTGCTGTAGTAGTTGTTGGGCCAGGTGTTGTAGTTGTTGGACCTGTTATTGTAGTTGTTTGATCTGCAGTTGTTGTTGTGGGACTTGCTGTGGTAGTTGTTGGGCCAGCTGTGGTAGTTGTGGGACCTGCAGTTGTGGTTGTTGCACCTGCTGTGGTAGTTGTAGGACCTGCTGTGGTAGTTGTAGGACCTGCAGTTGTGGTTGTTGGACCTGCAGTTGTAGTTGTGGGACCTGCAGTTGTTGTTGTGGGACCTGCTGTTGTAGTTGTTGTGACTGCTGTTGTGATTGTTGGACCTGCTGTTGTCGTTGTTGGACCCGCAGTTGTTGTTGTGGGACCTGCTGTGGTAGTTGTTGGGGTGGCTGTGGTAGTTGTGGGACCTGCAGTTGTTGTTGTGGGACCTGCTGTAGTAGTTGTTGGTCCGGCTGTTGTAGTTGTTGGGCCAGGTGCGGTAGCTGTCAGACCTGCATTTGTGGTTGTAGGACCTGCTGTGGTAGTAGTAGGACCTGCAGTTGTGGTTGTTGGACCTGCAGTTGCAGTTGTGGGAACTGCAGTTGTTGTTGTTGTTGTGGGACCTGCTGTTGTTGTTGTTGTTGGACCTGCAGTTGTTGTTGTGTGACCTGCTGTGGTAGTTGTTGGGGCAGCTGTGGTAGTTTTAGAACCTGCAGTTGTTGTGGGACCTGCTGTAGTAGTTGTTGGGCCGGCTGTTGTAGTTGTTGTGCCAGGTGTGGTAGTTGTCAGACTTGCAGTTGTGGTTGTTGGACCTGCTGTAGTAGTTGTTGGACCTGCTGTAGTAGTTGTGGGACCTGCAGTTGTTGTTGTGGGACCTGCTGTGGTAGTTGTTCGGCCAGCTGTGGTAGTTGTAGGACCTGCAGTTGTGGTTGTTCGACCTGCTGTTGTGGCTGTTGGACCTGTAGTTGTTGTTGTTGGGCCAGGTGTTGTAGTTGTTCGGCCAGTTATTGTTATTGTGGGACCTGCAGTTGTGGTTGTTGGACCAGCTGTTGTAGCTGGTGTAGTAGTTGTAGGACCTGTCATTGTTGTTGTGCCAGCTGTTGTAGCACTCTTAAAAATGAGCAGAATACATGCACTTACAAATATATATTTTTGAATTGATACTTTCTATTACTATTACTTTTGATACTATTTCATGCATTTTGCTCAAATACCATCAACTTAATAAATTACGTCAATAAAGCTCAATAAAATGTCAAATTCATTGCTGAGTTTTTAATGAAGTACAAATACACAATTTATTTAGTCTCAATTTTCAATAAAATCGTAATCGTTAAATGTGCTTTAGGGTGAGATTGAAGAGGTACAGTTTAAGGGTAATTATTCAGAAATGCCATAGCCATGCATCAGTTACTGGTGATTGAAATGTTCTGTGAGAGTACCTGTGTTGAGTTTACTGTGCCTGCATCTAAATGAGCCAATCTAGAGTTTAGACCACTCCCGGGTCATTTCTGAGCAATCGAGCATCTTTTGCCTGATTGGTTCTTGGAATCCATTTTTCATGTCAATCACAGCAGCGTGAATTCAACAATCAATCGCCATAGTGTTCAGTATATTTTCTCTATTTTTTGTTCTACTGGTAATTTATATTACTTTGTTTTTACCTTTTTATAGTATTTTTTAAAAATGTTAATTGGTTTAATTTGTTGATGAAGAATCATTTATTTTAGGACACTTCTTGATAGCAAAGTATTTGACTTAATTAAGGCATGATCATGGGAAGACACATGGGAGCATTTACCAAGCATCTTCAATGAGACAGGGGCCGTGTTCCGAAGTGGAGGCAGCGACTCGCTAGAGCACTTCCTTGTGAGTCGCGTACTATGGAGCGTCCTATGGAGACGAGGCTAGAGTGTTGCCTAGAATTCGTGAACGTTCGGAGCGCAGAGGGTTGTGGGTATTTTTGTTCGATGAAGATACATCAATGCATCCTTGAAAAATCGCAGAATTCTCAAGAACAAAGGCTGCGAAAAGGGTGCAAATTTCAGAGTGTTGTCGAGTGTTCTTGACATTGGAACAGTGCTTGGCGGCGTTCTATGACGCAGCGTCCTTAAAAAGGCGGCCGTTGAGCATTCTTCCTTCACATTGGAAAACAGCCAATGGGTGTGACATGTGATGTGTTCTTTGAGGAAGAAGGCTGCCGACTCAGGATCGCTTTAACTCACTTTATTTGTTTAACTTTAGGTCGGTTACATGCCGCTATTCCGACATGCCGCTACTTAGACATTGACGTCTAGTGGTCGGAGTGGCGGCATTAATATTATTTTCCAAGCGTCCCACTACTGCGACAATTTTTTTCCCCCATTGTCTGAGTAGCGGCACTTTACTTTTTTTCAAACGTCCTGCCATTCCGACATGAGGCCATTAATATTTGTCATTATCATTGTACTTTAAATTAATTAATTAATGTGATTATACCCATATGTTCTGGACTTAGCATACACGCAGCTTATGCATGGGTGTGACAAATACATGGGAAAACAATTTCTAAAAAGAGCCAATCATCCAACTTCGAGGCTGCCCCTAGTTGGTAATATATAGGACTAGCCTATCCATATCAAATCCAAAAGCAACAATCTTCATAACAAAATCAGAGTATCCTTTTCAAAAAATATTATTTCGCCGTTCTTAAATTAGGCTTCCACAGCGCAAAAAAGGTAGGCCTACACCTTGAAACTTTGTTCAATCAACTTAAAGTCCGATTAAACTTCATTCAAAGGCAGTCCATAATTCTAATTAAATTGATTTCTAACGAACAAGTCCAAATTTCAGGTCCTAGAGCTTTATTCGTGTTTCTTCTTATATATTTTTAAGTAGACTGCTGGCCTGCACGCACAGAGTTTGTTTGATGCATGGAGTTTCAACCTTTTCCCCCTGAGAGCTGAATAAAAATGAGGAGAGCTCCCTGTCTTTTACATAATGTGTAGGCCTAACATTTATTCACATGGCCGGTTCAAAATCACCTAGTTTTTGACTGAAATGTGTGCCGATATCAATTATTGTGAAAAACATTGTTTGGAGTAGAGGTCTGCACTCGCGATGCAAATGGAAGCTCATTGCGGGTGCGGGCGGGATGATAGAGGTAGGCCTACATTTATTCTATATTAATAACTATTATTATTATTCTATTGCACTTTCTATGAAAAGTAGGCCTAATTGTCGTAATAGCGGTACCAAAAAAGATCGGATGCGGGCGGGATGATAGAGGTAGGCCTACATTTATTCTATATTAATAACTATTAATATTATTCTATTGCACTTTCTATGAAAAGTAGGCCTAATTGTCATATTAATAACTATTATTATTATTCTATTGCACTTTCTATGAAAAGTAGGCCTAATTGTCGTAATAGCGGTACCAAATTGTAGTAGGCCTAATTGTCGTAATAGCGGTACCAAATTGTCGTAATAGCGGTACCAAAAAAGATCGGATTAGGGGCATGTCTAAATAGAGGCATGTCGTAATGACGGGATGTCGTAATGGAGGGTTGTCATAATAACGGGCTATCGTAATAAAGGGCGGACCCCCTTTAGGTCTATTATCTATCAAGCAAATGGAGAAGAATCGTAAAATTCACGCGCGTGGAGCTCCCCTTAGCTGGATATCTTAAAAGATACGCTGCCTGTAGGGTTTCTGTCCCTCCCCCGCATGTGTTGTTTGGTAGTATCTGGGCAGGCGTGGCCTCTATGACGCATACTATGCTCTGATTGGCTAGTGTTGAACGCCCGCCCCCAGTGTATTGTGTGCCGCCATCTGGTGACCAGGTGCGGTTAATACAACTTATATATTTCTTTGTTTCTTTGTGGCTATGTGAGGATATTACAGCCTGTTGATACATATGTTATTATTTATTCTTAACAGACATGATTCTTATAGGGAAGCTTTCACATTGTGGGCAGTAACAACTAAGGAAACAAAAGTTGAGGGGAGTGACCATCATGGAGAGTTCCTAAGATGAACACTACTTTGTAAATTGAAGTCACATAACATAAAACACGTTTCCTGCATTTTTCTTTATTTCAATTTCTTGATATATACTTTTTGAATTCATGCAGTAAACAACTCAATGTTGCATTGCTTATGTATATGTTTTTTACATGGCAAGTGCTTTAATGTTAGATAAAATAAAATATATTACATTTTAGTTAAGATTTTAGCTATAAGTTAAGTGTATTAAAAAGTGTTCCATTAAATGGTTTTACATGTTTCATAACAGATATATATATATATATATATATCGTTTTTACGCAATGGTTATGTACTGATTGCATTAATAGCATTGTAGCGTGTTGGTTATCAACACATGTTGTTTATACATTTTTAAACAGGGTGTGACATAGTGAAGAGAAGATGAGCAAAGCGACAACATCTATATTTTTGCTAGTGGTAGCTTTGCTGGTGGTAGCTGGTGCTGCAGATGTGCTTGTGACTGCAGGTGCAGCATTAGTTGGCACTGTTACTCTTGATGTTGTTGAAGACATGACAGTGGAGGGTCTGTGTGTTGTTGTTGTTGTTGTTGCAGCAACTGTTGATGTGGTATCACTTGTTCGATTTGGCATGGCTATGGGAAAGGTCAAGGTGTTTTTAGAAAAATGGTGCGATAAGATATTTTTATATTTTGTACATTGACAATCAGTTTAAGGACCTGCTGTCGTAGTTGTTGGACCTGCAGTTGTAGTTTTTGGACCGGCTGTTGTAGTTGTTGGACCTGCAGTTGTGGCTGTTGCACCCGCTGTTGTGGCTGTTGGACCTGCAGTTGTTGTTGTTCGGTCAGCTGTTGTACCATGAAATGGTGCGATAAGATATTTTTATATTTTGTACATTGACAATCAGTTTAAGGACCTGCTGTCGTAGTTGTTGGACCTGCTGTTGTGGTTGTTCGACCGGCTGTTGTGGCTGTTGGACCTGCAGTTGTTGTTGTTGGGCCAGTTATTGTTATTGTGGGACCTGCAGTTGTGGTTGTTGGACCAGCTGTTATAGCTGGTGTAGTAGTTGTAGGACCTGTCATTGTTGTTGTTGTGCCAGCTGTTGTAGCACTCTTAAAAATGAGCAGAATACATGCACTTACAAATATATATTTTAGAATTGATACTTTCTATTACTATTACTTTTGATACTATTTCATGCATTTTGCTCAAATACCATCAACTTAATAAATTACGTCAATAAAGCTCAATAAAATGTCAAATTCATTGCTGAGTAATGAAGTAGGTTGGCATTGTTACTCTTGATGTTGTTGAAGACATGACAGTGGAGGGTCCGTGTGTTATTGTTGTTGTTGCAGCAACTCTTGATGTGGTATCGCTTGTTCGATTTGGCATGGCTATGGGAAAGGTCAAAATGTTTTTAGTAAAATGGTGTGATAAGATATTTCTATATTTTGTACATTGACAATCAGTTGAAGGACCTGCTGTCGTAGTTGTTGGACCTGCAGTTGTAGTTGTTGGACTGGCTGTAGTAGTTGTAGGACCTGCAGTTGTGGCTGTTGGGTCAGCTGTTGTATCATAAAATGGTGCGATAAGATATTTTTATATTTTGTACATTGACAATCAGTTGAGTATTAAATTAAAGGTAAGGGGGCAGAAGAAACTGACCTGCAATAATACTGCTTTCATCTATATTCAGGAATACAATTAATTTATGTAGTGTCATTATGAGAGCCTCTTCTGCATCAGTAACGCTGGGAACTACTGATTGATTTGCAAAGATCAATTGAAGTTCTGTCCAGACAGAGCCTTCCCTGTAGAGATGAATAAGGTTCTCATTTGTTATTTAGAAACCAATAGGTTATCTAATATATGCAAATGAATTTATACGTGTGAAAAAGAAAACAGTACTGACCAAAGACGTGTGACATGTGATCTACGAAATGTTTTTGGATAAACATGGCGGTACCCTCTATTACACTAAAAATGAGATGCAACATATTTGAAAAATGATTAAACTGGGATTTTTGTAAGCATAGATTTAAAATATAAGAGCCTTAAAGTCCATTACCTCTGTTGTTATATTAAGACTTAAGTCTTTGTATTCTTGAGACTGGGGATTGTTGTACGCTGGGATCCAATCACGCAATATTCGAAACTCCAGTAGAAGGTAGCCTTCATCTTCTTTTACAGGGTCAGCTGATTCTGTTGTGGCTGTGGGGGTACTAGTGGGGGTCACTGTGACTATTGTAGTTGTAGAAGAATCTGTGATTGCTGCATTCATCTGTAAATTGGTAGAAAGTAGAAGATGTACCTGAAATGACTTACCTTGAAATGTAAAATGTTTGCTTTTATTGTCTTTACTTATTATTTAGGGGATGTGAACAGATGTTTGACCATCTGTGAAATTCTACTTGGCTGCCTCTGTCAGTTTATTTCTTTAGAATTGTTGATTTGTTTAGTTGATTGATTCTTTGTTTGTTTATTTGCATGGGGAATGAATGATTATCATGTTAAACGTTTTGTTGTTGTTGTTTTGCGATGCAAATGTATGAACAAGAGAGAATGAATGACATGAGATTAATGGAATAAAAAATAAATGTAACTATTATGTTCAGTTAGCGTTCAAGGATTTCGGTGATTTTCTTTTTAGACCTAGATTAATAATCATTCACAGTATTGAAAAGCAAATGTTTAATGACAAATACATAATTATTGCACAATTACATTAGATAATAAAAAGATAATAAAAAATGTAATTATTGGTATTCAATTTTTTTTTTGTGTGGATCACTATGTTAAAATTGTATCTACATTAATGTAAGATTTGGAGGCTTAATTTATTGTGTTTGATGAAACAAATGTACAAATACCTGGGTTTTGAGTGAATTATTGTCAGTGAAAGACATCATACCATCCACAAAGGATATGGATTCATGAGTTTCTCAAATCATTTGAAAACCTGAAAGTATGTATGTACAATACGGAATAAATCTGAACACTAACATAGTTAGATTTGGTCACAAAGTAAAAATAGGATGGTATATAATTTAGAGATTTAAAGGGCTAATGTGATTGATATTGACTTACCTTCTGTAATATAACTTAAGTATGAATTTAGATAGAGAATATAATTTATTTTAATTGTGAAAAAGGATAATATTTTACATGCCTACCGTAACAGTAGTTGTAGGACTTGCAGTTGTGGTTGTTGGGCCAGCTGTTGTAGTTGTCGGACTTGTTGTGGGACCAGTAGGTCCAGCTGTTGTAGTTGATGGACCTGCAGTTGTGGTTGTTGGGCCAGCTGTTGTAGTTGTTGGCCCATCTGTGGTAGTTGTGGGAACTGCAGTTGTGGTTGTTGCACCTGCTGTAGTAGTTGTAGAACCTGCAGTTGTGGTTGTTGCACCTACTGTCATAGTTGTAGGGCCAGTTGAGGTAGTTGTTGGACCTGCAGTTGTAGTTGGTGCACCTGCTGTAGTAGTTGTAGGGCCTGCAGTTGTGGTTGTTGCACCTGCTGTCGTAGTTATAGGGCCAGTTGTTGTAGTTGTAGAACCTGCAGTTGTGGTTCTTGGGCCAGCTGTTGTAGTTGTGGGACCTGCAGTTGTTATTGTGGGAACTGCAGTTGTGGTTGTTGGGGCAGCTGTTGTAGTTGTTGGACCTGCTGTTTTGGTTGTTGGACCTGCTGTTGTAGTTGTTGGACCTACAGTTGTTGTTGTGGGACCTGCTATGGTAGTTGTTGGGCCAGCTGTGGTAGTTGTGGGACCTGCAGTTGTGGTTGTTGCACCTTCTGTTGTAGTTGTGGGACCTGCAATTTTTGTTGTGGGGTCTGCTGTTGTAGTTGTTGGACGTACAGTGATAGTTGTCGGACCTGCAGTTGTGGTTGTTGCACCTGCTGTTGTAGTTGTTGGGCCAGGTGTGGTAGTTGTCAGACCTGCTGTTGTGGTTGCTGGACCTGCTGTTGTAGTTGTTTGACCTGCAGTTGTGGTTGTTGGACCACCTGTTGTTGTGGGACCTGCTGTAGTCGTCGTTGGGCCTGCTGTTGTAGTTGTTGGGCCAGCTGTTGTAGTTGTTGGGCTGGCTGTAGTAGTTGTTGGGCCAGTTGTTATTGTGGGACCTGCAGTTGTGGTTGTTGGGCCAGCTGTTGTTGTTGTTGTTGTTGGACCTGTTATTGTAGTTGTTTGATCTGCAGTTGTTGTGGGACTTGCTGTGGTAGTTGTTGTGCCAGCTGTGATAGATGTGGGAACTGCAGTTGTGGTTGTTGCACGTGCTGTTGTTGTGGGACCTGCTGTAGTAGTTGTTGGGCCAGGTGTTGTAGTTGTTGGGCCTGCTGTTGTAGTTGTTGGGCCAACTGTGGTAGTTGTAGGACCTGCAGTTGTGGTTGTTGGACCTGCTGTTGTAGTTGTGGGACCTGCAGTTGTAGTTGTTGGGCCAGCTGTTGTTGTTGTTGGACCTGTAGTTGTTGTTGTGGGACCTACAGTTGTGGTTGTTGGACCTGCTGTCGTAATTGTAGGGCCAGCCGTTGAAGTTGGGCCAGCTGTTGTAGTTGTTGGGCCAGCTGTGGTAGTTGTAGGACCTGCAGTAGTGGTTGTTGGGCCAGCTGTTGTAGTTGTTGGTCCGGCTGTAGTAGTTGTTGGGCCAGTTGTTATTGTGGGACCTGCATTTGTGGTTGTTAGGCCTGCCGTGGTGGTTGTTGGAGCTGCTGTTGTAATTGATGTACCTGCAGTTGTTGTTTGGGGACCTGCTGTCGTAGATGTAGGACCTGCTGTAGTAGTTGTAGGACCTGCAGTTGTGGTTGTTGGACCCACTGTTGTGGTTGTTGGACCTGCTGTTGTTGTGGGACCTGCTGTGGTCGTTGTTGGGCCAGGTGTTGTAGTTGTTGGGCCAGGTGTGGTAGTGGTCAGACCTACCGTTGTGGTTGTAGGGCCAGCTGTTGAAGTTGTTGGGCCGGCTGTAGTAGTTGTTGGGCCAGTTGTTATTGTGGGACCTGCAGTTGTGGTTGTTGGGCCAGCTGTTGTTGTTGTTGGACCTGCAGTTGTGGTTGTTGCACCTGCTGTCGTAGTTGTAGGACCTGTTGCAGTAGTTGTAGGACGTGCAGTTGTGGTTGTTGGACCTGCTGTTGTTGTTGATGGGCCTGCTGTTGTGGTTGTTGGACCTGCTATTGTAGTTGTTGGACCTGTAGTTGTGGTTGTTGGACCTGCTGTTGTAGTTGTGGGACCTGCAGTTGTGGTTGTTGGGCCAGCTGTTGTAGTTGTTGGTCCGGCTGTAGTAGTTGTTGGGCCAGTTGTTATTGTGGGACCTGCATTTGTGGTTGTTGGGCCAGCTGTTGTTGTTGTTGGACCTGTTATTGTAGTTGTTTGATCTGCAGTTGTTGTTGTTGGACCTGCTGTTGTAGTTATGGGACTTGAAGTTGTGACAGTTGGGCCAGCTGTTGTTGTTGATGGGCCTGCTGTTGTGGTTGTTGGACCTGCTGTTGTAGTTGTTGGACCTGCAGTTGTGGTTGTTGGACCAGCTGTTGTTGTTGTGGGACCTGCTGTAGTAGTTGTTAGGCCATCTGTTGTAGTTGTTGGACCAGCTGTTGTAGTTGCGGGATCTGCAATTGTTGTAGGGCCAGCTGTTGTTGTTGTGGGAGCTGCTGTAGTAGTTGTTTGTCCGGCTGTTGTGGTTGTTGGACCTGCTGTTGTAGTTGTTTCACCTGCACTTGTGGTTGTTGGACCAGCTGTTGTTGTGGGACCTGTAGTTGTTGTTGTGGGACCTACAGTTGTGGTTGTTGGACCTGCTGTCGTAATTGTAGGGCCAGCCGTTGAAGTTGGGCCAGCTGTTGTAGTTGTTGGGCCAGCTGTGGTAGTTGTAGGACCTGCAGTAGTGGTTGTTGGGCCAGCTGTTGTAGTTGTTGGTCCGGCTGTAGTAGTTGTTGGGCCAGTTGTTATTGTGGGACCTGCATTTGTGGTTGTTGGGCCAGCTGTTGTTGTTGTTGGACCTGTTATTGTAGTTGTTTGATCTGCAGTTGTTGTTGTGGGACCTGCTGTAGTAGTTGTTGGGCCAGGTGTTGTAGTTGTTGGGCCAGCTGTTGAAGTTGTGGGACCTGGAGTTGTTGTTGTCGGACCTGCAGTTGTGGTTGTTGGGCCAGCTGTTGTAGTTGTAAGACCTGCCGTTGTGGTTGTTGGACCTGCTGTTGTAGTTGTTGTACCTGCAATTGTTTTTGTGGGACCTGCTGTGGTAGTTGTTGGGCCAGCTGTGGTAGTTGTGGGACCTGCAGCTGTGGTTGTTGCACCTGCTGTCGTAGATGTAGGACCTGCTGTAGTAGTTGTAGGACCTGCAGTTCTGGTTGTTGGGCCTGCTGTTGTAGTTGTGGGACCTGCAGTTGTAGTTGTGGGACCTGCAGTTGTGGTTGTTGGATCTGCTGTTGTGGTTGTTGGACCTGCTGTTGTTGTGGGACCTGCTGTGGTAGTTGTTGGGCCAGCTGTGGTTGTTGTGGGACCTGCTGTAGTAGTTGTTGGGCCAGGTGCTGTAGTTGTTGGGCCTGGTGTTGTAGTTGATGGGCCAGCTGTGGTAGTTGTAGGACCTGCTGTTGTAGTTGTTGGGCCAGCTGTAGTGGTTGTTGGGCCAGCTGTTGTAGTTGTTGGGCCAGTTGTTATTGTGGGACCTGCAGTTGTGGTTGTTGGGCCAGCTGTTGTTGTTGGACCTGTTATTGTAGTTGTTTGATCTGCAGTTGTTGTGGGACTTGCTGTGGTAGTTGTTGGGCCAGCTGTGATAGTTGTGGGATCTGCAGTTGTGGTTGTTGCACCTGCTGTTGTTGTGGGACCTGCTGTAGTAGTTTTTGGGCCAGGTGTTGTAGTTGTTGGGCCTGCTGTTGTAGTTGTTGGGCCAACTGTGGTAGTTGTAGGACCTACAGTTGCGGTTGTGGGACCTGCAGTTGTGGTTGTTGGGCCAGCTGTTGAAGTTGTGGGACCTGGAGTTGTTGTTGTTAGGCCTGTCGTTGTGGTTGTTGGAGCTGCTGTTGTAGTTGTTGTACCTGCAGTTGTTGTTGTTGGACCTGCTGTGGTAGTTGTTTGGCCAGCTGTGGTAGTTGTGGGACCTGCAGTTGTGGTTGTTGTACCTGCTGTTGTAGATGTAGGACCTGCTCTAGTAGTTGTAGGACCTGTAGTTGTTGGACCTGCTGTTGTTGTGGGACTTGCTGTGGTAGTTGTTTGGACATCTGTGGTAGTTGTGGGACCTGCAGTTGTGGTTGTTGCACCTGCTGTTGTAGATGTAGGACCTGCAGTAGTAGTTGTAGGACCTGTAGTTGTGGTTGTTGGACCTGCTGTTGTTGTGGGACCTGCTGGGGTAGTTGTTTGGACATCTGTGGTAGTTGTGGGACCTGTAGTTGTTGTTGTGGGACCTGCTGTGGTAGTTGTTTGGCCAGCTGGGGTAGTTGTGGGACCTGCAGTTGTGGTTGTTGCACCTGCTGTCGTAGATGTAGGACCTGCTGTAGTAGTTGTAGGACCTGCAGTTGTGGTTGTTGGACCTGCTGTTGTAGTTGTGGGACCTGCAGTTTTGGTTGTTGGACCTGCTGTCGTTGTTGTTGGACCTGCTGTGGTAGTTGTTTGGCCAGCTGTGGTAGTTGTGGGACCTGCAGTTGTGGTTGTTGCACCTGATATTGTAGATGTAGGACCTGCTGTAGTCGTTGTAGGACCTGCTGTAGTAGTTGTAGGACCTGCAGTTGTGGTTGTTGGACCTGCTGTTGTAGTTGTGGGACCTGCAGTTGTGGTTGTTGGACCTGCTGTTGTGGTTGTTGGACCTGCTGTGGTAGTTGTTTGGCCAGCTGTGGTAGTTGTGGGACCTGCAGTTGTGGTTGTTGCACCTGCTGTCGTAGATGTAGGACCTGCTGTAGTAGTTGTAGGACCTGCAGTTGTGGTTGTTGGACCTGCTGTTGTAGTTGTGGGACCTGCAGTTTTGGTTGTTGGACCTGCTGTCGTTGTTGTTGGACCTGCTGTGGTAGTTGTTTGGCCAGCTGTGGTAGTTGTGGGACCTGCAGTTGTGGTTGTTGCACCTGCTGTTGTAGATGTAGGACCTGCTGTAGTAGTTGTAGGACCTGCTGTAGTAGTTGTAGGACCTGCAGTTGTGGTTGTTGGACCTGCTGTTGTAGTTGTGGGACCTGCAGTTGTGGTTGTTGGACCTGCTGTTGTGGTTGTTGGACCTGCTGCGGTAGTTGTTTGGCCAGCTGTGGTAGTTGTGGGACCTGCAGTTGTGGTTGTTGCACCTGCTGTTGTAGATGTAGGACCTGCTGTAGTAGTTGTAGGACCTGTAGTTGTGGTTGTTGGGCCAGCTGTAGTGGTTGTTGGGCCAGCTGTTGTAGTTGCTGGGCCGGCTGTAGTAGTTGTTGGGCCAGTTGTTATTGTGGGACCTGCAGTTGTGGTTGTTGGGCCAGCTGTTGTTGTTGGACCTGTTATTGTAGTTGTTTGATCTGCAGTTGTTGTGGGACTTGCTGTGGTAGTTGTTCGGCCAGCTGTGATAGTTGTGGGATCTGCAGTTGTGGTTGTTGCACCTGCTGTTGTTGTGGGACCTGCTGTAGTAGTTGTTGGGCCAGGTGTTGTAGTTGTTGGGCCTGCTGTTGTAGTTGTTAGGCCAACTGTGGTAGTTGTAGGACCTGCAGTTGTGGTTGTTGGACCTGCTGTTGTAGTTGTGGGACCTGCAGTTGTGGTTGTTGGGCCAGCTGTTGAAGTTGTGGGACCTGGAGTTGTTGTTGTTAGGCCTGTCGTTGTGGTTGTTGGAGCTGCTGTTGTAGTTGTTGTACCTGCAGTTGTTGTTGTTAGGCCTGTCGTTGTGGTTGTTGGAGCTGCTGTTGTAGTTGTACCTGCAGTTGTTGTTGTTGGACCTGCTGTGGTAGTTGTTTGGCCAGCTGTGGTAGTTGTGGGACCTGCAGTTGTGGTTGTTGCACCTGCTGTTGTAGATGTAGGACCTGCTGTAGTAGTTGTAGGACCTGTAGTTGTGGTTGTTGGACCTGCTGTTGTTGTGGGACCTGCTGTGGTAGTTGTTTGGACATCTGTGGTAGTTGTGGGACCTGCAGTTGTGGTTGTTGCACCTGCTGTTGTAGATGTAGGACCTGCTGTAGTAGTTGTAGGACCTGTAGTTGTGGTTGTTGGACCTGCTGTGGTAGTTGTTTGGACATCTGTGGTAGTTGTGGGACCTGTAGTTGTTGTTGTGGGACCTGCTGTGGTAGTTGTTTGGCCAGCTGTGGTAGTTGTGGGACCTGCTGTAGTGGTTGTTGGACCTGCTGTTGTAGTTGTGGGACCTGCAGTTGTGGTTGTTGGACCTGCTGTTGTGGTTGTTGGACCTGCTGTGGTAGTTGTTTGGCCAGCTGTGGTAGTTGTGGGACCTGCAGTTGTGGTTGTTGGAACTGATGTTGTAGTTGTAGGACCTGCAGTTGTGGTTGTTGGACCTGCTGTTGTAGTTGTGGGACCTGCAGTTGTGGTTGTTGGACCTGCTGTTGTGGTTGTTGGACCTGCTGTTGTGGTTGTTGGACCTGCTGTTGTTGTGGGACCTGCTATGGTAGTTGTTGGGACATCTGTGGTAGTTGTGGGACCTGCAGTTGTTGTGGGACCTGCTGTAGTAGTTGTTGGGCCAGGTGTTGCAGTTGTTGGGCCAGGTGTGGTAGTGGTCAGACCTGCAGTTGTAGTTGTTGGACCTGCTGTTGTAGATGTGGGACCTGCAGTTGTTGTGGGACCTGCAGTTGTGGTTGTTGGGCCAGCTGTTGAAGTTGTTGGGCCTGCTGTTGTTGTGGGACCTGCTGTGGTCGTTGTTGGGCCAGGTGTTGTAGTTGTTGGGCCAGGTGTGGTAGTGGTCAGACCTACCGTTGTGGTTGTAGGGCCAGCTGTTGAAGTTGTTGGGCCGGCTGTAGTAGTTGTTGGGCCAGTTGTTATTGTGGGACCTGCAGTTGTGGTTGTTGGGCCAGCTGTTGTTGTTGTTGGACCTGCAGTTGTGGTTGTTGCACCTGCTGTCGTAGTTGTAGGACCTGTTGCAGTAGTTGTAGGACGTGCAGTTGTGGTTGTTGGACCTGCTGTTGTTGTTGATGGGCCTGCTGTTGTGGTTGTTGGACCTGCTATTGTAGTTGTTGGACCTGTAGTTGTGGTTGTTGGACCTGCTGTTGTAGTTGTGGGACCTGCAGTTGTGGTTGTTGGGCCAGCTGTTGTAGTTGTTGGTCCGGCTGTAGTAGTTGTTGGGCCAGTTGTTATTGTGGGACCTGCATTTGT
Organism: Merluccius polli; assembly: GCA_030340625.1. Taxonomy (NCBI): domain Eukaryota; kingdom Metazoa; phylum Chordata; class Actinopteri; order Gadiformes; family Merlucciidae; genus Merluccius; species Merluccius polli. Next base: position 109,971 of record JAOPHQ010003699.1, on the reverse strand, counting down.
GGTTGTTGGGCCAGCTGTTGTTGTTGTTGGACCTGTTATTGTAGTTGTTTGATCTGCAGTTGTTGTTGTTGGACCTGCTGTTGTAGTTATGGGACTTGAAGTTGTGACAGTTGGGCCAGCTGTTGTTGTTGATGGGCCTGCTGTTGTGGTTGTTGGACCTGCTGTTGTAGTTGTTGGACCTGCAGTTGTGGTTGTTGGACCAGCTGTTGTTGTTGTGGGACCTGCTGTAGTAGTTGTTAGGCCATCTGTTGTAGTTGTTGGACCAGCTGTTGTAGTTGCGGGATCTGCAATTGTTGTAGGGCCAGCTGTTGTTGTTGTGGGAGCTGCTGTAGTAGTTGTTTGTCCGGCTGTTGTGGTTGTTGGACCTGCTGTTGTAGTTGTTTCACCTGCACTTGTGGTTGTTGGACCAGCTGTTGTTGTGGGACCTGCTGTAGTCGTCGTTGGGCCGGCTGTTGTAGTTGTTGGGCCAGCTGTGGTAGTTATGGGACCTGCAGTTGTGGTTGTTGGACCTGCCGTTGTTGTGGGACCTGCAGTGGTCGTTGTTGGGACATCTGTGGTAGTTATGGGACCTGCAGTTGTTGATGTGTGACCTGCTGCAGTAGTTGTTGGGCCAGGTGTTGTAGTTGTTGGGCCTGCTGTTGTAGTTGTTGGGCCAACTGTGGTAGTTGTAGGACCTACAGTTGCGGTTGTTGGACCTGCTGTTGTAGTTGTGGGACCTGCAGTTGTGGTTGTTGGGCCAGCTGTTGTAGTTGTTGGTCCGGCTGTAGTAGTTGTTGGGCCAGTTGTTATTGTGGGACCTGCATTTGTGGTTGTTGGGCCAGCTGTTGTTGTTGTTGGACCTGTTATTGTAGTTGTTTGATCTGCAGTTGTTGTTGTGGGACCTGCTGTAGTAGTTGTTGGGCCAGGTGTTGTAGTTGTTGGGCCAGCTGTTGAAGTTGTGGGACCTGGAGTTGTTGTTGTCGGACCTGCAGTTGTGGTTGTTGGGCCAGCTGTTGTAGTTGTAAGACCTGCCGTTGTGGTTGTTGGACCTGCTGTTGTAGTTGTTGTACCTGCAATTGTTTTTGTGGGACCTGCTGTGGTAGTTGTTGGGCCAGCTGTGGTAGTTGTGGGACCTGCAGCTGTGGTTGTTGCACCTGCTGTCGTAGATGTAGGACCTGCTGTAGTAGTTGTAGGACCTGCAGTTCTGGTTGTTGGGCCTGCTGTTGTAGTTGTGGGACCTGCAGTTGTAGTTGTGGGACCTGCAGTTGTGGTTGTTGGATCTGCTGTTGTGGTTGTTGGACCTGCTGTTGTTGTGGGACCTGCTGTGGTAGTTGTTGGGCCAGCTGTGGTTGTTGTGGGACCTGCTGTAGTAGTTGTTGGGCCAGGTGCTGTAGTTGTTGGGCCTGGTGTTGTAGTTGATGGGCCAGCTGTGGTAGTTGTAGGACCTGCTGTTGTAGTTGTTGGGCCAGCTGTAGTGGTTGTTGGGCCAGCTGTTGTAGTTGTTGGGCCAGTTGTTATTGTGGGACCTGCAGTTGTGGTTGTTGGGCCAGCTGTTGTTGTTGGACCTGTTATTGTAGTTGTTTGATCTGCAGTTGTTGTGGGACTTGCTGTGGTAGTTGTTGGGCCAGCTGTGATAGTTGTGGGATCTGCAGTTGTGGTTGTTGCACCTGCTGTTGTTGTGGGACCTGCTGTAGTAGTTTTTGGGCCAGGTGTTGTAGTTGTTGGGCCTGCTGTTGTAGTTGTTGGGCCAACTGTGGTAGTTGTAGGACCTACAGTTGCGGTTGTTGGACCTGCTGTTGTAGTTGTGGGACCTGCAGTTGTGGTTGTTGGGCCAGCTGTTGAAGTTGTGGGACCTGGAGTTGTTGTTGTTAGGCCTGTCGTTGTGGTTGTTGGAGCTGCTGTTGTAGTTGTTGTACCTGCAGTTGTTGTTGTTGGACCTGCTGTGGTAGTTGTTTGGCCAGCTGTGGTAGTTGTGGGACCTGCAGTTGTGGTTGTTGTACCTGCTGTTGTAGATGTAGGACCTGCTCTAGTAGTTGTAGGACCTGTAGTTGTTGGACCTGCTGTTGTTGTGGGACTTGCTGTGGTAGTTGTTTGGACATCTGTGGTAGTTGTGGGACCTGCAGTTGTGGTTGTTGCACCTGCTGTTGTAGATGTAGGACCTGCAGTAGTAGTTGTAGGACCTGTAGTTGTGGTTGTTGGACCTGCTGTTGTTGTGGGACCTGCTGGGGTAGTTGTTTGGACATCTGTGGTAGTTGTGGGACCTGTAGTTGTTGTTGTGGGACCTGCTGTGGTAGTTGTTTGGCCAGCTGGGGTAGTTGTGGGACCTGCAGTTGTGGTTGTTGCACCTGCTGTCGTAGATGTAGGACCTGCTGTAGTAGTTGTAGGACCTGCAGTTGTGGTTGTTGGACCTGCTGTTGTAGTTGTGGGACCTGCAGTTTTGGTTGTTGGACCTGCTGTCGTTGTTGTTGGACCTGCTGTGGTAGTTGTTTGGCCAGCTGTGGTAGTTGTGGGACCTGCAGTTGTGGTTGTTGCACCTGATATTGTAGATGTAGGACCTGCTGTAGTCGTTGTAGGACCTGCTGTAGTAGTTGTAGGACCTGCAGTTGTGGTTGTTGGACCTGCTGTTGTAGTTGTGGGACCTGCAGTTGTGGTTGTTGGACCTGCTGTTGTGGTTGTTGGACCTGCTGTGGTAGTTGTTTGGCCAGCTGTGGTAGTTGTGGGACCTGCAGTTGTGGTTGTTGCACCTGCTGTCGTAGATGTAGGACCTGCTGTAGTAGTTGTAGGACCTGCAGTTGTGGTTGTTGGACCTGCTGTTGTAGTTGTGGGACCTGCAGTTTTGGTTGTTGGACCTGCTGTCGTTGTTGTTGGACCTGCTGTGGTAGTTGTTTGGCCAGCTGTGGTAGTTGTGGGACCTGCAGTTGTGGTTGTTGCACCTGCTGTTGTAGATGTAGGACCTGCTGTAGTAGTTGTAGGACCTGCTGTAGTAGTTGTAGGACCTGCAGTTGTGGTTGTTGGACCTGCTGTTGTAGTTGTGGGACCTGCAGTTGTGGTTGTTGGACCTGCTGTTGTGGTTGTTGGACCTGCTGCGGTAGTTGTTTGGCCAGCTGTGGTAGTTGTGGGACCTGCAGTTGTGGTTGTTGCACCTGCTGTTGTAGATGTAGGACCTGCTGTAGTAGTTGTAGGACCTGTAGTTGTGGTTGTTGGGCCAGCTGTAGTGGTTGTTGGGCCAGCTGTTGTAGTTGCTGGGCCGGCTGTAGTAGTTGTTGGGCCAGTTGTTATTGTGGGACCTGCAGTTGTGGTTGTTGGGCCAGCTGTTGTTGTTGGACCTGTTATTGTAGTTGTTTGATCTGCAGTTGTTGTGGGACTTGCTGTGGTAGTTGTTCGGCCAGCTGTGATAGTTGTGGGATCTGCAGTTGTGGTTGTTGCACCTGCTGTTGTTGTGGGACCTGCTGTAGTAGTTGTTGGGCCAGGTGTTGTAGTTGTTGGGCCTGCTGTTGTAGTTGTTAGGCCAACTGTGGTAGTTGTAGGACCTGCAGTTGTGGTTGTTGGACCTGCTGTTGTAGTTGTGGGACCTGCAGTTGTGGTTGTTGGGCCAGCTGTTGAAGTTGTGGGACCTGGAGTTGTTGTTGTTAGGCCTGTCGTTGTGGTTGTTGGAGCTGCTGTTGTAGTTGTTGTACCTGCAGTTGTTGTTGTTAGGCCTGTCGTTGTGGTTGTTGGAGCTGCTGTTGTAGTTGTACCTGCAGTTGTTGTTGTTGGACCTGCTGTGGTAGTTGTTTGGCCAGCTGTGGTAGTTGTGGGACCTGCAGTTGTGGTTGTTGCACCTGCTGTTGTAGATGTAGGACCTGCTGTAGTAGTTGTAGGACCTGTAGTTGTGGTTGTTGGACCTGCTGTTGTTGTGGGACCTGCTGTGGTAGTTGTTTGGACATCTGTGGTAGTTGTGGGACCTGCAGTTGTGGTTGTTGCACCTGCTGTTGTAGATGTAGGACCTGCTGTAGTAGTTGTAGGACCTGTAGTTGTGGTTGTTGGACCTGCTGTGGTAGTTGTTTGGACATCTGTGGTAGTTGTGGGACCTGTAGTTGTTGTTGTGGGACCTGCTGTGGTAGTTGTTTGGCCAGCTGTGGTAGTTGTGGGACCTGCTGTAGTGGTTGTTGGACCTGCTGTTGTAGTTGTGGGACCTGCAGTTGTGGTTGTTGGACCTGCTGTTGTGGTTGTTGGACCTGCTGTGGTAGTTGTTTGGCCAGCTGTGGTAGTTGTGGGACCTGCAGTTGTGGTTGTTGGAACTGATGTTGTAGTTGTAGGACCTGCAGTTGTGGTTGTTGGACCTGCTGTTGTAGTTGTGGGACCTGCAGTTGTGGTTGTTGGACCTGCTGTTGTGGTTGTTGGACCTGCTGTTGTGGTTGTTGGACCTGCTGTTGTTGTGGGACCTGCTATGGTAGTTGTTGGGACATCTGTGGTAGTTGTGGGACCTGCAGTTGTTGTGGGACCTGCTGTAGTAGTTGTTGGGCCAGGTGTTGCAGTTGTTGGGCCAGGTGTGGTAGTGGTCAGACCTGCAGTTGTAGTTGTTGGACCTGCTGTTGTAGATGTGGGACCTGCAGTTGTTGTGGGACCTGCAGTTGTGGTTGTTGGGCCAGCTGTTGAAGTTGTTGGGCCTGCTGTTGTGATTGTTGGACCAGCTGTTGTTGTTGTGGGACCTACTGTAGTAGTTGTTGGGCCGGATGTTGTAGTTGTTGGGCCAGCTGTGGTAGTTGTTGGACCAGCTGTGGTAGTTGTTGGGCCAGCTGTTGTAGTTGTAGGACCTACAGTTGTGGTTGTTGGACCTGCCGTTGTAGTTGAGGGATCTGCAGTTGTTGTTGTGGGCCCTGCTGTTGTGGTTGTTGGCCCAGCTGTTGAAGTGGTTGGGCCTGCAGTTGTTGTGGGACCTGCAGTTGTGGTTGTTGGGCCAGCTGTTGTAGTTGTTGGGCCAGCTGTGGCAGTTGTTGTACCTGCAGTTGTTGTTGTGGGACCTGATGTGGTAGTTGTTGGGTCAGCTGTGGTAGTTGTGGGACCTGCAGTTGTGGTTGTTGCACCTGCTGTCGTAGATGTAGGACCTGCTGTAGTAGTTTTAGGACCTGCAGTTGTGGTTGTTGGACCTGCTGTTGTAGTTGTGGGACCTGCAGTTGTGGTTGTTGGACCTGCTGTTGTGGTTGTTGGACCTGCTGTTGTTGTGGGACCTGCTGTGGTAGTTGTTGGGACATCTGTGGTAGTTGTGGGACCTGCAGTTGTTGTGGGACCTGCTGTAGTAGTTGTTGGGCCAGGTGTTGTAGTTGTTGGGCCAGGTGTGGTAGTGGTCAGACCTGCAGTTGTGGTTGTTGGACCTGCTGTTGTTGTTGTTGGACCTGTAGTTGTTGTTGTGAGACCTACAGTTGTGGTTGTTGGACCTGCTGTTGTAGTTGTTGGGCCTGCTGTGTTAATTGTAGGGCCAGCTGTTGAAGTTGTTGGACCTGCTGTTGTTGTTGTAGGACCTGCTGTGGTAGTTGTAGGACCTGCAGTTGTGGTTGTTGGACCTGCTGTTGTAGATGTGGGACCTACAGTTGTTGTGGGACCTGCAGTTGTGGTTGTTGGGCCAGCTGTTGAAGTTGTTGGGCCTGCTGTTGTGGTTGTTGGACCAGCTGTTGTTGTTGTGGGACCTACTGTAGTAGTTGTTGGGCCGGATGTTGTAGTTGTTGGGCCAGCTGTGGTAGTTGTTGGGCCAGCTGTTGTAGTTGTAGGACCTACAGTTGTGGTTGTTGGACCTGCTGTTGTAGTTGAGGGATCTGCAGTTGTTGTTGTGGGCCCTGCTGTTGTGGTTGTTGGCCCAGCTGTTGAAGTTGTTGGGCCTGCAGTTGTTGTGGGACCTGCAGTTGTGGTTGTTGGGCCAGCTGTTGTAGTTGTTGGGCCAGCTGTGGCAGTTGTTGTACCTGCAGTTGTTGTGGGACCTGCTGTAGTAGTTGTTGGGCCAGGTGTTGTAGTTGTTGGGCCAGGTGTGGTAGTGGTCAGACCTGCAGTTGTGGTTGTTGGACCTGCTGTTGTTGTTGGACCTGTAGTTGTTGTTGTGAGACCTACAGTTGTGGTTGTTGGACCTGCTGTTGTAGTTGTTGGGCCTGCTGTGTTAATTGTAGGGCCAGTTGTTGAAGTTGTTGGACCTGCTGTTGTTGTTGTAGGACCTGCTGTGGTAGTTGTAGGACCTGCAGTTGTGGTTGTTGGAACTGATGTTGTAGTTGTAGGACCTGCAGTTGTGGTTGTTGGACCTGCTGTTGTAGATGTGGGACCTACAGTTGTTGTGGGACCTGCAGTTGTGGTTGTTGGGCCAGCTGTTGAAGTTGTTGGGCCTGCTGTTGTGGTTGTTGGACCAGCTGTTGTTGTTGTGGGACCTACTGTAGTAGTTGTTGGGCCGGATGTTGTAGTTGTTGGGCCAGCTGTGGTAGTTGTTGGGCCAGCTGTGGTAGTTGTTGGGCCAGCTGTTGTAGTTGTAGGACCTACAGTTGTGGTTGTTTGACCTGCTGTTGTAGTTGAGGGACCTGCAGTTGTTGTCGTGGGCCCTGATGTTGTGGTTGTTGGCCCAGCTGTTGAAGTTGTTGGGCCTGCTGTTGTGGTTGTGGGACCTACTGTTGTAGTTGTTGGGCCTGCTGTGGTACTTGTAGGACCTGCAGTTGTGGTTGTTGGACCTGCTGTTGTAGTTGTGGGACCTGCAGTTGTTGTTGTAGGACCTACAGTTGTGGTTGTTGGACCTGCTGTTGTTGTTGTAGGACCTGCTGTGGTAGTTGTAGGACCTGCAGTTGTGGTTGTTGGAACTGATGTTGTAGTTGTAGGACCTGCAGTTGTGGTTGTTGGACCTGCTGTTGTAGATGTGGGACCTACAGTTGTTGTGGGACCTGCAGTTGTGGTTGTTGGGCCAGCTGTTGAAGTTGTTGGGCCTGCTGTTGTGGTTGTTGGACCAGCTGTTGTTGTTGTGGGACCTACTGTAGTAGTTGTTGGGCCGGATGTTGTAGTTGTTGGGCCAGCTGTGGTAGTTGTTGGGCCAGCTGTGGTAGTTGTTGGGCCAGCTGTTGTAGTTGTAGGACCTACAGTTGTGGTTGTTGGACCTGCCGTTGTAGTTGAGGGATCTGCAGTTGTTGTTGTGGGCCCTGCTGTTGTGGTTGTTGGCCCAGCTGTTGAAGTGGTTGGGCCTGCAGTTGTTGTGGGACCTGCAGTTGTGGTTGTTGGGCCAGCTGTTGTAGTTGTTGGGCCAGCTGTGGCAGTTGTTGTACCTGCAGTTGTTGTTGTGGGACCTGTTGTGGTAGTTGTTGGGTCAGCTGTGGTAGTTGTGGGACCTGCAGTTGTGGTTGTTGCACCTGCTGTCGTAGATGTAGGACCTGCTGTAGTAGTTTTAGGACCTGCAGTTGTGGTTGTTGGACCTGCTGTTGTAGTTGTGGGACCTGCAGTTGTGGTTGTTGGACCTGCTGTTGTGGTTGTTGGACCTGCTGTTGTTGTGGGACCTGCTGTGGTAGTTGTTGGGACATCTGTGGTAGTTGTGGGAGCTGCAGTAGTTGTGGGACCTGCTGTAGTAGTTGTTGGGCCAGGTGTTGTAGTTGTTGGGCCAGGTGTGGTAGTGGTCAGACCTGCAGTTGTGGTTGTTGGACCTGCTGTTGTTGTTGTTGGACCTGTAGTTGTTGTTGTGAGACCTACAGTTGTGGTTGTTGGACCTGCTGTTGTAGTTGTTGGGCCTGCTGTGTTAATTGTAGGGCCAGCTGTTGAAGTTGTTGGACCTGCTGTTGTTGTTGTAGGACCTGCTGTGGTAGTTGTAGGACCTGCAGTTGTGGTTGTTGGACCTGCTGTTGTAGATGTGGGACCTACAGTTGTTGTGGGACCTGCAGTTGTGGTTGTTGGGCCAGCTGTTGAAGTTGTTGGGCCTGCTGTTGTGGTTGTTGGACCAGCTGTTGTTGTTGTGGGACCTACTGTAGTAGTTGTTGGGCCGGATGTTGTAGTTGTTGGGCCAGCTGTGGTAGTTGTTGGGCCAGCTGTTGTAGTTGTAGGACCTACAGTTGTGGTTGTTGGACCTGCTGTTGTAGTTGAGGGATCTGCAGTTGTTGTTGTGGGCCCTGCTGTTGTGGTTGTTGGCCCAGCTGTTGAAGTTGTTGGGCCTGCAGTTGTTGTGGGACCTGCAGTTGTGGTTGTTGGGCCAGCTGTTGTAGTTGTTGGGCCAGCTGTGGCAGTTGTTGTACCTGCAGTTGTTGTGGGACCTGCTGTAGTAGTTGTTGGGCCAGGTGTTGTAGTTGTTGGGCCAGGTGTGGTAGTGGTCAGACCTGCAGTTGTGGTTGTTGGACCTGCTGTTGTTGTTGGACCTGTAGTTGTTGTTGTGAGACCTACAGTTGTGGTTGTTGGACCTGCTGTTGTAGTTGTTGGGCCTGCTGTGTTAATTGTAGGGCCAGTTGTTGAAGTTGTTGGACCTGCTGTTGTTGTTGTAGGACCTGCTGTGGTAGTTGTAGGACCTGCAGTTGTGGTTGTTGGAACTGATGTTGTAGTTGTAGGACCTGCAGTTGTGGTTGTTGGACCTGCTGTTGTAGATGTGGGACCTACAGTTGTTGTGGGACCTGCAGTTGTGGTTGTTGGGCCAGCTGTTGAAGTTGTTGGGCCTGCTGTTGTGGTTGTTGGACCAGCTGTTGTTGTTGTGGGACCTACTGTAGTAGTTGTTGGGCCGGATGTTGTAGTTGTTGGGCCAGCTGTGGTAGTTGTTGGGCCAGCTGTGGTAGTTGTTGGGCCAGCTGTTGTAGTTGTAGGACCTACAGTTGTGGTTGTTTGACCTGCTGTTGTAGTTGAGGGACCTGCAGTTGTTGTCGTGGGCCCTGATGTTGTGGTTGTTGGCCCAGCTGTTGAAGTTGTTGGGCCTGCTGTTGTGGTTGTGGGACCTACTGTTGTAGTTGTTGGGCCTGCTGTGGTACTTGTAGGACCTGCAGTTGTGGTTGTTGGACCTGCTGTTGTAGTTGTGGGACCTGCAGTTGTTGTTGTAGGACCTACAGTTGTGGTTGTTGGACCTGTTGTTGTTGTTGTAGGACCTGCTGTGGTAGTTGTAGGACCTGCAGTTGTGGTTGTTGGAACTGATGTTGTAGTTGTAGGACCTGCAGTTGTGGTTGTTGGACCTGCTGTTGTAGATGTGGGACCTGCAGTTGTTGTGGGACCTGCAGTTGTGGTTGTTGGGCCAGCTGTTGAAGTTGTTGGGCCTGCTGTTGTGATTGTTGGACCAGCTGTTGTTGTTGTGGGACCTACTGTAGTAGTTGTTGGGCCGGATGTTGTAGTTGTTGGGCCAGCTGTGGTAGTTGTTGGACCAGCTGTGGTAGTTGTTGGGCCAGCTGTTGTAGTTGTAGGACCTACAGTTGTGGTTGTTGGACCTGCTGTTGTAGTTGAGGGATCTGCAGTTGTTGTTGTGGGCCCTGCTGTTGTGGTTGTTGGGCCAGCTGTTGAAGTTGTTGGGCTTGCTGTTGTGGTTGTTGGACCAGCTGTTGTTGTTGTGGGACCTACTGTAGTAGTTGTTGGGCCGGATGTTGTAGTTGTTGGGCCAGCTGTGGTAGTTGTTGGGCCAGCTGTTGTAGTTGTAGGACCTACAGTTGTGGTTGTTTGACCTGCTGTTGTAGTTGAGGGACCTGCAGTTGTTGTCGTGGGCCCTGATGTTGTGGTTGTTGGCCCAGCTGTTGAAGTTGTTGGGCCTGCTGTTGTGGTTGTGGGACCTACTGTTGTAGTTGTTGGGCCAGGTGTTGTAGTTGTTGGGCCTGCTGTGGTACTTGTAGGACCTGCAGTTGTGGTTGTTGGACCTGCTGTTGTAGTTGTGGGACCTGCAGTTGTTGTTGTAGGACCTACAGTTGTGGTTGTTGGACCTGCTGTTGTTGTTGTAGGACCTGCTGTGGTACTTGTAGGACCTGCAGTTGTGGTTGTTGGAACTGATGTTGTAGTTGTAGGACCTGCAGTTGTGGTTGTTGGACCTGCTGTTGTAGATGTGGGACCTGCAGTTGTTGTGGGACCTGCAGTTGTGGTTGTTGGGCCAGCTGTTGAAGTTGTTGGGCCTGCTGTTGTGATTGTTGGACCAGCTGTTGTTGTTGTGGGACCTACTGTAGTAGTTGTTGGGCCGGATGTTGTAGTTGTTGGGCCAGCTGTGGTAGTTGTTGGACCAGCTGTGGTAGTTGTTGGGCCAGCTGTTGTAGTTGTAGGACCTACAGTTGTGGTTGTTGGACCTGCTGTTGTAGTTGTGGGACCTGTAGTTGTGGTTGTTGGACCTGCTTTTGTGGTTGTTGGACCTGCTGTTGTTGTGGGACCTGCTGTGGTAGTTGTTGGGACATCTGTGGTAGTTGTGGGACCTGCAGTTGTTGTGGGACCTGCTGTAGTAGTTGTTGGGCCAGGTGTTGTAGTTGTTGGGCCAGGTGTGGTAGTGGTCAGACCTGCAGTTGTGGTTGTTGGAAGTGCTGTTGTTGTTGTTGTTGTTGTTGGACCTGTAGTTGTTGTTGTGGGACCTGCCGTTGTGGTTGTTGGACCTGCTGTTGTGGTTGTTGGACCTGCTGTGGTAGTTGTTTGGCCAGCTGTGGTAGTTGTGGGACCTGCAGTTGTGGTTGTTGGACCTGCTGTTGTAGTTGTGGGACCTGCAGTTGTGGTTGTTGGACCTGCTGTTGTGGTTGTTGGACCTGCTGTGGTAGTTGTTTGGCCAGCTGTGGTAGTTGTGGGACCTGCAGTTGTGGTTGTTGCACCTGCTGTTGTAGATGTAGGACCTGCTGTAGTAGTTGTGGTTGTTGGACCTGCTGTTGTTGTGGGACCTGCTGTGGTTGTTGTTTGGACATCTGTGGTAGTTGTGGGACCTGTAGTTGTTGTTGTGGGACCTGCTGTGGTAGTTGTTGGGCCAGCTGTGGTAGTTGTGGGACCTGCAGTTGTGGTTGTTGCACCTGCTGTCGTAGATGTAGGACCTGCTGTAGTAGTTGTAGGACCTGCAGTTGTGGTTGTTGGACCTGCTGTTGTAGTTGTGGGACCTGCAGTTGTGGTTGTTGGACCTGCTGTTGTGGTTGTTGGACCTGCTGTTGTTGTGGGACCTGCTATGGTAGTTGTTGGGACATCTGTGGTAGTTGTGGGACCTGCAGTTGTTGTTGTGGGACCTGCTGTAGTAGTTGTTGGGCCAGATGTTGCAGTTGTTGGGCCAGGTGTGGTAGTGGTCAGACCTGCAGTTGTAGTTGTTAGACCTGCTGTTGTTGTTGTTGGACCTGTAGTTGTTGTTGTGGGACCTACCGTTGTGGTTGTTGGACCTGCTGTTGTAGTTGTTGGACCTGCTGTCGTAATTGTAGGGCCAGCTGTTGAAGTTGTTGGGCCAGCTGTTGTAGTTGTTGGGCCAGCTGTGGTAGTTGTAGGACCTGCAGCAGTGGTTGTTGGGCCAGCTGTTGTAGTTGTAGGGCCTGCTGTTGTAGTTGTTGGGCCAGCTGTTGAAGTTATGGGACCTGGAGTTGTTGTTGTCGGACCTGCAGTTGTGGTTGTTGGACCAGCTGTTGTAGTTGTGGGACCTGCAGTTGTGGTTGTTGGACCTGCTGTTGTTGTTGTTGGACCTGTTGTTGTGGGACCTGCTGTGGTAGTTGTTGGGACATCTGTGGTAGTTGTGGGACCTGCAGTTGTTGTTGTGGGACCTGCAGTAGTGGTTGTTGGGCCACGTGTTGTAGTTGTTGGGCCAGGTGTGGTAGTGGTCAGACCTGCAGTTGTGGTTGTTGGACCTGCTGTTGTTGTTGTTGGACCTGTAGTTGTTGGGCCGGCTGTAGTAGTTGTTGGGCCAGTTGTTATTGTGGGACCTGCAGTTGTGGTTGTTGGGCCAGCTGTTGTTGTTGGACCTGTTGTTGTAGTTGTTTGATCTGCAGTTGTTGTTGTGGGACCTGCTGTGGTTGTTGTGCCAGCTGTTGTTGTGGGAGCTGCTGTAGTAGTTGTTGGGCCGGCTGTTGTAGTTGTTGGGCCAGCTGTGGTAGTTGTAGGACCTGCAGTTGTGGTTGTTTGGCCAGCTGTTGTAGTTGAAGGACCTGCTGTCGTAGTTGTTGAACCTGCAGTTGTAGTTGTTAGACCGGCTGTAGTAGTTGTAGGACCTGCAGTTGTGGTTGTTAGGCCAGCTGTTGTAGTTGAAGGACCTGCTGTCGTAGTTGTTGGACCTGCAGTTGTAGTTGTTGGACCGGCTGTAGTAGTTGTAGGACCTGCAGTTGTGGCTGTTGGGTCAGCTGTTGTATCATAAAATGGTGCGATAAGATATTTTTATATTTTGTACATTGACAATCAGTTGAGTATTAAATTAAAGGTAAGGGGGCAGAATAAACTGACCTGCAATAATACTGCTTTCATCTATATTCAGGATTACAATTGATGTATCTATTGTCATTATGAGAGCCTCTTCTGCATCAGTAACGCTGGGAACTACTGATTGATTTGCAAAGATCAATTGAAGTTCTGTCCGGACAGAGCCTTCCCTGTAGAGATGAATAAGGTTGTCATTTGTTATTTAGAAACCAATAGATAATAAAATATATGCAAATTAATTTAAATGTGGTAAAAGGAAAACAGTACTGACCAAAGACGTGTGACATGTGATCTACGAAATGTTTTTGGATAAACATGGCGGTATCCTCTATTACACTAAAAATAAAATGCAACATATTTGAACAATTATTAAACTGGGATTTTTGTAGGCATAGATTTAAAATATAAGAGCCTTAAAGTGTATTACCTCTGTTGTTATATTAAGACTTAAGTCTTTGTATTCTTGAGACTGGGGATTGTTGTACGCTGGGATCCAATCAAGCAGCAATCGAAACTCCAGTAGAAGGTAGCCTTCATCTTCTTTTACAGGGTCAGCTGATTCTGTTGTGGCTGTGGGGGAAATAGTGGGGGTCACTGTGACTATTGTAGTTGTAGAAGAAAAATCTGTGACTGTTGAATCTGTTGTGGGACCTGCAGTTGTTGTTGTTGGACCAGCTGTTGTTGTGGGACCTGCTGTAGTAGTTGTTGTGCCAGTTGTGGTAGTTGTTGGGCCAGCTGTGGTAGTTGTGGGACCTGCAGTTGTGGTTGTTGCACCTGCTGTGGTAGTTGTAGGACCTGCTGTGGTAGTTGTAGGACCTGCAGTTGTGGTTGTTGGACCTGCAGTTGTTGTTGTGGGACCTGCTGTGGTAGTTGTTGGGCCAGCTGTGGTAGTTGTGGGACCTGCAGTTGTGGTTGTTGCACCTGCTGTCGTAGATGTAGGACCTGCTGTAGTAGTTGTAGGACCTGCAGTTGTGGTTGTTGGACCTGCTGTTGTAGTTGTGGGACCTGCAGTTGTGGTTGTTGGAACTGCTGTTGTGGTTGTTGGACCTGCTATGGTAGTTGTTGGGACATCTGTGGTAGTTGTGGGACCTGCAGTTGTTGTTGTGGGACCTGCTGTAGTAGTTGTTGGGCCAGGTGTTGTAGTTGTTGGGCCAGGTGTGGTAGTGGTCAGACCTGCAGTTGTAGTTGTTGGACCTGCTGTTGTTGTTGTTGTGGGACCTGCTGTTGTAGTTGTGGGACCTGCTGTCGTAATTGTAGGGCCAGCTGTTGAAGTTGTTGGGCCAGCTGTTGTAGTTGTTGGGCCAGCTGTGGTAGTTGTAGGACCTGCAGTGGTGGTTGTTGGGCCAGTTGTTATTGTGGGACCTGCAGTTGTGGTTGTTGGGTCAGCTGTTGTTGTTGTTGGACCTGTTATGGTAGTTGTTTGATCTGCAGTTGTTGTTGTGGGACTTGCTGTGGTGGTTGTTGGGCCAGCTGTGGTAGTTGTGGGACCTGCAGGTGTGGTTGTTGCACCTGATGTTGTTGTTGTGGGACCTGCTGTAGTAGTTGTTGGGCCAGGTGTTGTAGTTGTTGGGCCTGGTGTTGTACTTGTTGGGCCAGCTGTGGTAGTTGTTGGACCTGCAGTTGTGGTTGTTGGGCCAGCTGTTGAAGTTGTGGGACCTGCCGTTGTGGTTGTTGGAGCTGCTGTTGTAGTTGGTGTACCTGCAGTTGTTGTTGTGGGACCTGCTGTGGTAGTTGTTGGGCCAGCTGTGGTAGTTGTGGGACCTGCAGTTGTGGTTGTTGGACCTGCTGTTGTTGTTGTAAGGCCTGCCGTTGTGGTTGTTGGAGCTGCTGTTGTAGTTGGTGTACCTGCAGTTGTTGTTGTGGGACCTGCTGTGGTAGTTGTTGGGCCAGCTGTGGTAGTTGTGGGACCTGCAGTTGTGGTTGTTGGACCTGCTGTTGTGGTTGTTGGACCTGCTGTTGTTGTGGGACCTGCTATGGTAGTTGTTGGGACATCTGTGGTAGTTGTGGGACCTGCAGTTGTTGTTGTGGGACCTGCTGTAGTAGTTGTTGGGCCAGGTGTTGTAGTTGTTGGACCTGTTATTGTAGTTGTTTGATCTGCAGTTGTTGTTGTGGGACTTGCTGTGGTAGTTGTTGGGCCAGCTGTGGTAGTTGTGGGACCTGCAGTTGTGGTTGTTGCACCTGCTGTGGTAGTTGTAGGACCTGCTGTGGTAGTTGTAGGACCTGCAGTTGTGGTTGTTGGACCTGCAGTTGTAGTTGTGGGACCTGCAGTTGTTGTTGTGGGACCTGCTGTTGTAGTTGTTGTGACTGCTGTTGTGATTGTTGGACCTGCTGTTGTCGTTGTTGGACCCGCAGTTGTTGTTGTGGGACCTGCTGTGGTAGTTGTTGGGGTGGCTGTGGTAGTTGTGGGACCTGCAGTTGTTGTTGTGGGACCTGCTGTAGTAGTTGTTGGTCCGGCTGTTGTAGTTGTTGGGCCAGGTGCGGTAGCTGTCAGACCTGCATTTGTGGTTGTAGGACCTGCTGTGGTAGTAGTAGGACCTGCAGTTGTGGTTGTTGGACCTGCAGTTGCAGTTGTGGGAACTGCAGTTGTTGTTGTTGTTGTGGGACCTGCTGTTGTTGTTGTTGTTGGACCTGCAGTTGTTGTTGTGTGACCTGCTGTGGTAGTTGTTGGGGCAGCTGTGGTAGTTTTAGAACCTGCAGTTGTTGTGGGACCTGCTGTAGTAGTTGTTGGGCCGGCTGTTGTAGTTGTTGTGCCAGGTGTGGTAGTTGTCAGACTTGCAGTTGTGGTTGTTGGACCTGCTGTAGTAGTTGTTGGACCTGCTGTAGTAGTTGTGGGACCTGCAGTTGTTGTTGTGGGACCTGCTGTGGTAGTTGTTCGGCCAGCTGTGGTAGTTGTAGGACCTGCAGTTGTGGTTGTTCGACCTGCTGTTGTGGCTGTTGGACCTGTAGTTGTTGTTGTTGGGCCAGGTGTTGTAGTTGTTCGGCCAGTTATTGTTATTGTGGGACCTGCAGTTGTGGTTGTTGGACCAGCTGTTGTAGCTGGTGTAGTAGTTGTAGGACCTGTCATTGTTGTTGTGCCAGCTGTTGTAGCACTCTTAAAAATGAGCAGAATACATGCACTTACAAATATATATTTTTGAATTGATACTTTCTATTACTATTACTTTTGATACTATTTCATGCATTTTGCTCAAATACCATCAACTTAATAAATTACGTCAATAAAGCTCAATAAAATGTCAAATTCATTGCTGAGTTTTTAATGAAGTACAAATACACAATTTATTTAGTCTCAATTTTCAATAAAATCGTAATCGTTAAATGTGCTTTAGGGTGAGATTGAAGAGGTACAGTTTAAGGGTAATTATTCAGAAATGCCATAGCCATGCATCAGTTACTGGTGATTGAAATGTTCTGTGAGAGTACCTGTGTTGAGTTTACTGTGCCTGCATCTAAATGAGCCAATCTAGAGTTTAGACCACTCCCGGGTCATTTCTGAGCAATCGAGCATCTTTTGCCTGATTGGTTCTTGGAATCCATTTTTCATGTCAATCACAGCAGCGTGAATTCAACAATCAATCGCCATAGTGTTCAGTATATTTTCTCTATTTTTTGTTCTACTGGTAATTTATATTACTTTGTTTTTACCTTTTTATAGTATTTTTTAAAAATGTTAATTGGTTTAATTTGTTGATGAAGAATCATTTATTTTAGGACACTTCTTGATAGCAAAGTATTTGACTTAATTAAGGCATGATCATGGGAAGACACATGGGAGCATTTACCAAGCATCTTCAATGAGACAGGGGCCGTGTTCCGAAGTGGAGGCAGCGACTCGCTAGAGCACTTCCTTGTGAGTCGCGTACTATGGAGCGTCCTATGGAGACGAGGCTAGAGTGTTGCCTAGAATTCGTGAACGTTCGGAGCGCAGAGGGTTGTGGGTATTTTTGTTCGATGAAGATACATCAATGCATCCTTGAAAAATCGCAGAATTCTCAAGAACAAAGGCTGCGAAAAGGGTGCAAATTTCAGAGTGTTGTCGAGTGTTCTTGACATTGGAACAGTGCTTGGCGGCGTTCTATGACGCAGCGTCCTTAAAAAGGCGGCCGTTGAGCATTCTTCCTTCACATTGGAAAACAGCCAATGGGTGTGACATGTGATGTGTTCTTTGAGGAAGAAGGCTGCCGACTCAGGATCGCTTTAACTCACTTTATTTGTTTAACTTTAGGTCGGTTACATGCCGCTATTCCGACATGCCGCTACTTAGACATTGACGTCTAGTGGTCGGAGTGGCGGCATTAATATTATTTTCCAAGCGTCCCACTACTGCGACAATTTTTTTTCCCCATTGTCTGAGTAGCGGCACTTTACTTTTTTTCAAACGTCCTGCCATTCCGACATGAGGCCATTAATATTTGTCATTATCATTGTACTTTAAATTAATTAATTAATGTGATTATACCCATATGTTCTGGACTTAGCATACACGCAGCTTATGCATGGGTGTGACAAATACATGGGAAAACAATTTCTAAAAAGAGCCAATCATCCAACTTCGAGGCTGCCCCTAGTTGGTAATATATAGGACTAGCCTATCCATATCAAATCCAAAAGCAACAATCTTCATAACAAAATCAGAGTATCCTTTTCAAAAAATATTATTTCGCCGTTCTTAAATTAGGCTTCCACAGCGCAAAAAAGGTAGGCCTACACCTTGAAACTTTGTTCAATCAACTTAAAGTCCGATTAAACTTCATTCAAAGGCAGTCCATAATTCTAATTAAATTGATTTCTAACGAACAAGTCCAAATTTCAGGTCCTAGAGCTTTATTCGTGCTTCTTCTTATATATTTTTAAGTAGACTGCTGGCCTGCACGCACAGAGTTTGTTTGATGCATGGAGTTTCAACCTTTTCCCCCTGAGAGCTGAATAAAAATGAGGAGAGCTCCCTGTCTTTTACATAATGTGTAGGCCTAACATTTATTCACATGGCCGGTTCAAAATCACCTAGTTTTTGACTGAAATGTGTGCCGATATCAATTATTGTGAAAAACATTGTTTGGAGTAGAGGTCTGCACTCGCGATGCAAATGGAAGCTCATTGCGGGTGCGGGCGGGATGATAGAGGTAGGCCTACATTTATTCTATATTAATAACTATTATTATTATTCTATTGCACTTTCTATGAAAAGTAGGCCTAATTGTCGTAATAGCGGTACCAAAAAAGATCGGATGCGGGCGGGATGATAGAGGTAGGCCTACATTTATTCTATATTAATAACTATTAATATTATTCTATTGCACTTTCTATGAAAAGTAGGCCTAATTGTCATATTAATAACTATTATTATTATTCTATTGCACTTTCTATGAAAAGTAGGCCTAATTGTCGTAATAGCGGTACCAAATTGTAGTAGGCCTAATTGTCGTAATAGCGGTACCAAATTGTCGTAATAGCGGTACCAAAAAAGATCGGATTAGGGGCATGTCTAAATAGAGGCATGTCGTAATGACGGGATGTCGTAATGGAGGGTTGTCATAATAACGGGCTATCGTAATAAAGGGCGGGACCCCCTTTAGGTCTATTATCTATCAAGCAAATGGAGAAGAATCGTAAAATTCACGCGCGTGGAGCTCCCCTTAGCTGGATATCTTAAAAGATACGCTGCCTGTAGGGTTTCTGTCCCTCCCCCGCATGTGTTGTTTGTTAGTATCTGGGCAGGCGTGGCCTCTATGACGCATACTATGCTCTGATTGGCTAGTGTTGAACGCCCGCCCCCAGTGTATTGTGTGCCGCCATCTGGTGACCAGGTGCGGTTAATACAACTTATATATTTCTTTGTTTCTTTGTGGCTATGTGAGGATATTACAGCCTGTTGATACATATGTTATTATTTATTCTTAACAGACATGATTCTTATAGGGAAGCTTTCACATTGTGGGCAGTAACAACTAAGGAAACAAAAGTTGAGGGGAGTGACCATCATGGAGAGTTCCTAAGATGAACACTACTTTGTAAATTGAAGTCACATAACATAAAACACGTTTCCTGCATTTTTCTTTATTTCAATTTCTTGATATATACTTTTTGAATTCATGCAGTAAACAACTCAATGTTGCATTGCTTATGTATATGTTTTTTACATGGCAAGTGCTTTAATGTTAGATAAAATAAAATATATTACATTTTAGTTAAGATTTTAGCTATAAGTTAAGTGTATTAAAAAGTGTTCCATTAAATGGTTTTACATGTTTCATAACAGATATATATATATATATATATCGTTTTTACGCAATGGTTATGTACTGATTGCATTAATAGCATTGTAGCGTGTTGGTTATCAACACATGTTGTTTATACATTTTTAAACAGGGTGTGACATAGTGAAGAGAAGATGAGCAAAGCGACAACATCTATATTTTTGCTAGTGGTAGCTTTGCTGGTGGTAGCTGGTGCTGCAGATGTGCTTGTGACTGCAGGTGCAGCATTAGTTGGCACTGTTACTCTTGATGTTGTTGAAGACATGACAGTGGAGGGTCTGTGTGTTGTTGTTGTTGTTGCAGCAACTGTTGATGTGGTATCACTTGTTCGATTTGGCATGGCTATGGGAAAGGTCAAGGTGTTTTTAGAAAAATGGTGCGATAAGATATTTTTATATTTTGTACATTGACAATCAGTTTAAGGACCTGCTGTCGTAGTTGTTGGACCTGCAGTTGTAGTTTTTGGACCGGCTGTTGTAGTTGTTGGACCTGCAGTTGTGGCTGTTGCACCCGCTGTTGTGGCTGTTGGACCTGCAGTTGTTGTTGTTCGGTCAGCTGTTGTACCATGAAATGGTGCGATAAGATATTTTTATATTTTGTACATTGACAATCAGTTTAAGGACCTGCTGTCGTAGTTGTTGGACCTGCTGTTGTGGTTGTTCGACCGGCTGTTGTGGCTGTTGGACCTGCAGTTGTTGTTGTTGGGCCAGTTATTGTTATTGTGGGACCTGCAGTTGTGGTTGTTGGACCAGCTGTTATAGCTGGTGTAGTAGTTGTAGGACCTGTCATTGTTGTTGTTGTGCCAGCTGTTGTAGCACTCTTAAAAATGAGCAGAATACATGCACTTACAAATATATATTTTAGAATTGATACTTTCTATTACTATTACTTTTGATACTATTTCATGCATTTTGCTCAAATACCATCAACTTAATAAATTACGTCAATAAAGCTCAATAAAATGTCAAATTCATTGCTGAGTAATGAAGTTGGCATTGTTACTCTTGATGTTGTTGAAGACATGACAGTGGAGGGTCCGTGTGTTGTTGTTATTGTTGTTGTTGCAGCAACTGTTGATGTGGTATCGCTTGTTCGATTTGGCATGGCTATGGGAAAGGTCAAAATGTTTTTAGTAAAATGGTGTGATAAGATATTTCTATATTTTGTACATTGACAATCAGTTGAAGGACCTGCTGTCGTAGTTGTTGGACCTGCAGTTGTAGTTGTTGGACTGGCTGTAGTAGTTGTAGGACCTGCAGTTGTGGCTGTTGGGTCAGCTGTTGTATCATAAAATGGTGCGATAAGATATTTTTATATTTTGTACATTGACAATCAGTTGAGTATTAAATTAAAGGTAAGGGGGCAGAAGAAACTGACCTGCAATAATACTGCTTTCATCTATATTCAGGAATACAATTAATTTATGTAGTGTCATTATGAGAGCCTCTTCTGCATCAGTAACGCTGGGAACTACTGATTGATTTGCAAAGATCAATTGAAGTTCTGTCCAGACAGAGCCTTCCCTGTAGAGATGAATAAGGTTCTCATTTGTTATTTAGAAACCAATAGGTTATCTAATATATGCAAATGAATTTATACGTGTGAAAAAGAAAACAGTACTGACCAAAGACGTGTGACATGTGATCTACGAAATGTTTTTGGATAAACATGGCGGTACCCTCTATTACACTAAAAATGAGATGCAACATATTTGAAAAATGATTAAACTGGGATTTTTGTAAGCATAGATTTAAAATATAAGAGCCTTAAAGTCCATTACCTCTGTTGTTATATTAAGACTTAAGTCTTTGTATTCTTGAGACTGGGGATTGTTGTACGCTGGGATCCAATCACGCAATATTCGAAACTCCAGTAGAAGGTAGCCTTCATCTTCTTTTACAGGGTCAGCTGATTCTGTTGTGGCTGTGGGGGGTACTAGTGGGGGTCACTGTGACTATTGTAGTTGTAGAAGAATCTGTGATTGCTGCATTCATCTGTAAATTGGTAGAAAGTAGAAGATGTACCTGAAATGACTTACCTTGAAATGTAAAATGTTTGCTTTTATTGTCTTTACTTCTTATTTAGGGGATGTGAACAGATGTTTGACCATCTGTGAAATTCTACTTGGCTGCCTCTGTCAGTTTATTTCTTTAGAATTGTTGATTTGTTTAGTTGATTGATTCTTTGTTTGTTTATTTGCATGGGGAATGAATGATTATCATGTTAAACGTTTTGTTGTTGTTGTTTTGCGATGCAAATGTATGAACAAGAGAGAATGAATGACATGAGATTAATGGAATAAAAAATAAATGTAACTATTATGTTCAGTTAGCGTTCAAGGATTTCGGTGATTTTTTTTTTAGACCTAGATTAATAATCATTCACAGTATTGAAAAGCAAATGTTTAATGACAAATACATAATTATTGCACAATTACATTAGATAATAAAAAGATAATAAAAAATGTAATTATTGGTATTCAATTTTTTTTTTTTGTGGATCACTATGTTAAAATTGTATCTACATTAATGTAAGATTTGGAGGCTTAATTTATTGTGTTTGATGAAACAAATGTACAAATACCTGGGTTTTGAGTGAATTATTGTCAGTGAAAGACATCATACCATCCACAAAGGATATGGATTCATGAGTTTCTCAAATCATTTGAAAACCTGAAAGTATGTATGTACAATACGGAATAAATCTGAACACTAACATAGTTAGATTTGGTCACAAAGTAAAAATAGGATGGTATATAATTTAGAGATTTAAAGGGCTAATGTGATTGATATTGACTTACCTTCTGTAATATAACTTAAGTATGAATTTAGATAGAGAATATAATTTATTTTAATTGTGAAAAAGGATAATATTTTACATGCCTACCGTAACAGTAGTTGTAGGACTTGCAGTTGTGGTTGTTGGGCCAGCTGTTGTAGTTGTCGGACTTGTTGTGGGACCAGTAGGTCCAGCTGTTGTAGTTGATGGACCTGCAGTTGTGGTTGTTGGGCCAGCTGTTGTAGTTGTTGGCCCATCTGTGGTAGTTGTGGGAACTGCAGTTGTGGTTGTTGCACCTGCTGTAGTAGTTGTAGAACCTGCAGTTGTGGTTGTTGCACCTACTGTCATAGTTGTAGGGCCAGTTGAGGTAGTTGTTGGACCTGCAGTTGTAGTTGGTGCACCTGCTGTAGTAGTTGTAGGGCCTGCAGTTGTGGTTGTTGCACCTGCTGTCGTAGTTATAGGGCCAGTTGTTGTAGTTGTAGAACCTGCAGTTGTGGTTCTTGGGCCAGCTGTTGTAGTTGTGGGACCTGCAGTTGTTATTGTGGGAACTGCAGTTGTGGTTGTTGGGGCAGCTGTTGTAGTTGTTGGACCTGCTGTTTTGGTTGTTGGACCTGCTGTTGTAGTTGTTGGACCTACAGTTGTTGTTGTGGGACCTGCTATGGTAGTTGTTGGGCCAGCTGTGGTAGTTGTGGGACCTGCAGTTGTGGTTGTTGCACCTTCTGTTGTAGTTGTGGGACCTGCAATTTTTGTTGTGGGACCTGCTGTAGTAGTTGTTGGGCCAGGTGTTGTAGTTGTTGGGCCTGCTGTTGTAGTTGTTGGGCCAACTGTGGTAGTTGTAGGACCTGCAGTTGTGGTTGTTGGACCTGCTGTTGTAGTTGTGGGACCTGCAGTTGTAGTTGTTGGGCCAGCTGTTGTTGTTGTTGGACCTGTAGTTGTTGTTGTGGGACCTACAGTTGTGGTTGTTGGACCTGCTGTCGTAATTGTAGGGCCAGCCGTTGAAGTTGGGCCAGCTGTTGTAGTTGTTGGGCCAGCTGTGGTAGTTGTAGGACCTGCAGTAGTGGTTGTTGGGCCAGCTGTTGTAGTTGTTGGTCCGGCTGTAGTAGTTGTTGGGCCAGTTGTTATTGTGGGACCTGCATTTGTGGTTGTTAGGCCTGCCGTGGTGGTTGTTGGAGCTGCTGTTGTAATTGATGTACCTGCAGTTGTTGTTGTGGGACCTGCTGTCGTAGATGTAGGACCTGCTGTAGTAGTTGTAGGACCTGCAGTTGTGGTTGTTGGACCCACTGTTGTGGTTGTTGGACCTGCTGTTGTTGTGGGACCTGCTGTGGTCGTTGTTGGGCCAGGTGTTGTAGTTGTTGGGCCAGGTGTGGTAGTGGTCAGACCTACCGTTGTGGTTGTAGGGCCAGCTGTTGAAGTTGTTGGGCCGGCTGTAGTAGTTGTTGGGCCAGTTGTTATTGTGGGACCTGCAGTTGTGGTTGTTGGGCCAGCTGTTGTTGTTGTTGGACCTGCAGTTGTGGTTGTTGCACCTGCTGTCGTAGTTGTAGGACCTGTTGCAGTAGTTGTAGGACGTGCAGTTGTGGTTGTTGGACCTGCTGTTGTTGTTGATGGGCCTGCTGTTGTGGTTGTTGGACCTGCTATTGTAGTTGTTGGACCTGTAGTTGTGGTTGTTGGACCTGCTGTTGTAGTTGTGGGACCTGCAGTTGTGGTTGTTGGGCCAGCTGTTGTAGTTGTTGGTCCGGCTGTAGTAGTTGTTGGGCCAGTTGTTATTGTGGGACCTGCATTTGTGGTTGTTGGGCCAGCTGTTGTTGTTGTTGGACCTGTTATTGTAGTTGTTTGATCTGCAGTTGTTGTTGTTGGACCTGCTGTTGTAGTTATGGGACTTGAAGTTGTGACAGTTGGGCCAGCTGTTGTTGTTGATGGGCCTGCTGTTGTGGTTGTTGGACCTGCTGTTGTAGTTGTTGGACCTGCAGTTGTGGTTGTTGGACCAGCTGTTGTTGTTGTGGGACCTGCTGTAGTAGTTGTTAGGCCATCTGTTGTAGTTGTTGGACCAGCTGTTGTAGTTGCGGGATCTGCAATTGTTGTAGGGCCAGCTGTTGTTGTTGTGGGAGCTGCTGTAGTAGTTGTTTGTCCGGCTGTTGTGGTTGTTGGACCTGCTGTTGTAGTTGTTTCACCTGCACTTGTGGTTGTTGGACCAGCTGTTGTTGTGGGACCTGCTGTAGTCGTCGTTGGGCCGGCTGTTGTAGTTGTTGGGCCAGCTGTGGTAGTTATGGGACCTGCAGTTGTGGTTGTTGGACCTGCCGTTGTTGTGGGACCTGCAGTGGTCGTTGTTGGGACATCTGTGGTAGTTATGGGACCTGCAGTTGTTGATGTGTGACCTGCTGCAGTAGTTGTTGGGCCAGGTGTTGTAGTTGTTGGGCCTGCTGTTGTAGTTGTTGGGCCAACTGTGGTAGTTGTAGGACCTGCAGTTGTGGTTGTTGGACCTGCTGTTGTAGTTGTGGGACCTGCAGTTGTGGTTGTTGGGCCAGCTGTTGTTGTTGGACCTGTAGTTGTTGTTGTGGGACCTACAGTTGTGGTTGTTGGACCTGCTGTCGTAATTGTAGGGCCAGCCGTTGAAGTTGGGCCAGCTGTTGTAGTTGTTGGGCCAGCTGTGGTAGTTGTAGGACCTGCAGTAGTGGTTGTTGGGCCAGCTGTTGTAGTTGTTGGTCCGGCTGTAGTAGTTGTTGGGCCAGTTGTTATTGTGGGACCTGCATTTGTGGTTGTTGGGCCAGCTGTTGTTGTTGTTGGACCTGTTATTGTAGTTGTTTGATCTGCAGTTGTTGTTGTGGGACCTGCTGTAGTAGTTGTTGGGCCAGGTGTTGTAGTTGTTGGGCCAGCTGTTGAAGTTGTGGGACCTGGAGTTGTTGTTGTCGGACCTGCAGTTGTGGTTGTTGGGCCAGCTGTTGTAGTTGTAAGACCTGCCGTTGTGGTTGTTGGACCTGCTGTTGTAGTTGTTGTACCTGCAATTGTTTTTGTGGGACCTGCTGTGGTAGTTGTTGGGCCAGCTGTGGTAGTTGTGGGACCTGCAGCTGTGGTTGTTGCACCTGCTGTCGTAGATGTAGGACCTGCTGTAGTAGTTGTAGGACCTGCAGTTCTGGTTGTTGGGCCTGCTGTTGTAGTTGTGGGACCTGCAGTTGTGGTTGTTGGATCTGCTGTTGTGGTTGTTGGACCTGCTGTTGTTGTGGGACCTGCTGTGGTAGTTGTTGGGCCAGCTGTGGTTGTTGTGGGACCTGCTGTAGTAGTTGTTGGGCCAGGTGCTGTAGTTGTTGGGCCTGGTGTTGTAGTTGATGGGCCAGCTGTGGTAGTTGTAGGACCTGCTGTTGTAGTTGTTGGGCCAGCTGTAGTGGTTGTTGGGCCAGCTGTTGTAGTTGTTGGGCCAGTTGTTATTGTGGGACCTGCAGTTGTGGTTGTTGGGCCAGCTGTTGTTGTTGGACCTGTTATTGTAGTTGTTTGATCTGCAGTTGTTGTAGGACTTGCTGTGGTAGTTGTTGGGCCAGCTGTGATAGTTGTGGGATCTGCAGTTGTGGTTGTTGCACCTGCTGTTGTTGTGGGACCTGCTGTAGTAGTTTTTGGGCCAGGTGTTGTAGTTGTTGGGCCTGCTGTTGTAGTTGTTGGGCCAACTGTGGTAGTTGTAGGACCTACAGTTGCGGTTGTTGGACCTGCTGTTGTAGTTGTGGGACCTGCAGTTGTGGTTGTTGGGCCAGCTGTTGAAGTTGTGGGACCTGGAGTTGTTGTTGTTAGGCCTGTCGTTGTGGTTGTTGGAGCTGCTGTTGTAGTTGTTGTACCTGCAGTTGTTGTTGTTGGACCTGCTGTGGTAGTTGTTTGGCCAGCTGTGGTAGTTGTGGGACCTGCAGTTGTGGTTGTTGTACCTGCTGTTGTAGATGTAGGACCTGCTCTAGTAGTTGTAGGACCTGTAGTTGTTGGACCTGCTGTTGTTGTGGGACTTGCTGTGGTAGTTGTTTGGACATCTGTGGTAGTTGTGGGACCTGCAGTTGTGGTTGTTGCACCTGCTGTTGTAGATGTAGGACCTGCAGTAGTAGTTGTAGGACCTGTAGTTGTGGTTGTTGGACCTGCTGTTGTTGTGGGACCTGCTGGGGTAGTTGTTTGGACATCTGTGGTAGTTGTGGGACCTGTAGTTGTTGTTGTGGGACCTGCTGTGGTAGTTGTTTGGCCAGCTGGGGTAGTTGTGGGACCTGCAGTTGTGGTTGTTGCACCTGCTGTCGTAGATGTAGGACCTGCTGTAGTAGTTGTAGGACCTGCAGTTGTGGTTGTTGGACCTGCTGTTGTAGTTGTGGGACCTGCAGTTTTGGTTGTTGGACCTGCTGTCGTTGTTGTTGGACCTGCTGTGGTAGTTGTTTGGCCAGCTGTGGTAGTTGTGGGACCTGCAGTTGTGGTTGTTGCACCTGATATTGTAGATGTAGGACCTGCTGTAGTCGTTGTAGGACCTGCTGTAGTAGTTGTAGGACCTGCAGTTGTGGTTGTTGGACCTGCTGTTGTAGTTGTGGGACCTGCAGTTTTGGTTGTTGGACCTGCTGTCGTTGTTGTTGGACCTGCTGTGGTAGTTGTTTGGCCAGCTGTGGTAGTTGTGGGACCTGCAGTTGTGGTTGTTGCACCTGCTGTTGTAGATGTAGGACCTGCTGTAGTAGTTGTAGGACCTGCTGTAGTAGTTGTAGGACCTGCAGTTGTGGTTGTTGGACCTGCTGTTGTAGTTGTGGGACCTGCAGTTGTGGTTGTTGGACCTGCTGTTGTGGTTGTTGGACCTGCTGCGGTAGTTGTTTGGCCAGCTGTGGTAGTTGTGGGACCTGCAGTTGTGGTTGTTGCACCTGCTGTTGTAGATGTAGGACCTGCTGTAGTAGTTGTAGGACCTGTAGTTGTGGTTGTTGGGCCAGCTGTAGTGGTTGTTGGGCCAGCTGTTGTAGTTGCTGGGCCGGCTGTAGTAGTTGTTGGGCCAGTTGTTATTGTGGGACCTGCAGTTGTGGTTGTTGGGCCAGCTGTTGTTGTTGGACCTGTTATTGTAGTTGTTTGATCTGCAGTTGTTGTGGGACTTGCTGTGGTAGTTGTTCGGCCAGCTGTGATAGTTGTGGGATCTGCAGTTGTGGTTGTTGCACCTGCTGTTGTTGTGGGACCTGCTGTAGTAGTTGTTGGGCCAGGTGTTGTAGTTGTTGGGCCTGCTGTTGTAGTTGTTAGGCCAACTGTGGTAGTTGTAGGACCTGCAGTTGTGGTTGTTGGACCTGCTGTTGTAGTTGTGGGACCTGCAGTTGTGGTTGTTGGGCCAGCTGTTGAAGTTGTGGGACCTGGAGTTGTTGTTAGGCCTGTCGTTGTGGTTGTTGGAGCTGCTGTTGTAGTTGTTGTACCTGCAGTTGTTGTTGTTAGGCCTGTCGTTGTGGTTGTTGGAGCTGCTGTTGTAGTTGTACCTGCAGTTGTTGTTGTTGGACCTGCTGTGGTAGTTGTTTGGCCAGCTGTGGTAGTTGTGGGACCTGCAGTTGTGGTTGTTGCACCTGCTGTTGTAGATGTAGGACCTGCTGTAGTAGTTGTAGGACCTGTAGTTGTGGTTGTTGGACCTGCTGTTGTTGTGGGACCTGCTGTGGTAGTTGTTTGGACATCTGTGGTAGTTGTGGGACCTGCAGTTGTGGTTGTTGCACCTGCTGTTGTAGATGTAGGACCTGCTGTAGTAGTTGTAGGACCTGTAGTTGTGGTTGTTGGACCTGCTGTGGTAGTTGTTTGGACATCTGTGGTAGTTGTGGGACCTGTAGTTGTTGTTGTGGGACCTGCTGTGGTAGTTGTTTGGCCAGCTGTGGTAGTTGTGGGACCTGCTGTAGTGGTTGTTGGACCTGCTGTTGTAGTTGTGGGACCTGCAGTTGTGGTTGTTGGACCTGCTGTTGTGGTTGTTGGACCTGCTGTGGTAGTTGTTTGGCCAGCTGTGGTAGTTGTGGGACCTGCAGTTGTGGTTGTTGGAACTGATGTTGTAGTTGTAGGACCTGCAGTTGTGGTTGTTGGACCTGCTGTTGTAGTTGTGGGACCTGCAGTTGTGGTTGTTGGACCTGCTGTTGTGGTTGTTGGACCTGCTGTTGTGGTTGTTGGACCTGCTGTTGTTGTGGGACCTGCTATGGTAGTTGTTGGGACATCTGTGGTAGTTGTGGGACCTGCAGTTGTTGTGGGACCTGCTGTAGTAGTTGTTGGGCCAGGTGTTGCAGTTGTTGGGCCAGGTGTGGTAGTGGTCAGACCTGCAGTTGTAGTTGTTGGACCTGCTGTTGTAGATGTGGGACCTGCAGTTGTTGTGGGACCTGCAGTTGTGGTTGTTGGGCCAGCTCTTGAAGTTGTTGGGCCTGCTGTTGTCGTTGTTGGACCAGCTGTTGTTGTTGTGGGACCTACTGTAGTAGTTGTTGGGCCGGATGTTGTAGTTGTTGGGCCAGCTGTGGTAGTTGTTGGACCAGCTGTGGTAGTTGTTGGGCCAGCTGTTGTAGTTGTAGGACCTACAGTTGTGGTTGTTGGACCTGCCGTTGTAGTTGAGGGATCTGCAGTTGTTGTTGTGGGCCCTGCTGTTGTGGTTGTTGGCCCAGCTGTTGAAGTGGTTGGGCCTGCAGTTGTTGTGGGACCTGCAGTTGTGGTTGTTGGGCCAGCTGTTGTAGTTGTTGGGCCAGCTGTGGCAGTTGTTGTACCTGCAGTTGTTGTTGTGGGACCTGATGTGGTAGTTGTTGGGTCAGCTGTGGTAGTTGTGGGACCTGCAGTTGTGGTTGTTGCACCTGCTGTCGTAGATGTAGGACCTGCTGTAGTAGTTTTAGGACCTGCAGTTGTGGTTGTTGGACCTGCTGTTGTAGTTGTGGGACCTGCAGTTGTGGTTGTTGGACCTGCTGTTGTGGTTGTTGGACCTGCTGTTGTTGTGGGACCTGCTGTGGTAGTTGTTGGGACATCTGTGGTAGTTGTGGGACCTGCAGTTGTTGTGGGACCTGCTGTAGTAGTTGTTGGGCCAGGTGTTGTAGTTGTTGGGCCAGGTGTGGTAGTGGTCAGACCTGCAGTTGTGGTTGTTGGACCTGCTGTTGTTGTTGTTGGACCTGTAGTTGTTGTTGTGAGACCTACAGTTGTGGTTGTTGGACCTGCTGTTGTAGTTGTTGGGCCTGCTGTGTTAATTGTAGGGCCAGCTGTTGAAGTTGTTGGACCTGCTGTTGTTGTTGTAGGACCTGCTGTGGTAGTTGTAGGACCTGCAGTTGTGGTTGTTGGAACTGATGTTGTAGTTGTAGGACCTGCAGTTGTGGTTGTTGGACCTGCTGTTGTAGATGTGGGACCTACAGTTGTTGTGGGACCTGCAGTTGTGGTTGTTGGGCCAGCTGTTGAAGTTGTTGGGCCTGCTGTTGTGGTTGTTGGACCAGCTGTTGTTGTTGTGGGACCTACTGTAGTAGTTGTTGGGCCGGATGTTGTAGTTGTTGGGCCAGCTGTGGTAGTTGTTGGGCCAGCTGTGGTAGTTGTTGGGCCAGCTGTTGTAGTTGTAGGACCTACAGTTGTGGTTGTTTGACCTGCTGTTGTAGTTGAGGGACCTGCAGTTGTTGTCGTGGGCCCTGATGTTGTGGTTGTTGGCCCAGCTGTTGAAGTTGTTGGGCCTGCTGTTGTGGTTGTGGGACCTACTGTTGTAGTTGTTGGGCCTGCTGTGGTACTTGTAGGACCTGCAGTTGTGGTTGTTGGACCTGCTGTTGTAGTTGTGGGACCTGCAGTTGTTGTTGTAGGACCTACAGTTGTGGTTGTTGGACCTGCTGTCGTAGATGTAGGACCTGCTGTAGTAGTTTTAGGACCTGCAGTTGTGGTTGTTGGACCTGCTGTTGTAGTTGTGGGACCTGCAGTTGTGGTTGTTGGACCTGCTGTTGTGGTTGTTGGACCTGCTGTTGTTGTGGGACCTGCTGTGGTAGTTGTTGGGACATCTGTGGTAGTTGTGGGACCTGCAGTTGTTGTGGGACCTGCTGTAGTAGTTGTTGGGCCAGGTGTTGTAGTTGTTGGGCCAGGTGTGGTAGTGGTCAGACCTGCAGTTGTGGTTGTTGGACCTGCTGTTGTTGTTGTTGGACCTGTAGTTGTTGTTGTGAGACCTACAGTTGTGGTTGTTGGACCTGCTGTTGTAGTTGTTGGGCCTGCTGTGTTAATTGTAGGGCCAGCTGTTGAAGTTGTTGGACCTGCTGTTGTTGTTGTAGGACCTGCTGTGGTAGTTGTAGGACCTGCAGTTGTGGTTGTTGGACCTGCTGTTGTAGATGTGGGACCTACAGTTGTTGTGGGACCTGCAGTTGTGGTTGTTGGGCCAGCTGTTGAAGTTGTTGGGCCTGCTGTTGTGGTTGTTGGACCAGCTGTTGTTGTTGTGGGACCTACTGTAGTAGTTGTTGGGCCGGATGTTGTAGTTGTTGGGCCAGCTGTGGTAGTTGTTGGGCCAGCTGTTGTAGTTGTAGGACCTACAGTTGTGGTTGTTGGACCTGCTGTTGTAGTTGAGGGATCTGCAGTTGTTGTTGTGGGCCCTGCTGTTGTGGTTGTTGGCCCAGCTGTTGAAGTTGTTGGGCCTGCAGTTGTTGTGGGACCTGCAGTTGTGGTTGTTGGGCCAGCTGTTGTAGTTGTTGGGCCAGCTGTGGCAGTTGTTGTACCTGCAGTTGTTGTGGGACCTGCTGTAGTAGTTGTTGGGCCAGGTGTTGTAGTTGTTGGGCCAGGTGTGGTAGTGGTCAGACCTGCAGTTGTGGTTGTTGGACCTGCTGTTGTTGTTGGACCTGTAGTTGTTGTTGTGAGACCTACAGTTGTGGTTGTTGGACCTGCTGTTGTAGTTGTTGGGCCTGCTGTGTTAATTGTAGGGCCAGTTGTTGAAGTTGTTGGACCTGCTGTTGTTGTTGTAGGACCTGCTGTGGTAGTTGTAGGACCTGCAGTTGTGGTTGTTGGAACTGATGTTGTAGTTGTAGGACCTGCAGTTGTGGTTGTTGGACCTGCTGTTGTAGATGTGGGACCTACAGTTGTTGTGGGACCTGCAGTTGTGGTTGTTGGGCCAGCTGTTGAAGTTGTTGGGCCTGCTGTTGTGGTTGTTGGACCAGCTGTTGTTGTTGTGGGACCTACTGTAGTAGTTGTTGGGCCGGATGTTGTAGTTGTTGGGCCAGCTGTGGTAGTTGTTGGGCCAGCTGTGGTAGTTGTTGGGCCAGCTGTTGTAGTTGTAGGACCTACAGTTGTGGTTGTTTGACCTGCTGTTGTAGTTGAGGGACCTGCAGTTGTTGTCGTGGGCCCTGATGTTGTGGTTGTTGGCCCAGCTGTTGAAGTTGTTGGGCCTGCTGTTGTGGTTGTGGGACCTACTGTTGTAGTTGTTGGGCCTGCTGTGGTACTTGTAGGACCTGCAGTTGTGGTTGTTGGACCTGCTGTTGTAGTTGTGGGACCTGCAGTTGTTGTTGTAGGACCTACAGTTGTGGTTGTTGGACCTGCTGTTGTTGTTGTAGGACCTGCTGTGGTAGTTGTAGGACCAGCAGTTGTGGTTGTTGGAACTGATGTTGTAGTTGTAGGACGTGCAGTTGTGGTTGTTGGACCTGCTGTTGTAGATGTGGGACCTGCAGTTGTTGTGGGACCTGCAGTTGTGGTTGTTGGGCCAGCTGTTGAAGTTGTTGGGCCTGCTGTTGTGATTGTTGGACCAGCTGTTGTTGTTGTGGGACCTACTGTAGTAGTTGTTGGGCCGGATGTTGTAGTTGTTGGGCCAGCTGTGGTAGTTGTTGGACCAGCTGTGGTAGTTGTTGGGCCAGCTGTTGTAGTTGTAGGACCTACAGTTGTAGTTGTTGGACCTGCTGTTGTAGATGTGGGACCTGCAGTTGTTGTGGGACCTGCAGTTGTGGTTGTTGGGCCAGCTGTTGAAGTTGTTGGGCCTGCTGTTGTCGTTGTTGGACCAGCTGTTGTTGTTGTGGGACCTACTGTAGTAGTTGTTGGGCCGGATGTTGTAGTTGTTGGGCCAGCTGTGGTAGTTGTTGGACCAGCTGTGGTAGTTGTTGGGCCAGCTGTTGTAGTTGTAGGACCTACAGTTGTGGTTGTTGGACCTGCCGTTGTAGTTGAGGGATCTGCAGTTGTTGTTGTGGGCCCTGCTGTTGTGGTTGTTGGCCCAGCTGTTGAAGTGGTTGGGCCTGCAGTTGTTGTGGGACCTGCAGTTGTGGTTGTTGGGCCAGCTGTTGTAGTTGTTGGGCCAGCTGTGGCAGTTGTTGTACCTGCAGTTGTTGTTGTGGGACCTGATGTGGTAGTTGTTGGGTCAGCTGTGGTAGTTGTGGGACCTGCAGTTGTGGTTGTTGCACCTGCTGTCGTAGATGTAGGACCTGCTGTAGTAGTTTTAGGACCTGCAGTTGTGGTTGTTGGACCTGCTGTTGTAGTTGTGGGACCTGCAGTTGTGGTTGTTGGACCTGCTGTTGTGGTTGTTGGACCTGCTGTTGTTGTGGGACCTGCTGTGGTAGTTGTTGGGACATCTGTGGTAGTTGTGGGACCTGCAGTTGTTGTGGGACCTGCTGTAGTAGTTGTTGGGCCAGGTGTTGTAGTTGTTGGGCCAGGTGTGGTAGTGGTCAGACCTGCAGTTGTGGTTGTTGGACCTGCTGTTGTTGTTGTTGGACCTGTAGTTGTTGTTGTGAGACCTACAGTTGTGGTTGTTGGACCTGCTGTTGTAGTTGTTGGGCCTGCTGTGTTAATTGTAGGGCCAGCTGTTGAAGTTGTTGGACCTGCTGTTGTTGTTGTAGGACCTGCTGTGGTAGTTGTAGGACCTGCAGTTGTGGTTGTTGGACCTGCTGTTGTAGATGTGGGACCTACAGTTGTTGTGGGACCTGCAGTTGTGGTTGTTGGGCCAGCTGTTGAAGTTGTTGGGCCTGCTGTTGTGGTTGTTGGACCAGCTGTTGTTGTTGTGGGACCTACTGTAGTAGTTGTTGGGCCGGATGTTGTAGTTGTTGGGCCAGCTGTGGTAGTTGTTGGGCCAGCTGTTGTAGTTGTAGGACCTACAGTTGTGGTTGTTGGACCTGCTGTTGTAGTTGAGGGATCTGCAGTTGTTGTTGTGGGCCCTGCTGTTGTGGTTGTTGGCCCAGCTGTTGAAGTTGTTGGGCCTGCAGTTGTTGTGGGACCTGCAGTTGTGGTTGTTGGGCCAGCTGTTGTAGTTGTTGGGCCAGCTGTGGCAGTTGTTGTACCTGCAGTTGTTGTGGGACCTGCTGTAGTAGTTGTTGGGCCAGGTGTTGTAGTTGTTGGGCCAGGTGTGGTAGTGGTCAGACCTGCAGTTGTGGTTGTTGGACCTGCTGTTGTTGTTGGACCTGTAGTTGTTGTTGTGAGACCTACAGTTGTGGTTGTTGGACCTGCTGTTGTAGTTGTTGGGCCTGCTGTGTTAATTGTAGGGCCAGTTGTTGAAGTTGTTGGACCTGCTGTTGTTGTTGTAGGACCTGCTGTGGTAGTTGTAGGACCTGCAGTTGTGGTTGTTGGAACTGATGTTGTAGTTGTAGGACCTGCAGTTGTGGTTGTTGGACCTGCTGTTGTAGATGTGGGACCTACAGTTGTTGTGGGACCTGCAGTTGTGGTTGTTGGGCCAGCTGTTGAAGTTGTTGGGCCTGCTGTTGTGGTTGTTGGACCAGCTGTTGTTGTTGTGGGACCTACTGTAGTAGTTGTTGGGCCGGATGTTGTAGTTGTTGGGCCAGCTGTGGTAGTTGTTGGGCCAGCTGTGGTAGTTGTTGGGCCAGCTGTGGTAGTTGTTGGGCCAGCTGTTGTAGTTGTAGGACCTACAGTTGTGGTTGTTTGACCTGCTGTTGTAGTTGAGGGACCTGCAGTTGTTGTCGTGGGCCCTGATGTTGTGGTTGTTGGCCCAGCTGTTGAAGTTGTTGGGCCTGCTGTTGTGGTTGTGGGACCTACTGTTGTAGTTGTTGGGCCTGCTGTGGTACTTGTAGGACCTGCAGTTGTGGTTGTTGGACCTGCTGTTGTAGTTGTGGGACCTGCAGTTGTTGTTGTAGGACCTACAGTTGTGGTTGTTGGACCTGTTGTTGTTGTTGTAGGACCTGCTGTGGTAGTTGTAGGACCTGCAGTTGTGGTTGTTGGAACTGATGTTGTAGTTGTAGGACCTGCAGTTGTGGTTGTTGGACCTGCTGTTGTAGATGTGGGACCTGCAGTTGTTGTGGGACCTGCAGTTGTGGTTGTTGGGCCAGCTGTTGAAGTTGTTGGGCCTGCTGTTGTGATTGTTGGACCAGCTGTTGTTGTTGTGGGACCTACTGTAGTAGTTGTTGGGCCGGATGTTGTAGTTGTTGGGCCAGCTGTGGTAGTTGTTGGACCAGCTGTGGTAGTTGTTGGGCCAGCTGTTGTAGTTGTAGGACCTACAGTTGTGGTTGTTGGACCTGCTGTTGTAGTTGAGGGATCTGCAGTTGTTGTTGTGGGCCCTGCTGTTGTGGTTGTTGGGCCAGCTGTTGAAGTTGTTGGGCTTGCTGTTGTGGTTGTTGGACCAGCTGTTGTTGTTGTGGGACCTACTGTAGTAGTTGTTGGGCCGGATGTTGTAGTTGTTGGGCCAGCTGTGGTAGTTGTTGGGCCAGCTGTTGTAGTTGTAGGACCTACAGTTGTGGTTGTTTGACCTGCTGTTGTAGTTGAGGGACCTGCAGTTGTTGTCGTGGGCCCTGATGTTGTGGTTGTTGGCCCAGCTGTTGAAGTTGTTGGGCCTGCTGTTGTGGTTGTGGGACCTACTGTTGTAGTTGTTGGGCCAGGTGTTGTAGTTGTTGGGCCTGCTGTGGTACTTGTAGGACCTGCAGTTGTGGTTGTTGGACCTGCTGTTGTAGTTGTGGGACCTGCAGTTGTTGTTGTAGGACCTACAGTTGTGGTTGTTGGACCTGCTGTTGTTGTTGTAGGACCTGCTGTGGTACTTGTAGGACCTGCAGTTGTGGTTGTTGGAACTGATGTTGTAGTTGTAGGACCTGCAGTTGTGGTTGTTGGACCTGCTGTTGTAGATGTGGGACCTGCAGTTGTTGTGGGACCTGCAGTTGTGGTTGTTGGGCCAGCTGTTGAAGTTGTTGGGCCTGCTGTTGTGATTGTTGGACCAGCTGTTGTTGTTGTGGGACCTACTGTAGTAGTTGTTGGGCCGGATGTTGTAGTTGTTGGGCCAGCTGTGGTAGTTGTTGGACCAGCTGTGGTAGTTGTTGGGCCAGCTGTTGTAGTTGTAGGACCTACAGTTGTGGTTGTTGGACCTGCTGTTGTAGTTGTGGGACCTGTAGTTGTGGTTGTTGGACCTGCTTTTGTGGTTGTTGGACCTGCTGTTGTTGTGGGACCTGCTGTGGTAGTTGTTGGGACATCTGTGGTAGTTGTGGGACCTGCAGTTGTTGTGGGACCTGCTGTAGTAGTTGTTGGGCCAGGTGTTGTAGTTGTTGGGCCAGGTGTGGTAGTGGTCAGACCTGCAGTTGTGGTTGTTGGAAGTGCTGTTGTTGTTGTTGTTGTTGTTGGACCTGTAGTTGTTGTTGTGGGACCTGCCGTTGTGGTTGTTGGACCTGCTGTTGTGGTTGTTGGACCTGCTGTGGTAGTTGTTTGGCCAGCTGTGGTAGTTGTGGGACCTGCAGTTGTGGTTGTTGGACCTGCTGTTGTAGTTGTGGGACCTGCAGTTGTGGTTGTTGGACCTGCTGTTGTGGTTGTTGGACCTGCTGTGGTAGTTGTTTGGCCAGCTGTGGTAGTTGTGGGACCTGCAGTTGTGGTTGTTGCACCTGCTGTTGTAGATGTAGGACCTGCTGTAGTAGTTGTGGTTGTTGGACCTGCTGTTGTTGTGGGACCTGCTGTGGTTGTTGTTTGGACATCTGTGGTAGTTGTGGGACCTGTAGTTGTTGTTGTGGGACCTGCTGTGGTAGTTGTTGGGCCAGCTGTGGTAGTTGTGGGACCTGCAGTTGTGGTTGTTGCACCTGCTGTCGTAGATGTAGGACCTGCTGTAGTAGTTGTAGGACCTGCAGTTGTGGTTGTTGGACCTGCTGTTGTAGTTGTGGGACCTGCAGTTGTGGTTGTTGGACCTGCTGTTGTGGTTGTTGGACCTGCTGTTGTTGTGGGACCTGCTATGGTAGTTGTTGGGACATCTGTGGTAGTTGTGGGACCTGCAGTTGTTGTTGTGGGACCTGCTGTAGTAGTTGTTGGGCCAGATGTTGCAGTTGTTGGGCCAGGTGTGGTAGTGGTCAGACCTGCAGTTGTAGTTGTTAGACCTGCTGTTGTTGTTGTTGGACCTGTAGTTGTTGTTGTGGGACCTACCGTTGTGGTTGTTGGACCTGCTGTTGTAGTTGTTGGACCTGCTGTCGTAATTGTAGGGCCAGCTGTTGAAGTTGTTGGGCCAGCTGTTGTAGTTGTTGGGCCAGCTGTGGTAGTTGTAGGACCTGCAGCAGTGGTTGTTGGGCCAGCTGTTGTAGTTGTAGGGCCTGCTGTTGTAGTTGTTGGGCCAGCTGTTGAAGTTATGGGACCTGGAGTTGTTGTTGTCGGACCTGCAGTTGTGGTTGTTGGACCAGCTGTTGTAGTTGTGGGACCTGCAGTTGTGGTTGTTGGACCTGCTGTTGTTGTTGTTGGACCTGTTGTTGTGGGACCTGCTGTGGTAGTTGTTGGGACATCTGTGGTAGTTGTGGGACCTGCAGTTGTTGTTGTGGGACCTGCAGTAGTGGTTGTTGGGCCACGTGTTGTAGTTGTTGGGCCAGGTGTGGTAGTGGTCAGACCTGCAGTTGTGGTTGTTGGACCTGCTGTTGTTGTTGTTGGACCTGTAGTTGTTGGGCCGGCTGTAGTAGTTGTTGGGCCAGTTGTTATTGTGGGACCTGCAGTTGTGGTTGTTGGGCCAGCTGTTGTTGTTGGACCTGTTGTTGTAGTTGTTTGATCTGCAGTTGTTGTTGTGGGACCTGCTGTGGTTGTTGTGCCAGCTGTTGTTGTGGGAGCTGCTGTAGTAGTTGTTGGGCCGGCTGTTGTAGTTGTTGGGCCAGCTGTGGTAGTTGTAGGACCTGCAGTTGTGGTTGTTTGGCCAGCTGTTGTAGTTGAAGGACCTGCTGTCGTAGTTGTTGAACCTGCAGTTGTAGTTGTTAGACCGGCTGTAGTAGTTGTAGGACCTGCAGTTGTGGTTGTTAGGCCAGCTGTTGTAGTTGAAGGACCTGCTGTCGTAGTTGTTGGACCTGCAGTTGTAGTTGTTGGACCGGCTGTAGTAGTTGTAGGACCTGCAGTTGTGGCTGTTGGGTCAGCTGTTGTATCATAAAATGGTGCGATAAGATATTTTTATATTTTGTACATTGACAATCAGTTGAGTATTAAATTAAAGGTAAGGGGGCAGAATAAACTGACCTGCAATAATACTGCTTTCATCTATATTCAGGATTACAATTGATGTATCTATTGTCATTATGAGAGCCTCTTCTGCATCAGTAACGCTGGGAACTACTGATTGATTTGCAAAGATCAATTGAAGTTCTGTCCGGACAGAGCCTTCCCTGTAGAGATGAATAAGGTTGTCATTTGTTATTTAGAAACCAATAGATAATAAAATATATGCAAATTAATTTAAATGTGGTAAAAGGAAAACAGTACTGACCAAAGACGTGTGACATGTGATCTACGAAATGTTTTTGGATAAACATGGCGGTATCCTCTATTACACTAAAAATAAAATGCAACATATTTGAACAATTATTAAACTGGGATTTTTGTAGGCATAGATTTAAAATATAAGAGCCTTAAAGTGTATTACCTCTGTTGTTATATTAAGACTTAAGTCTTTGTATTCTTGAGACTGGGGATTGTTGTACGCTGGGATCCAATCAAGCAGCAATCGAAACTCCAGTAGAAGGTAGCCTTCATCTTCTTTTACAGGGTCAGCTGATTCTGTTGTGGCTGTGGGGGAAATAGTGGGGGTCACTGTGACTATTGTAGTTGTAGAAGAAAAATCTGTGACTGTTGAATCTGTTGTGGGACCTGCAGTTGTTGTTGTTGGACCAGCTGTTGTTGTGGGACCTGCTGTAGTAGTTGTTGTGCCAGTTGTGGTAGTTGTTGGGCCAGCTGTGGTAGTTGTGGGACCTGCAGTTGTGGTTGTTGCACCTGCTGTGGTAGTTGTAGGACCTGCTGTGGTAGTTGTAGGACCTGCAGTTGTGGTTGTTGGACCTGCAGTTGTTGTTGTGGGACCTGCTGTGGTAGTTGTTGGGCCAGCTGTGGTAGTTGTGGGACCTGCAGTTGTGGTTGTTGCACCTGCTGTCGTAGATGTAGGACCTGCTGTAGTAGTTGTAGGACCTGCAGTTGTGGTTGTTGGACCTGCTGTTGTAGTTGTGGGACCTGCAGTTGTGGTTGTTGGAACTGCTGTTGTGGTTGTTGGACCTGCTGTTGTTGTGGGACCTGCTATGGTAGTTGTTGGGACATCTGTGGTAGTTGTGGGACCTGCAGTTGTTGTTGTGGGACCTGCTGTAGTAGTTGTTGGGCCAGGTGTTGTAGTTGTTGGGCCAGGTGTGGTAGTGGTCAGACCTGCAGTTGTAGTTGTTGGACCTGCTGTTGTTGTTGTTGTGGGACCTGCTGTTGTAGTTGTGGGACCTGCTGTCGTAATTGTAGGGCCAGCTGTTGAAGTTGTTGGGCCAGCTGTTGTAGTTGTTGGGCCAGCTGTGGTAGTTGTAGGACCTGCAGTGGTGGTTGTTGGGCCAGTTGTTATTGTGGGACCTGCAGTTGTGGTTGTTGGGTCAGCTGTTGTTGTTGTTGGACCTGTTATGGTAGTTGTTTGATCTGCAGTTGTTGTTGTGGGACTTGCTGTGGTGGTTGTTGGGCCAGCTGTGGTAGTTGTGGGACCTGCAGGTGTGGTTGTTGCACCTGATGTTGTTGTTGTGGGACCTGCTGTAGTAGTTGTTGGGCCAGGTGTTGTAGTTGTTGGGCCTGGTGTTGTACTTGTTGGGCCAGCTGTGGTAGTTGTTGGACCTGCAGTTGTGGTTGTTGGGCCAGCTGTTGAAGTTGTGGGACCTGCCGTTGTGGTTGTTGGAGCTGCTGTTGTAG
Organism: Merluccius polli; assembly: GCA_030340625.1. Classification (NCBI taxonomy): domain Eukaryota; kingdom Metazoa; phylum Chordata; class Actinopteri; order Gadiformes; family Merlucciidae; genus Merluccius; species Merluccius polli. The sequence continues at coordinate 71,683 of JAOPHQ010003699.1, read as the reverse complement.
TTGGTGTACCTGCAGTTGTTGTTGTGGGACCTGCTGTGGTAGTTGTTGGGCCAGCTGTGGTAGTTGTGGGACCTGCAGTTGTGGTTGTTGGACCTGCTGTTGTTGTTGTAAGGCCTGCCGTTGTGGTTGTTGGAGCTGCTGTTGTAGTTGGTGTACCTGCAGTTGTTGTTGTGGGACCTGCTGTGGTAGTTGTTGGGCCAGCTGTGGTAGTTGTGGGACCTGCAGTTGTGGTTGTTGGACCTGCTGTTGTGGTTGTTGGACCTGCTGTTGTTGTGGGACCTGCTATGGTAGTTGTTGGGACATCTGTGGTAGTTGTGGGACCTGCAGTTGTTGTTGTGGGACCTGCTGTAGTAGTTGTTGGGCCAGGTGTTGTAGTTGTTGGACCTGTTATTGTAGTTGTTTGATCTGCAGTTGTTGTTGTGGGACTTGCTGTGGTAGTTGTTGGGCCAGCTGTGGTAGTTGTGGGACCTGCAGTTGTGGTTGTTGCACCTGCTGTGGTAGTTGTAGGACCTGCTGTGGTAGTTGTAGGACCTGCAGTTGTGGTTGTTGGACCTGCAGTTGTAGTTGTGGGACCTGCAGTTGTTGTTGTGGGACCTGCTGTTGTAGTTGTTGTGACTGCTGTTGTGATTGTTGGACCTGCTGTTGTCGTTGTTGGACCCGCAGTTGTTGTTGTGGGACCTGCTGTGGTAGTTGTTAGGGTGGCTGTGGTAGTTGTGGGACCTGCAGTTGTTGTTGTGGGACCTGCTGTAGTAGTTGTTGGTCCGGCTGTTGTAGTTGTTGGGCCAGGTGCGGTAGCTGTCAGACCTGCATTTGTGGTTGTAGGACCTGCTGTGGTAGTAGTAGGACCTGCAGTTGTGGTTGTTGGACCTGCAGTTGCAGTTGTGGGAACTGCAGTTGTTGTTGTTGTTGTTGTGGGACCTGCTGTTGTTGTTGTTGTTGGACCTGCAGTTGTTGTTGTGTGACCTGCTGTGGTAGTTGTTGGGGCAGCTGTGGTAGTTTTAGAACCTGCAGTTGTTGTGGGACCTGCTGTAGTAGTTGTTGGGCCGGCTGTTGTAGTTGTTGTGCCAGGTGTGGTAGTTGTCAGACTTGCAGTTGTGGTTGTTGGACCTGCTGTAGTAGTTGTTGGACCTGCTGTAGTAGTTGTGGGACCTGCAGTTGTTGTTGTGGGGACCTGCTGTGGTAGTTGTTCGGCCAGCTGTGGTAGTTGTAGGACCTGCAGTTGTGGTTGTTCGACCTGCTGTTGTGGCTGTTGGACCTGTAGTTGTTGTTGTTGGGCCAGGTGTTGTAGTTGTTCGGCCAGTTATTGTTATTGTGGGACCTGCAGTTGTGGTTGTTGGACCAGCTGTTGTAGCTGGTGTAGTAGTTGTTGGACCTGTCATTGTTGTTGTACCAGCTGTTGTAGCACTCTTAAAAATGAGCAGAATACATGCACTTACAAATATATATTTTTGAATTGATACTTTCTATTACTATTACTTTTGATACTATTTCATGCATTTTGCTCAAATACCATCAACTTAATAAATTACGTCAATAAAGCTCAATAAAATGTCAAATTCATTGCTGAGTTTTTAATGAAGTACAAATACACAATTTATTTAGTCTCAATTTTCAATAAAATCGTAATCGTTAAATGTGCTTTAGGGTGAGATTGAAGAGGTACAGTTTAAGGGTAATTATTCAGAAATGCCATAGCCATGCATCAGTTACTGGTGATTGAAATGTTCTGTGAGAGTACCTGTGTTGAGTTTACTGTGCCTGCATCTAAATGAGCCAATCTAGAGTTTAGACCACTCCCGGGTCATTTCTGAGCAATCGAGCATCTTTTGCCTGATTGGTTCTTGGAATCCATTTTTCATGTCAATCACAGCAGCGTGAATTCAACAATCAATCGCCATAGTGTTCAGTATATTTTCTCTATTTTTTGTTCTACTGGTAATTTATATTACTTTGTTTTTACCTTTTTATAGTATTTTTTAAAAATGTTAATTGGTTTAATTTGTTGATGAAGAATCATTTATTTTAGGACACTTCTTGATAGCAAAGTATTTGACTTAATTAAGGCATGATCATGGGAAGACACATGGGAGCATTTACCAAGCATCTTCAATGAGACAGGGGCCGTGTTCCGAAGTGGAGGCAGCGACTCGCTAGAGCACTTCCTTGTGAGTCGCGTACTATGGAGCGTCCTATGGAGACGAGGCTAGAGTGTTGCCTAGAATTCGTGAACGTTCGGAGCGCAGAGGGTTGTGGGTATTTTTGTTCGATGAAGATACATCAATGCATCCTTGAAAAATCGCAGAATTCTCAAGAACAAAGGCTGCGAAAAGGGTGCAAATTTCAGAGTGTTGTCGAGTGTTCTTGACATTGGAACAGTGCTTGGCGGCGTTCTATGACGCAGCGTCCTTAAAAAGGCGGCCGTTGAGCATTCTTCCTTCACATTGGAAAACAGCCAATGGGTGTGACATGTGATGTGTTCTTTGAGGAAGAAGGCTGCCGACTCAGGATCGCTTTAACTCACTTTATTTGTTTAACTTTAGGTCGGTTACATGCCGCTATTCCGACATGCCGCTACTTAGACATTGACGTCTAGTGGTCGGAGTGGCGGCATTAATATTATTTTCCAAGCGTCCCACTACTGCGACAATTTTTTTTCCCCATTGTCTGAGTAGCGGCACTTTACTTTTTTTCAAACGTCCTGCCATTCCGACATGAGGCCATTAATATTTGTCATTATCATTGTACTTTAAATTAATTAATTAATGTGATTATACCCATATGTTCTGGACTTAGCATACACGCAGCTTATGCATGGGTGTGACAAATACATGGGAAAACAATTTCTAAAAAGAGCCAATCATCCAACTTCGAGGCTGCCCCTAGTTGGTAATATATAGGACTAGCCTATCCATATCAAATCCAAAAGCAACAATCTTCATAACAAAATCAGAGTATCCTTTTCAAAAAATATTATTTCGCCGTTCTTAAATTAGGCTTCCACAGCGCAAAAAAGGTAGGCCTACACCTTGAAACTTTGTTCAATCAACTTAAAGTCCGATTAAACTTCATTCAAAGGCAGTCCATAATTCTAATTAAATTGATTTCTAACGAACAAGTCCAAATTTCAGGTCCTAGAGCTTTATTCGTGCTTCTTCTTATATATTTTTAAGTAGACTGCTGGCCTGCACGCACAGAGTTTGTTTGATGCATGGAGTTTCAACCTTTTCCCCCTGAGAGCTGAATAAAAATGAGGAGAGCTCCCTGTCTTTTACATAATGTGTAGGCCTAACATTTATTCACATGGCCGGTTCAAAATCACCTAGTTTTTGACTGAAATGTGTGCCGATATCAATTATTGTGAAAAACATTGTTTGGAGTAGAGGTCTGCACTCGCGATGCAAATGGAAGCTCATTGCGGGTGCGGGCGGGATGATAGAGGTAGGCCTACATTTATTCTATATTAATAACTATTAATATTATTCTATTGCACTTTCTATGAAAAGTAGGCCTAATTGTCATATTAATAACTATTATTATTATTCTATTGCACTTTCTATGAAAAGTAGGCCTAATTGTCGTAATAGCGGTACCAAATTGTAGTAGGCCTAATTGTCGTAATAGCGGTACCAAATTGTCGTAATAGCGGTACCAAAAAAGATCGGATTAGGGGCATGTCTAAATAGAGGCATGTCGTAATGACGGGATGTCGTAATGGAGGGTTGTCATAATAACGGGCTATCGTAATAAAGGGCGGACCCCCTTTAGGTCTATTATCTATCAAGCAAATGGAGAAGAATTGTAAAATTCACGCGCGTGGAGCTCCCCTTAGCTGGATATCTTAAAAGATACGCTGCCTGTAGGGTTTCTGTCCCTCCCCCGCATGTGTTGTTTGGTAGTATCTGGGCAGGCGTGGCCTCTATGACGCATACTATGCTCTGATTGGCTAGTGTTGAACGCCCGCCCCCAGTGTATTGTGTGCCGCCATCTGGTGACCAGGTGCGGTTAATACAACTTATATATTTCTTTGTTTCCTTTGTGGCTATGTGAGGATATTACAGCCTGTTGATACATATGTTATTATTTATTCTTAACAGACATGATTCTTATAGGGAAGCTTTCACATTGTGGGCAGTAACAACTAAGGAAACAAAAGTTGAGGGGAGTGACCATCATGGAGAGTTCCTAAGATGAACACTACTTTGTAAATTGAAGTCACAATACATAAAACACGTTTCCTGCATTTTTCTTTATTTCAATTTCTTGATATATACTTTTTGAATTCATGCAGTAAACAACTCAATGTTGCATTGCTTATGTATATGTGTTTTTTACATGGCAAGTGCTTTAATGTTAGATAAAATAAAATATATTACATTTTAGTTAAGATTTTAGCTATAAGTTAAGTGTATTCAAAAGTGTTCCATTAAATGGTTTTACATGTTTCATAACAGATATATATATATATATCGTTTTTACGCAATGGTTATGTACTGATTGCATTAATAGCATTGTAGCGTGTTGGTTATCAACACATGTTGTTTATACATTTTTAAACAGGGTGTGACATAGTGAAGAGAAGATGAGCAAAGCGACAACATCTATATTTTTGCTAGTGGTAGCTTTGCTGGTGGTAGCTGGTGCTGCAGATGTGCTTGTGACTGCAGGTGCAGCATTAGTTGGCACTGTTACTCTTGATGTTGTTGAAGACATGACAGTGGAGGGTCCGTGTGTTGTTGTTGTTGTTGTTGCTGCAGCAACTGTTGATGTGGTATCACTTGTTCGATTTGGCATGGCTATGGGAAAGGTCAAGGTGTTTTTAGAAAAATGGTTCGATAAGATATTTTTATATTTTGTACATTGACAATCAGTTTAAGGACCTGCTGTCATAGTTGTTGGACCTGCAGTTGTAGTTGTTGGACCGGCTGTTGTAGTTGTTGGACCTGCAGTTGTGGCTGTTGCACCCGCTGTTGTGGCTGTTGGACCTGCAGTTGTTGTTGTTGGGTCAGCTGTTGTACCATGAAATGGTGCGATAAGATATTTTTATATTTTGTACATTGACAATCAGTTTAAGGACCTGCTGTCGTAGTTGTTGGACCTGCTGTTGTGGCTGTTGGACCTGCAGTTGTTGTTGGGCCAGTTATTGTTATTGTGGGACCTGCAGTTGTGGTTGTTGGACCAGCTGTTATAGCTGGTGTAGTAGTTGTAGGATCTGTCATTGTTGTTGTTGTGCCAGCTGTTGTAGCACTCTTAAAAATGAGCAGAATACATGCACTTACAAATATATATTTTAGAAGTGATACTTTCTATTACTATTTCTTTTGATACTATTTCCTGCATTTTGCTCAAATACCATCAACTTAATAAATTACGTCAATAAAGCTCAATAAAATGTCAAATTCATTGCTGAGTAATGAAGTAGGTTGGCATTGTTACTCTTGATGTTGTTGAAGACATGACAGTGGAGGGTCCGTGTGTTATTGTTGTTGTTGCAGCAACTCTTGATGTGGTATCGCTTGTTCGATTTGGCATGGCTATGGGAAAGGTCAAAATGTTTTTAGTAAAATGGTGTGATAAGATATTTCTATATTTTGTACATTGACAATCAGTTGAAGGACCTGCTGTCGTAGTTGTTGGACCTGCAGTTGTAGTTGTTGGACTGGCTGTAGTAGTTGTAGGACCTGCAGTTGTGGCTGTTGGGTCAGCTGTTGTATCATAAAATGGTGCGATAAGATATTTTTATATTTTGTACATTGACAATCAGTTGAGTATTAAATTAAAGGTAAGGGGGCAGAAGAAACTGACCTGCAATAATACTGCTTTCATCTATATTCAGGAATACAATTAATTTATGTAGTGTCATTATGAGAGCCTCTTCTGCATCAGTAACGCTGGGAACTACTGATTGATTTGCAAAGATCAATTGAAGTTCTGTCCAGACAGAGCCTTCCCTGTAGAGATGAATAAGGTTCTCATTTGTTATTTAGAAACCAATAGGTTATCTAATATATGCAAATGAATTTATACGTGTGAAAAAGAAAACAGTACTGACCAAAGACGTGTGACATGTGATCTACGAAATGTTTTTGGATAAACATGGCGGTACCCTCTATTACACTAAAAATGAGATGCAACATATTTGAAAAATGATTAAACTGGGATTTTTGTAAGCATAGATTTAAAATATAAGAGCCTTAAAGTCCATTACCTCTGTTGTTATATTAAGACTTAAGTCTTTGTATTCTTGAGACTGGGGATTGTTGTACGCTGGGATCCAATCACGCAATATTCGAAACTCCAGTAGAAGGTAGCCTTCATCTTCTTTTACAGGGTCAGCTGATTCTGTTGTGGCTGTGGGGGTACTAGTGGGGGTCACTGTGACTATTGTAGTTGTAGAAGAATCTGTGATTGCTGCATTCATCTGTAAATTGGTAGAAAGTAGAAGATGTACCTGAAATGACTTACCTTGAAATGTAAAATGTTTGCTTTTATTGTCTTTACTTATTATTTAGGGGATGTGAACAGATGTTTGACCATCTGTGAAATTCTACTTGGCTGCCTCTGTCAGTTTATTTCTTTAGAATTGTTGATTTGTTTAGTTGATTGATTCTTTGTTTGTTTATTTGCATGGGGAATGAATGATTATCATGTTAAACGTTTTGTTGTTGTTGTTTTGCGATGCAAATGTATGAACAAGAGAGAATGAATGACATGAGATTAATGGAATAAAAAATAAATGTAACTATTATGTTCAGTTAGCGTTCAAGGATTTCGGTGATTTTTTTTTTAGACCTAGATTAATAATCATTCACAGTATTGAAAAGCAAATGTTTAATGACAAATACATAATTATTGCACAATTACATTAGATAATAAAAAGATAATAAAAAATGTAATTATTGGTATTCAATTTTTTTTTTGTGTGGATCACTATGTTAAAATTGTATCTACATTAATGTAAGATTTGGAGGCTTAATTTATTGTGTTTGATGAAACAAATGTACAAATACCTGGGTTTTGACTGAATTATTGTCAGTGAAAGACATCATACCATCCACAAAGGATATGGATTCATGAGTTTCTCAAATCATTTGAAAACCTGAAAGTATGTATGTACAATACGGAATAAATCTGAACACTAACATAGTTAGATTTGGTCACAAAGTAAAAATAGGATGGTATATAATTTAGAGATTTAAAGGGCTAATGTGATTGATATTGACTTACCTTCTGTAATATAACTTAAGTATGAATTTAGATAGAGAATATAATTTATTTTAATTGTGAAAAAGGATAATATTTTACATGCCTACCGTAACAGTAGTTGTAGGACTTGCAGTTGTGGTTGTTGGGCCAGCTGTTGTAGTTGTCGGACTTGTTGTGGGACCAGTAGGTCCAGCTGTTGTAGTTGATGGACCTGCAGTTGTGGTTGTTGGGCCAGCTGTTGTAGTTGTTGGCCCATCTGTGGTAGTTGTGGGAACTGCAGTTGTGGTTGTTGCACCTGCTGTAGTAGTTGTAGAACCTGCAGTTGTGGTTGTTGCACCTACTGTCATAGTTGTAGGGCCAGTTGAGGTAGTTGTTGGACCTGCAGTTGTAGTTGGTGCACCTGCTGTAGTAGTTGTAGGGCCTGCAGTTGTGGTTGTTGCACCTGCTGTCGTGGTTATAGGGCCAGTTGTTGTAGTTGTAGAACCTGCAGTTGTGGTTCTTGGGCCAGCTGTTGTAGTTGTGGGACCTGCAGTTGTTATTGTGGGAACTGCAGTTGTGGTTGTTGGGGCAGCTGTTGTAGTTGTTGGACCTGCTGTTTTGGTTGTTGGACCTGCTGTTGTAGTTGTTGGACCTACAGTTGTTGTTGTGGGACCTGCTATGGTAGTTGTTGGGCCAGCTGTGGTAGTTGTGGGACCTGCAGTTGTGGTTGTTGCACCTTCTGTTGTAGTTGTGGGACCTGCAATTTTTGTTGTGGGGTCTGCTGTTGTAGTTGTTGGACGTACAGTGATAGTTGTCGGACCTGCAGTTGTGGTTGTTGCACCTGCTGTTGTAGTTGTTGGGCCAGGTGTGGTAGTTGTCAGACCTGCTGTTGTGGTTGCTGGACCTGCTGTTGTAGTTGTTTGACCTGCAGTTGTGGTTGTTGGACCACCTGTTGTTGTGGGACCTGCTGTAGTCGTCGTTGGGCCTGCTGTTGTAGTTGTTGGGCCAGCTGTTGTAGTTGTTGGGCTGGCTGTAGTAGTTGTTGGGCCAGTTGTTATTGTGGGACCTGCAGTTGTGGTTGTTGGGCCAGCTGTTGTTGTTGTTGTTGTTGTTGGACCTGTTATTGTAGTTGTTTGATCTGCAGTTGTTGTGGGACTTGCTGTGGTAGTTGTTGTGCCAGCTGTGATAGATGTGGGAACTGCAGTTGTGGTTGTTGCACGTGCTGTTGTTGTGGGACCTGCTGTAGTAGTTGTTGGGCCAGGTGTTGTAGTTGTTGGGCCTGCTGTTGTAGTTGTTGGGCCAACTGTGGTAGTTGTAGGACCTGCAGTTGTGGTTGTTGGACCTGCTGTTGTAGTTGTGGGACCTGCAGTTGTAGTTGTTGGGCCAGCTGTTGTTGTTGTTGGACCTGTAGTTGTTGTTGTGGGACCTACAGTTGTGGTTGTTGGACCTGCTGTCGTAATTGTAGGGCCAGCCGTTGAAGTTGGGCCAGCTGTTGTAGTTGTTGGGCCAGCTGTGGTAGTTGTAGGACCTGCAGTAGTGGTTGTTGGGCCAGCTGTTGTAGTTGTTGGTCCGGCTGTAGTAGTTGTTGGGCCAGTTGTTATTGTGGGACCTGCATTTGTGGTTGTTAGGCCTGCCGTGGTGGTTGTTGGAGCTGCTGTTGTAATTGATGTACCTGCAGTTGTTGTTGTGGGACCTGCTGTCGTAGATGTAGGACCTGCTGTAGTAGTTGTAGGACCTGCAGTTGTGGTTGTTGGACCCACTGTTGTGGTTGTTGGACCTGCTGTTGTTGTGGGACCTGCTGTGGTCGTTGTTGGGCCAGGTGTTGTAGTTGTTGGGCCAGGTGTGGTAGTGGTCAGACCTACCGTTGTGGTTGTAGGGCCAGCTGTTGAAGTTGTTGGGCCGGCTGTAGTAGTTGTTGGGCCAGTTGTTATTGTGGGACCTGCAGTTGTGGTTGTTGGGCCAGCTGTTGTTGTTGTTGGACCTGCAGTTGTGGTTGTTGCACCTGCTGTCGTAGTTGTAGGACCTGTTGCAGTAGTTGTAGGACGTGCAGTTGTGGTTGTTGGACCTGCTGTTGTTGTTGATGGGCCTGCTGTTGTGGTTGTTGGACCTGCTGTTGTAGTTGTTGGACCTGTAGTTGTGGTTGTTGGACCTGCTGTTGTAGTTGTGGGACCTGCAGTTGTGGTTGTTGGGCCAGCTGTTGTAGTTGTTGGTCCGGCTGTAGTAGTTGTTGGGCCAGTTGTTATTGTGGGACCTGCATTTGTGGTTGTTGGGCCAGCTGTTGTTGTTGTTGGACCTGTTATTGTAGTTGTTTGATCTGCAGTTGTTGTTGTTGGACCAGCTGTTGTTGTTGTGGGACCTGCTGTTGTGGTTGTTGGACCTGCTGTTGTAGTTGTTGGACCTGCAGTTGTGGTTGTTGGACCAGCTGTTGTTGTTGTGGGACCTGCTGTAGTAGTTGTTAGGCCATCTGTTGTAGTTGTTGGACCAGCTGTTGTAGTTGCGGGATCTGCAATTGTTGTTGTAGGGCCAGCTGTTGTTGTTGTGGGAGCTGCTGTAGTAGTTGTTTGTCCGGCTGTTGTGGTTGTTGGACCTGCTGTTGTAGTTGTTTCACCTGCACTTGTGGTTGTTGGACCAGCTGTTGTTGTGGGACCTGCTGTAGTCGTCGTTGGGCCGGCTGTTGTAGTTGTTGGGCCAGCTGTGGTAGTTATGGGACCTGCAGTTGTGGTTGTTGGACCTGCCGTTGTTGTGGGACCTGCAGTGGTCGTTGTTGGGACATCTGTGGTAGTTATGGGACCTGCAGTTGTTGATGTGTGACCTGCTGCAGTAGTTGTTGGGCCAGGTGTTGTAGTTGTTGGGCCTGCTGTTGTAGTTGTTGGGCCAACTGTGGTAGTTGTAGGACCTGCAGTTGTGGTTGTTGGACCTGCTGTTGTAGTTGTGGGACCTGCAGTTGTGGTTGTTGGGCCAGCTGTTGTTGTTGGACCTGTAGTTGTTGTTGTGGGACCTACAGTTGTGTTTGTTGGACCTGCTGTCGTAATTGTAGGGCCAGCCGTTGAAGTTGGGCCAGCTGTTGTAGTTGTTGGGCCAGCTGTGGTAGTTGTAGGACCTGCAGTAGTGGTTGTTGGGCCAGCTGTTGTAGTTGTTGGTCCGGCTATAGTAGTTGTTGGGCCAGTTGTTATTGTGGGACCTGCATTTGTGGTTGTTGGGCCAGCTGTTGTTGTTGTTGGACCTGTTATTGTAGTTGTTTGATCTGCAGTTGTTGTTGTGGGACCTGCTGTAGTAGTTGTTGGGCCAGGTGTTGTAGTTGTTGGGCCTGCTGTTGTAGTTGTTGGGCCAGCTGTTGAAGTTGTGGGACCTGGAGTTGTTGTTGTCGGACCTGCAGTTGTGGTTGTTGGGCCAGCTGTTGTAGTTGTAAGACCTGCCGTTGTGGTTGTTGGACCTGCTGTTGTAGTTGTTGTACCTGCAATTGTTTTTGTGGGACCTGCTGTGGTAGTTGTTGGGCCAGCTGTGGTAGTTGTGGGACCTGCAGCTGTGGTTGTTGCACCTGCTGTCGTAGATGTAGGACCTGCTGTAGTAGTTGTAGGACCTGCAGTTCTGGTTGTTGGGCCTGCTGTTGTAGTTGTGGGACCTGCAGTTGTAGTTGTGGGACCTGCAGTTGTGGTTGTTGGATCTGCTGTTGTGGTTGTTGGACCTGCTGTTGTTGTGGGACCTGCTGTGGTAGTTGTTGGGCCAGCTGTGGTTGTTGTGGGACCTGCTGTAGTAGTTGTTGGGCCAGGTGCTGTAGTTGTTGGGCCTGGTGTTGTAGTTGATGGGCCAGCTGTGGTAGTTGTAGGACCTGCTGTTGTAGTTGTTGGGCCAGCTGTAGTGGTTGTTGGGCCAGCTGTTGTAGTTGTTGGGCCAGTTGTTATTGTGGGACCTGCAGTTGTGGTTGTTGGGCCAGCTGTTGTTGTTGGACCTGTTATTGTAGTTGTTTGATCTGCAGTTGTTGTGGGACTTGCTGTGGTAGTTGTTGGGCCAGCTGTGATAGTTGTGGGATCTGCAGTTGTGGTTGTTGCACCTGCTGTTGTTGTGGGACCTGCTGTAGTAGTTTTTGGGCCAGGTGTTGTAGTTGTTGGGCCTGCTGTTGTAGTTGTTGGGCCAACTGTGGTAGTTGTAGGACCTACAGTTGCGGTTGTTGGACCTGCTGTTGTAGTTGTGGGACCTGCAGTTGTGGTTGTTGGGCCAGCTGTTGAAGTTGTGGGACCTGGAGTTGTTGTTGTTAGGCCTGTCGTTGTGGTTGTTGGAGCTGCTGTTGTAGTTGTTGTACCTGCAGTTGTTGTTGTTGGACCTGCTGTGGTAGTTGTTTGGCCAGCTGTGGTAGTTGTGGGACCTGCAGTTGTGGTTGTTGTACCTGCTGTTGTAGATGTAGGACCTGCTCTAGTAGTTGTAGGACCTGTAGTTGTTGGACCTGCTGTTGTTGTGGGACTTGCTGTGGTAGTTGTTTGGACATCTGTGGTAGTTGTGGGACCTGCAGTTGTGGTTGTTGCACCTGCTGTTGTAGATGTAGGACCTGCAGTAGTAGTTGTAGGACCTGTAGTTGTGGTTGTTGGACCTGCTGTTGTTGTGGGACCTGCTGGGGTAGTTGTTTGGACATCTGTGGTAGTTGTGGGACCTGTAGTTGTTGTTGTGGGACCTGCTGTGGTAGTTGTTTGGCCAGCTGTGGTAGTTGTGGGACCTGCAGTTGTGGTTGTTGCACCTGCTGTCGTAGATGTAGGACCTGCTGTAGTAGTTGTAGGACCTGCAGTTGTGGTTGTTGGACCTGCTGTTGTAGTTGTGGGACCTGCTGTGGTAGTTGTTTGGCCAGCTGTGGTAGTTGTGGGACCTGCAGTTGTGGTTGTTGCACCTGATATTGTAGATGTAGGACCTGCTGTAGTCGTTGTAGGACCTGCTGTAGTAGTTGTAGGACCTGCAGTTGTGGTTGTTGGACCTGCTGTTGTAGTTGTGGGACCTGCTGTGGTAGTTGTTTGGCCAGCTGTGGTAGTTGTGGGACCTGCAGTTGTGGTTGTTGCACCTGATATTGTAGATGTAGGACCTGCTGTAGTCGTTGTAGGACCTGCTGTAGTAGTTGTAGGACCTGCAGTTGTGGTTGTTGGACCTGCTGTTGTAGTTGTGGGACCTGCAGTTGTGGTTGTTGGACCTGCTGTTGTGGTTGTTGGACCTGCTGTGGTAGTTGTTTGGCCAGCTGTGGTAGTTGTGGGACCTGCAGTTGTGGTTGTTGCACCTGCTGTCGTAGATGTAGGACCTGCTGTAGTAGTTGTAGGACCTGCAGTTGTGGTTGTTGGACCTGCTGTTGTAGTTGTGGGACCTGCAGTTTTGGTTGTTGGACCTGCTGCCGTTGTTGTTGGACCTGCTGTGGTAGTTGTTTGGCCAGCTGTGGTAGTTGTGGGACCTGCAGTTGTGGTTGTTGCACCTGCTGTTGTAGATGTAGGACCTGCTGTAGTAGTTGTAGGACCTGCTGTAGTAGTTGTAGGACCTGCAGTTGTGGTTGTTGGACCTGCTGTTGTAGTTGTGGGACCTGCAGTTGTGGTTGTTGGACCTGCTGTTGTGGTTGTTGGACCTGCTGCGGTAGTTGTTTGGCCAGCTGTGGTAGTTGTGGGACCTGCAGTTGTGGTTGTAGGACCTGCTGTAGTAGTTGTAGGACCTGTAGTTGTGGTTGTTGGGCCAGCTGTAGTGGTTGTTGGGCCAGCTGTTGTAGTTGTTGGGCCGGCTGTAGTAGTTGTTGGGCCAGTTGTTATTGTGGGACCTGCAGTTGTGGTTGTTGGGCCAGCTGTTGTTGTTGGACCTGTTATTGTAGTTGTTTGATCTGCAGTTGTTGTGGGACTTGCTGTGGTAGTTGTTCGGCCAGCTGTGATAGTTGTGGGATCTGCAGTTGTGGTTGTTGCACCTGCTGTTGTTGTGGGACCTGCTGTAGTAGTTGTTGGGCCAGGTGTTGTAGTTGTTGGGCCTGCTGTTGTAGTTGTTAGGCCAACTGTGGTAGTTGTAGGACCTGCAGTTGTGGTTGTTGGACCTGCTGTTGTAGTTGTGGGACCTGCAGTTGTGGTTGTTGGGCCAGCTGTTGAAGTTGTGGGACCTGGAGTTGTTGTTGTTAGGCCTGTCGTTGTGGTTGTTGGAGCTGCTGTTGTAGTTGTTGTACCTGCAGTTGTTGTTGTTAGGCCTGTCGTTGTGGTTGTTGGAGCTGCTGTTGTAGTTGTACCTGCAGTTGTTGTTGTTGGACCTGCTGTGGTAGTTGTTTGGCCAGCTGTGGTAGTTGTGGGACCTGCAGTTGTGGTTGTTGCACCTGCTGTTGTAGATGTAGGACCTGCTGTAGTAGTTGTAGGACCTGTAGTTGTGGTTGTTGGACCTGCTGTGGTAGTTGTTTGGACATCTGTGGTAGTTGTGGGACCTGTAGTTGTTGTTGTGGGACCTGCTGTGGTAGTTGTTTGGCCAGCTGTGGTAGTTGTGGGACCTGCTGTAGTGGTTGTTGGACCTGCTGTTGTAGTTGTGGGACCTGCAGTTGTGGTTGTTGGACCTGCTGTTGTGGTTGTTGGACCTGCTGTGGTAGTTGTTTGGCCAGCTGTGGTAGTTGTGGGACCTGCAGTTGTGGTTGTTGGAACTGATGTTGTAGTTGTAGGACCTGCAGTTGTGGTTGTTGGACCTGCTGTTGTAGTTGTGGGACCTGCAGTTGTGGTTGTTGGACCTGCTGTTGTGGTTGTTGGACCTGCTGTTGTGGTTGTTGGACCTGCTGTTGTTGTGGGACCTGCTATGGTAGTTGTTGGGACATCTGTGGTAGTTGTGGGACCTGCAGTTGTTGTGGGACCTGCTGTAGTAGTTGTTGGGCCAGGTGTTGCAGTTGTTGGGCCAGGTGTGGTAGTGGTCAGACCTGCAGTTGTAGTTGTTGGACCTGCTGTTGTAGATGTGGGACCTGCAGTTGTTGTTGTGGGACCTACTGTAGTAGTTGTTGGGCCGGATGTTGTAGTTGTTGGGCCAGCTGTGGTAGTTGTTGGACCAGCTGTGGTAGTTGTTGGGCCAGCTGTTGTAGTTGTAGGACCTACAGTTGTAGTTGTTGGACCTGCTGTTGTAGATGTGGGACCTGCAGTTGTTGTGGGACCTGCAGTTGTGGTTGTTGGGCCAGCTGTTGAAGTTGTTGGGCCTGCTGTTGTTGTGGGACCTGCTGTGGTAGTTGTTTGGACATCTGTGGTAGTTGTGGGACCTGCAGTTGTGGTTGTTGCACCTGCTGTTGTAGATGTAGGACCTCCTGTAGTAGTTGTAGGACCTGTAGTTGTGGTTGTTGGACCTGCTGTGGTAGTTGTTTGGACATCTGTGGTAGTTGTGGGACCTGTAGTTGTTGTTGTGGGACCTGCTGTGGTAGTTGTTTGGCCAGCTGTGGTAGTTGTGGGACCTGCTGTAGTGGTTGTTGGACCTGCTGTTGTAGTTGTGGGACCTGCAGTTGTGGTTGTTGGACCTGCTGTTGTGGTTGTTGGACCTGCTGTGGTAGTTGTTTGGCCAGCTGTGGTAGTTGTGGGACCTGCAGTTGTGGTTGTTGGAACTGATGTTGTAGTTGTAGGACCTGCAGTTGTGGTTGTTGGACCTGCTGTTGTAGTTGTGGGACCTGCAGTTGTGGTTGTTGGACCTGCTGTTGTGGTTGTTGGACCTGCTGTTGTGGTTGTTGGACCTGCTGTTGTTGTGGGACCTGCTATGGTAGTTGTTGGGACATCTGTGGTAGTTGTGGGACCTGCAGTTGTTGTGGGACCTGCTGTAGTAGTTGTTGGGCCAGGTGTTGCAGTTGTTGGGCCAGGTGTGGTAGTGGTCAGACCTGCAGTTGTAGTTGTTGGACCTGCTGTTGTAGATGTGGGACCTGCAGTTGTTGTTGTGGGACCTACTGTAGTAGTTGTTGGGCCGGATGTTGTAGTTGTTGGGCCAGCTGTGGTAGTTGTTGGACCAGCTGTGGTAGTTGTTGGGCCAGCTGTTGTAGTTGTAGGACCTACAGTTGTAGTTGTTGGACCTGCTGTTGTAGATGTGGGACCTGCAGTTGTTGTGGGACCTGCAGTTGTGGTTGTTGGGCCAGCTGTTGAAGTTGTTGGGCCTGCTGTTGTCGTTGTTGGACCAGCTGTTGTTGTTGTGGGACCTACTGTAGTAGTTGTTGGGCCGGATGTTGTAGTTGTTGGGCCAGCTGTGGTAGTTGTTGGACCAGCTGTGGTAGTTGTTGGGCCAGCTGTTGTAGTTGTAGGACCTACAGTTGTGGTTGTTGGACCTGCCGTTGTAGTTGAGGGATCTGCAGTTGTTGTTGTGGGCCCTGCTGTTGTGGTTGTTGGCCCAGCTGTTGAAGTGGTTGGGCCTGCAGTTGTTGTGGGACCTGCAGTTGTGGTTGTTGGGCCAGCTGTTGTAGTTGTTGGGCCAGCTGTGGCAGTTGTTGTACCTGCAGTTGTTGTTGTGGGACCTGATGTGGTAGTTGTTGGGTCAGCTGTGGTAGTTGTGGGACCTGCAGTTGTGGTTGTTGCACCTGCTGTCGTAGATGTAGGACCTGCTGTAGTAGTTTTAGGACCTGCAGTTGTGGTTGTTGGACCTGCTGTTGTAGTTGTGGGACCTGCAGTTGTGGTTGTTGGACCTGCTGTTGTGGTTGTTGGACCTGCTGTTGTTGTGGGACCTGCTGTGGTAGTTGTTGGGACATCTGTGGTAGTTGTGGGACCTGCAGTTGTTGTGGGACCTGCTGTAGTAGTTGTTGGGCCAGGTGTTGTAGTTGTTGGGCCAGGTGTGGTAGTGGTCAGACCTGCAGTTGTGGTTGTTGGACCTGCTGTTGTTGTTGTTGGACCTGTAGTTGTTGTTGTGAGACCTACAGTTGTGGTTGTTGGACCTGCTGTTGTAGTTGTTGGGCCTGCTGTGTTAATTGTAGGGCCAGCTGTTGAAGTTGTTGGACCTGCTGTTGTTGTTGTAGGACCTGCTGTGGTAGTTGTAGGACCTGCAGTTGTGGTTGTTGGACCTGCTGTTGTAGATGTGGGACCTACAGTTGTTGTGGGACCTGCAGTTGTGGTTGTTGGGCCAGCTGTTGAAGTTGTTGGGCCTGCTGTTGTGGTTGTTGGACCAGCTGTTGTTGTTGTGGGACCTACTGTAGTAGTTGTTGGGCCGGATGTTGTAGTTGTTGGGCCAGCTGTGGTAGTTGTTGGGCCAGCTGTGGTAGTTGTTGGGCCAGCTGTTGTAGTTGTAGGACCTACAGTTGTGGTTGTTGGACCTGCTGTTGTAGTTGAGGGATCTGCAGTTGTTGTTGTGGGCCCTGCTGTTGTGGTTGTTGGCCCAGCTGTTGAAGTTGTTGGGCCTGCAGTTGTTGTGGGACCTGCAGTTGTGGTTGTTGGGCCAGCTGTTGTAGTTGTTGGGCCAGCTGTGGCAGTTGTTGTACCTGCAGTTGTTGTGGGACCTGCTGTAGTAGTTGTTGGGCCAGGTGTTGTAGTTGTTGGGCCAGGTGTGGTAGTGGTCAGACCTGCAGTTGTGGTTGTTGGACCTGCTGTTGTTGTTGGACCTGTAGTTGTTGTTGTGAGACCTACAGTTGTGGTTGTTGGACCTGCTGTTGTAGTTGTTGGGCCTGCTGTGTTAATTGTAGGGCCAGTTGTTGAAGTTGTTGGACCTGCTGTTGTTGTTGTAGGACCTGCTGTGGTAGTTGTAGGACCTGCTGTGGTAGTTGTAGGACCTGCAGTTGTGGTTGTTGGAACTGATGTTGTAGTTGTAGGACCTGCAGTTGTGGTTGTTGGACCTGCTGTTGTAGTTGTAGGACCTACAGTTGTAGTTGTTGGACCTGCTGTTGTAGATGTGGGACCTGCAGTTGTTGTGGGACCTGCAGTTGTGGTTGTTGGGCCAGCTGTTGAAGTTGTTGGGCCTGCTGTTGTCGTTGTTGGACCAGCTGTTGTTGTTGTGGGACCTACTGTAGTAGTTGTTGGGCCGGATGTTGTAGTTGTTGGGCCAGCTGTGGTAGTTGTTGGACCAGCTGTGGTAGTTGTTGGGCCAGCTGTTGTAGTTGTAGGACCTACAGTTGTGGTTGTTGGACCTGCCGTTGTAGTTGAGGGATCTGCAGTTGTTGTTGTGGGCCCTGCTGTTGTGGTTGTTGGCCCAGCTGTTGAAGTGGTTGGGCCTGCAGTTGTTGTGGGACCTGCAGTTGTGGTTGTTGGGCCAGCTGTTGTAGTTGTTGGGCCAGCTGTGGCAGTTGTTGTACCTGCAGTTGTTGTTGTGGGACCTGATGTGGTAGTTGTTGGGTCAGCTGTGGTAGTTGTGGGACCTGCAGTTGTGGTTGTTGCACCTGCTGTCGTAGATGTAGGACCTGCTGTAGTAGTTTTAGGACCTGCAGTTGTGGTTGTTGGACCTGCTGTTGTAGTTGTGGGACCTGCAGTTGTGGTTGTTGGACCTGCTGTTGTGGTTGTTGGACCTGCTGTTGTTGTGGGACCTGCTGTGGTAGTTGTTGGGACATCTGTGGTAGTTGTGGGACCTGCAGTTGTTGTGGGACCTGCTGTAGTAGTTGTTGGGCCAGGTGTTGTAGTTGTTGGGCCAGGTGTGGTAGTGGTCAGACCTGCAGTTGTGGTTGTTGGACCTGCTGTTGTTGTTGTTGGACCTGTAGTTGTTGTTGTGAGACCTACAGTTGTGGTTGTTGGACCTGCTGTTGTAGTTGTTGGGCCTGCTGTGTTAATTGTAGGGCCAGCTGTTGAAGTTGTTGGACCTGCTGTTGTTGTTGTAGGACCTGCTGTGGTAGTTGTAGGACCTGCAGTTGTGGTTGTTGGACCTGCTGTTGTAGATGTGGGACCTACAGTTGTTGTGGGACCTGCAGTTGTGGTTGTTGGGCCAGCTGTTGAAGTTGTTGGGCCTGCTGTTGTGGTTGTTGGACCAGCTGTTGTTGTTGTGGGACCTACTGTAGTAGTTGTTGGGCCGGATGTTGTAGTTGTTGGGCCAGCTGTGGTAGTTGTTGGGCCAGCTGTGGTAGTTGTTGGGCCAGCTGTTGTAGTTGTAGGACCTACAGTTGTGGTTGTTGGACCTGCTGTTGTAGTTGAGGGATCTGCAGTTGTTGTTGTGGGCCCTGATGTTGTGGTTGTTGGCCCAGCTGTTGAAGTTGTTGGGCCTGCTGTTGTGGTTGTGGGACCTACTGTTGTAGTTGTTGGGCCTGCTGTGGTACTTGTAGGACCTGCAGTTGTGGTTGTTGGACCTGCTGTTGTAGTTGTGGGACCTGCAGTTGTTGTTGTAGGACCTACAGTTGTGGTTGTTGGACCTGCTGTTGTTGTTGTAGGACCTGCTGTGGTAGTTGTAGGACCTGCAGTTGTGGTTGTTGGAACTGATGTTGTAGTTGTAGGACCTGCAGTTGTGGTTGTTGGACCTGCTGTTGTAGATGTGGGACCTGCAGTTGTTGTGGGACCTGCAGTTGTGGTTGTTGGGCCAGCTGTTGAAGTTGTTGGGCCTGCTGTTGTGATTGTTGGACCAGCTGTTGTTGTTGTGGGACCTACTGTAGTAGTTGTTGGGCCGGATGTTGTAGTTGTTGGGCCAGCTGTGGTAGTTGTTGGACCAGCTGTGGTAGTTGTTGGGCCAGCTGTTGTAGTTGTAGGACCTACAGTTGTGGTTGTTGGACCTGCTGTTGTAGTTGAGGGATCTGCAGTTGTTGTTGTGGGCCCTGCTGTTGTGGTTGTTGGGCCAGCTGTTGAAGTTGTTGGGCTTGCTGTTGTGGTTGTTGGACCAGCTGTTGTTGTTGTGGGACCTACTGTAGTAGTTGTTGGGCCGGATGTTGTAGTTGTTGGGCCAGCTGTGGTAGTTGTTGGGCCAGCTGTTGTAGTTGTAGGACCTACAGTTGTGGTTGTTTGACCTGCTGTTGTAGTTGAGGGACCTGCAGTTGTTGTCGTGGGCCCTGATGTTGTGGTTGTTGGCCCAGCTGTTGAAGTTGTTGGGCCTGCTGTTGTGGTTGTGGGACCTACTGTTGTAGTTGTTGGGCCAGGTGTTGTAGTTGTTGGGCCTGCTGTGGTACTTGTAGGACCTGCAGTTGTGGTTGTTGGACCTGCTGTTGTAGTTGTGGGACCTGCAGTTGTTGTTGTAGGACCTACAGTTGTGGTTGTTGGACCTGCTGTTGTTGTTGTAGGACCTGCTGTGGTACTTGTAGGACCTGCAGTTGTGGTTGTTGGAACTGATGTTGTAGTTGTAGGACCTGCAGTTGTGGTTGTTGGACCTGCTGTTGTAGATGTGGGACCTGCAGTTGTTGTGGGACCTGCAGTTGTGGTTGTTGGGCCAGCTGTTGAAGTTGTTGGGCCTGCTGTTGTGATTGTTGGACCAGCTGTTGTTGTTGTGGGACCTACTGTAGTAGTTGTTGGGCCGGATGTTGTAGTTGTTGGGCCAGCTGTGGTAGTTGTTGGACCAGCTGTGGTAGTTGTTGGGCCAGCTGTTGTAGTTGTAGGACCTACAGTTGTGGTTGTTGGACCTGCTGTTGTAGTTGTGGGAGCTGTAGTTGTGGTTGTTGGACCTGCTTTTGTGGTTGTTGGACCTGCTGTTGTTGTGGGACCTGCTGTGGTAGTTGTTGGGACATCTGTGGTACTTGTGGGACCTGCAGTTGTTGTGGGACCTGCTGTAGTAGTTGTTGGGCCAGGTGTTGTAGTTGTTGGGCCAGGTGTGGTAGTGGTCAGACCTGCAGTTGTGGTTGTTGGAAGTGCTGTTGTTGTTGTTGTTGTTGTTGGACCTGTAGTTGTTGTTGTGGGACCTGCCGTTGTGGTTGTTGGACCTGCTGTTGTGGTTGTTGGACCTGCTGTGGTAGTTGTTTGGCCAGCTGTGGTAGTTGTGGGACCTGCAGTTGTGGTTGTTGGACCTGCTGTTGTAGTTGTGGGACCTGCAGTTGTGGTTGTTGGACCTGCTGTTGTGGTTGTTGGACCTGCTGTGGTAGTTGTTTGGCCAGCTGTGGTAGTTGTGGGACCTGCAGTTGTGGTTGTTGCACCTGCTGTTGTAGATGTAGGACCTGCTGTAGTAGTTGTGGTTGTTGGACCTGCTGTTGTTGTGGGACCTGCTGTGGTTGTTGTTTGGACATCTGTGGTAGTTGTGGGACCTGTAGTTGTTGTTGTGGGACCTGCTGTGGTAGTTGTTGGGCCAGCTGTGGTAGTTGTGGGACCTGCAGTTGTGGTTGTTGCACCTGCTGTCGTAGATGTAGGACCTGCTGTAGTAGTTGTAGGACCTGCAGTTGTGGTTGTTGGACCTGCTGTTGTAGTTGTGGGACCTGCAGTTGTGGTTGTTGGACCTGCTGTTGTGGTTGTTGGACCTGCTGTTGTTGTGGGACCTGCTATGGTAGTTGTTGGGACATCTGTGGTAGTTGTGGGACCTGCAGTTGTTGTTGTGGGACCTGCTGTAGTAGTTGTTGGGCCAGGTGTTGCAGTTGTTGGGCCAGGTGTGGTAGTGGTCAGACCTGCAGTTGTAGTTGTTAGACCTGCTGTTGTTGTTGTTGGACCTGTAGTTGTTGTTGTGGGACCTACCGTTGTGGTTGTTGGACCTGCTGTTGTAGTTGTTGGACCTGCTGTCGTAATTGTAGGGCCAGCTGTTGAAGTTGTTGGGCCAGCTGTTGTAGTTGTTGGGCCAGCTGTGGTAGTTGTAGGACCTGCAGCAGTGGTTGTTGGGCCAGCTGTTGTAGTTGTAGGGCCTGCTGTTGTAGTTGTTGGGCCAGCTGTTGAAGTTATGGGACCTGGAGTTGTTGTTGTCGGACCTGCAGTTGTGGTTGTTGGACCAGCTGTTGTAGTTGTGGGACCTGCAGTTGTGGTTGTTGGACCTGCTGTTGTTGTTGTTGGACCTGTTGTTGTGGGACCTGCTGTGGTAGTTGTTGGGACATCTGTGGTAGTTGTGGGACCTGCAGTTGTTGTTGTGGGACCTGCAGTAGTAGTTGTTGGGCCACGTGTTGTAGTTGTTGGGCCAGGTGTGGTAGTGGTCAGACCTGCAGTTGTGGTTGTTGGACCTGCTGTTGTTGTTGTTGGACCTGTAGTTGTTGGGCCGGCTGTAGTAGTTGTTGGGCCAGTTGTTATTGTGGGACCTGCAGTTGTGGTTGTTGGGCCAGCTGTTGTTGTTGGACCTGTTGTTGTAGTTGTTTGATCTGCAGTTGTTGTTGTGGGACCTGCTGTGGTTGTTGTGCCAGCTGTTGTTGTGGGAGCTGCTGTAGTAGTTGTTGGGCCGGCTGTTGTAGTTGTTGGGCCAGCTGTGGTAGTTGTAGGACCTGCAGTTGTGGTTGTTTGGCCAGCTGTTGTAGTTGAAGGACCTGCTGTCGTAGTTGTTGAACCTGCAGTTGTAGTTGTTAGACCGGCTGTAGTAGTTGTAGGACCTGCAGTTGTGGTTGTTAGGCCAGCTGTTGTAGTTGAAGGACCTGCTGTCGTAGTTGTTGGACCTGCAGTTGTAGTTGTTGGACCGGCTGTAGTAGTTGTAGGACCTGCAGTTGTGGCTGTTGGGTCAGCTGTTGTATCATAAAATGGTGCGATAAGATATTTTTATATTTTGTACATTGACAATCAGTTGAGTATTAAATTAAAGGTAAGGGGGCAGAATAAACTGACCTGCAATAATACTGCTTTCATCTATATTCAGGATTACAATTGATGTATCTATTGTCATTATGAGAGCCTCTTCTGCATCAGTAACGCTGGGAACTACTGATTGATTTGCAAAGATCAATTGAAGTTCTGTCCGGACAGAGCCTTCCCTGTAGAGATGAATAAGGTTGTCATTTGTTATTTAGAAACCAATAGATAATAAAATATATGCAAATTAATTTAAATGTGGTAAAAGGAAAACAGTACTGACCAAAGACGTGTGACATGTGATCTACGAAATGTTTTTGGATAAACATGGCGGTATCCTCTATTACACTAAAAATAAAATGCAACATATTTGAACAATTATTAAACTGGGATTTTTGTAGGCATAGATTTAAAATATAAGAGCCTTAAAGTGTATTACCTCTGTTGTTATATTAAGACTTAAGTCTTTGTATTCTTGAGACTGGGGATTGTTGTACGCTGGGATCCAATCAAGCAGCAATCGAAACTCCAGTAGAAGGTAGCCTTCATCTTCTTTTACAGGGTCAGCTGATTCTGTTGTGGCTGTGGGGGAAATAGTGGGGGTCACTGTGACTATTGTAGTTGTAGAAGAAAAATCTGTGACTGTTGAATCTGTTGTGGGACCTGCAGTTGTTGTTGTTGGACCAGCTGTTGTTGTGGGACCTGCTGTAGTAGTTGTTGTGCCAGTTGTGGTAGTTGTTGGGCCAGCTGTGGTAGTTGTGGGACCTGCAGTTGTGGTTGTTGCACCTGCTGTGGTAGTTGTAGGACCTGCTGTGGTAGTTGTAGGACCTGCAGTTGTGGTTGTTGGACCTGCAGTTGTTGTTGTGGGACCTGCTGTGGTAGTTGTTGGGCCAGCTGTGGTAGTTGTGGGACCTGCAGTTGTGGTTGTTGCACCTGCTGTCGTAGATGTAGGACCTGCTGTAGTAGTTGTAGGACCTGCAGTTGTGGTTGTTGGACCTGCTGTTGTAGTTGTGGGACCTGCAGTTGTGGTTGTTGGAACTGCTGTTGTGGTTGTTGGACCTGCTGTTGTTGTGGGACCTGCTATGGTAGTTGTTGGGACATCTGTGGTAGTTGTGGGACCTGCAGTTGTTGTTGTGGGACCTGCTGTAGTAGTTGTTGGGCCAGGTGTTGTAGTTGTTGGGCCAGGTGTGGTAGTGGTCAGACCTGCAGTTGTAGTTGTTGGACCTGCTGTTGTTGTTGTTGTGGGACCTGCTGTTGTAGTTGTGGGACCTGCTGTCGTAATTGTAGGGCCAGCTGTTGAAGTTGTTGGGCCAGCTGTTGTAGTTGTTGGGCCAGCTGTGGTAGTTGTAGGACCTGCAGTGGTGGTTGTTGGGCCAGTTGTTATTGTGGGACCTGCAGTTGTGGTTGTTGGGTCAGCTGTTGTTGTTGTTGGACCTGTTATGGTAGTTGTTTGATCTGCAGTTGTTGTTGTGGGACTTGCTGTGGTGGTTGTTGGGCCAGCTGTGGTAGTTGTGGGACCTGCAGGTGTGGTTGTTGCACCTGATGTTGTTGTTGTGGGACCTGCTGTAGTAGTTGTTGGGCCAGGTGTTGTAGTTGTTGGGCCTGGTGTTGTACTTGTTGGGCCAGCTGTGGTAGTTGTTGGACCTGCAGTTGTGGTTGTTGGGCCAGCTGTTGAAGTTGTGGGACCTGCCGTTGTGGTTGTTGGAGCTGCTGTTGTAGTTGGTGTACCTGCAGTTGTTGTTGTGGGACCTGCTGTGGTAGTTGTTGGGCCAGCTGTGGTAGTTGTGGGACCTGCAGTTGTGGTTGTTGGACCTGCTGTTGTTGTTGTAAGGCCTGCCGTTGTGGTTGTTGGAGCTGCTGTTGTAGTTGGTGTACCTGCAGTTGTTGTTGTGGGACCTGCTGTGGTAGTTGTTGGGCCAGCTGTGGTAGTTGTGGGACCTGCAGTTGTGGTTGTTGGACCTGCTGTTGTGGTTGTTGGACCTGCTGTTGTTGTGGGACCTGCTATGGTAGTTGTTGGGACATCTGTGGTAGTTGTGGGACCTGCAGTTGTTGTTGTGGGACCTGCTGTAGTAGTTGTTGGGCCAGGTGTTGTAGTTGTTGGACCTGTTATTGTAGTTGTTTGATCTGCAGTTGTTGTTGTGGGACTTGCTGTGGTAGTTGTTGGGCCAGCTGTGGTAGTTGTGGGACCTGCAGTTGTGGTTGTTGCACCTGCTGTGGTAGTTGTAGGACCTGCTGTGGTAGTTGTAGGACCTGCAGTTGTGGTTGTTGGACCTGCAGTTGTAGTTGTGGGACCTGCAGTTGTTGTTGTGGGACCTGCTGTTGTAGTTGTTGTGACTGCTGTTGTGATTGTTGGACCTGCTGTTGTCGTTGTTGGACCCGCAGTTGTTGTTGTGGGACCTGCTGTGGTAGTTGTTGGGGTGGCTGTGGTAGTTGTGGGACCTGCAGTTGTTGTTGTGGGACCTGCTGTAGTAGTTGTTGGTCCGGCTGTTGTAGTTGTTGGGCCAGGTGCGGTAGCTGTCAGACCTGCATTTGTGGTTGTAGGACCTGCTGTGGTAGTAGTAGGACCTGCAGTTGTGGTTGTTGGACCTGCAGTTGCAGTTGTGGGAACTGCAGTTGTTGTTGTTGTTGTGGGACCTGCTGTTGTTGTTGTTGTTGGACCTGCAGTTGTTGTTGTGTGACCTGCTGTGGTAGTTGTTGGGGCAGCTGTGGTAGTTTTAGAACCTGCAGTTGTTGTGGGACCTGCTGTAGTAGTTGTTGGGCCGGCTGTTGTAGTTGTTGTGCCAGGTGTGGTAGTTGTCAGACTTGCAGTTGTGGTTGTTGGACCTGCTGTAGTAGTTGTTGGACCTGCTGTAGTAGTTGTGGGACCTGCAGTTGTTGTTGTGGGACCTGCTGTGGTAGTTGTTCGGCCAGCTGTGGTAGTTGTAGGACCTGCAGTTGTGGTTGTTCGACCTGCTGTTGTGGCTGTTGGACCTGTAGTTGTTGTTGTTGGGCCAGGTGTTGTAGTTGTTCGGCCAGTTATTGTTATTGTGGGACCTGCAGTTGTGGTTGTTGGACCAGCTGTTGTAGCTGGTGTAGTAGTTGTAGGACCTGTCATTGTTGTTGTGCCAGCTGTTGTAGCACTCTTAAAAATGAGCAGAATACATGCACTTACAAATATATATTTTTGAATTGATACTTTCTATTACTATTACTTTTGATACTATTTCATGCATTTTGCTCAAATACCATCAACTTAATAAATTACGTCAATAAAGCTCAATAAAATGTCAAATTCATTGCTGAGTTTTTAATGAAGTACAAATACACAATTTATTTAGTCTCAATTTTCAATAAAATCGTAATCGTTAAATGTGCTTTAGGGTGAGATTGAAGAGGTACAGTTTAAGGGTAATTATTCAGAAATGCCATAGCCATGCATCAGTTACTGGTGATTGAAATGTTCTGTGAGAGTACCTGTGTTGAGTTTACTGTGCCTGCATCTAAATGAGCCAATCTAGAGTTTAGACCACTCCCGGGTCATTTCTGAGCAATCGAGCATCTTTTGCCTGATTGGTTCTTGGAATCCATTTTTCATGTCAATCACAGCAGCGTGAATTCAACAATCAATCGCCATAGTGTTCAGTATATTTTCTCTATTTTTTGTTCTACTGGTAATTTATATTACTTTGTTTTTACCTTTTTATAGTATTTTTTAAAAATGTTAATTGGTTTAATTTGTTGATGAAGAATCATTTATTTTAGGACACTTCTTGATAGCAAAGTATTTGACTTAATTAAGGCATGATCATGGGAAGACACATGGGAGCATTTACCAAGCATCTTCAATGAGACAGGGGCCGTGTTCCGAAGTGGAGGCAGCGACTCGCTAGAGCACTTCCTTGTGAGTCGCGTACTATGGAGCGTCCTATGGAGACGAGGCTAGAGTGTTGCCTAGAATTCGTGAACGTTCGGAGCGCAGAGGGTTGTGGGTATTTTTGTTCGATGAAGATACATCAATGCATCCTTGAAAAATCGCAGAATTCTCAAGAACAAAGGCTGCGAAAAGGGTGCAAATTTCAGAGTGTTGTCGAGTGTTCTTGACATTGGAACAGTGCTTGGCGGCGTTCTATGACGCAGCGTCCTTAAAAAGGCGGCCGTTGAGCATTCTTCCTTCACATTGGAAAACAGCCAATGGGTGTGACATGTGATGTGTTCTTTGAGGAAGAAGGCTGCCGACTCAGGATCGCTTTAACTCACTTTATTTGTTTAACTTTAGGTCGGTTACATGCCGCTATTCCGACATGCCGCTACTTAGACATTGACGTCTAGTGGTCGTCTAGTGGCGGCATTAATATTATTTTCCAAGCGTCCCACTACTGCGACAATTTTTTTTCCCCATTGTCTGAGTAGCGGCACTTTACTTTTTTTCAAACGTCCTGCCATTCCGACATGAGGCCATTAATATTTGTCATTATCATTGTACTTTAAATTAATTAATTAATGTGATTATACCCATATGTTCTGGACTTAGCATACACGCAGCTTATGCATGGGTGTGACAAATACATGGGAAAACAATTTCTAAAAAGAGCCAATCATCCAACTTCGAGGCTGCCCCTAGTTGGTAATATATAGGACTAGCCTATCCATATCAAATCCAAAAGCAACAATCTTCATAACAAAATCAGAGTATCCTTTTCAAAAAATATTATTTCGCCGTTCTTAAATTAGGCTTCCACAGCGCAAAAAAGGTAGGCCTACACCTTGAAACTTTGTTCAATCAACTTAAAGTCCGATTAAACTTCATTCAAAGGCAGTCCATAATTCTAATTAAATTGATTTCTAACGAACAAGTCCAAATTTCAGGTCCTAGAGCTTTATTCGTGCTTCTTCTTATATATTTTTAAGTAGACTGCTGGCCTGCACGCACAGAGTTTGTTTGATGCATGGAGTTTCAACCTTTTCCCCCTGAGAGCTGAATAAAAATGAGGAGAGCTCCCTGTCTTTTACATAATGTGTAGGCCTAACATTTATTCACATGGCCGGTTCAAAATCACCTAGTTTTTGACTGAAATGTGTGCCGATATCAATTATTGTGAAAAACATTGTTTGGAGTAGAGGTCTGCACTCGCGATGCAAATGGAAGCTCATTGCGGGTGCGGGCGGGATGATAGAGGTAGGCCTACATTTATTCTATATTAATAACTATTATTATTATTCTATTGCACTTTCTATGAAAAGTAGGCCTAATTGTCGTAATAGCGGTACCAAAAAAGATCGGATGCGGGCGGGATGATAGAGGTAGGCCTACATTTATTCTATATTAATAACTATTAATATTATTCTATTGCACTTTCTATGAAAAGTAGGCCTAATTGTCATATTAATAACTATTATTATTATTCTATTGCACTTTCTATGAAAAGTAGGCCTAATTGTCGTAATAGCGGTACCAAATTGTAGTAGGCCTAATTGTCGTAATAGCGGTACCAAATTGTCGTAATAGCGGTACCAAAAAAGATCGGATTAGGGGCATGTCTAAATAGAGGCATGTCGTAATGACGGGATGTCGTAATGGAGGGTTGTCATAATAACGGGCTATCGTAATAAAGGGCGGACCCCCTTTAGGTCTATTATCTATCAAGCAAATGGAGAAGAATCGTAAAATTCACGCGCGTGGAGCTCCCCTTAGCTGGATATCTTAAAAGATACGCTGCCTGTAGGGTTTCTGTCCCTCCCCCGCATGTGTTGTTTGGTAGTATCTGGGCAGGCGTGGCCTCTATGACGCATACTATGCTCTGATTGGCTAGTGTTGAACGCCCGCCCCCAGTGTATTGTGTGCCGCCATCTGGTGACCAGGTGCGGTTAATACAACTTATATATTTCTTTGTTTCTTTGTGGCTATGTGAGGATATTACAGCCTGTTGATACATATGTTATTATTTATTCTTAACAGACATGATTCTTATAGGGAAGCTTTCACATTGTGGGCAGTAACAACTAAGGAAACAAAAGTTGAGGGGAGTGACCATCATGGAGAGTTCCTAAGATGAACACTACTTTGTAAATTGAAGTCACATAACATAAAACACGTTTCCTGCATTTTTCTTTATTTCAATTTCTTGATATATACTTTTTGAATTCATGCAGTAAACAACTCAATGTTGCATTGCTTATGTATATGTGTTTTTTACATGGCAAGTGCTTTAATGTTAGATAAAATAAAATATATTACATTTTAGTTAAGATTTTAGCTATAAGTTAAGTGTATTAAAAAGTGTTCCATTAAATGGTTTTACATGTTTCATAACAGATATATATATATATATATATATATATCGTTTTTACGCAATGGTTATGTACTGATTGCATTAATAGCATTGTAGCGTGTTGGTTATCAACACATGTTGTTTATACATTTTTAAACAGGGTGTGACATAGTGAAGAGAAGATGAGCAAAGCGACAACATCTATATTTTTGCTAGTGGTAGCTTTGCTGGTGGTAGCTGGTGCTGCAGATGTGCTTGTGACTGCAGGTGCAGCATTAGTTGGCACTGTTACTCTTGATGTTGTTGAAGACATGACAGTGGAGGGTCTGTGTGTTGTTGTTGTTGTTGTTGTTGCAGCAACTGTTGATGTGGTATCACTTGTTCGATTTGGCATGGCTATGGGAAAGGTCAAGGTGTTTTTAGAAAAATGGTGCGATAAGATATTTTTATATTTTGTACATTGACAATCAGTTTAAGGACCTGCTGTCGTAGTTGTTGGACCTGCAGTTGTAGTTTTTGGACCGGCTGTTGTAGTTGTTGGACCTGCAGTTGTGGCTGTTGCACCCGCTGTTGTGGCTGTTGGACCTGCAGTTGTTGTTGTTCGGTCAGCTGTTGTACCATGAAATGGTGCGATAAGATATTTTTATATTTTGTACATTGACAATCAGTTTAAGGACCTGCTGTCGTAGTTGTTGGACCTGCTGTTGTGGTTGTTCGACCGGCTGTTGTGGCTGTTGGACCTGCAGTTGTTGTTGTTGGGCCAGTTATTGTTATTGTGGGACCTGCAGTTGTGGTTGTTGGACCAGCTGTTATAGCTGGTGTAGTAGTTGTAGGACCTGTCATTGTTGTTGTTGTGCCAGCTGTTGTAGCACTCTTAAAAATGAGCAGAATACATGCACTTACAAATATATATTTTAGAATTGATACTTTCTATTACTATTACTTTTGATACTATTTCATGCATTTTGCTCAAATACCATCAACTTAATAAATTACGTCAATAAAGCTCAATAAAATGTCAAATTCATTGCTGAGTAATGAAGTTGGCATTGTTACTCTTGATGTTGTTGAAGACATGACAGTGGAGGGTCCGTGTGTTGTTGTTATTGTTGTTGTTGCAGCAACTGTTGATGTGGTATCGCTTGTTCGATTTGGCATGGCTATGGGAAAGGTCAAAATGTTTTTAGTAAAATGGTGTGATAAGATATTTCTATATTTTGTACATTGACAATCAGTTGAAGGACCTGCTGTCGTAGTTGTTGGACCTGCAGTTGTAGTTGTTGGACTGGCTGTAGTAGTTGTAGGACCTGCAGTTGTGGCTGTTGGGTCAAGTGTTGTATCATAAAATGGTGCGATAAGATATTTTTATATTTTGTACATTGACAATCAGTTGAGTATTAAATTAAAGGTAAGGGGGCAGAAGAAACTGACCTGCAATAATACTGCTTTCATCTATATTCAGGAATACAATTAATTTATGTAGTGTCATTATGAGAGCCTCTTCTGCATCAGTAACGCTGGGAACTACTGATTGATTTGCAAAGATCAATTGAAGTTCTGTCCAGACAGAGCCTTCCCTGTAGAGATGAATAAGGTTCTCATTTGTTATTTAGAAACCAATAGGTTATCTAATATATGCAAATGAATTTATACGTGTGAAAAAGAAAACAGTACTGACCAAAGACGTGTGACATGTGATCTACGAAATGTTTTTGGATAAACATGGCGGTACCCTCTATTACACTAAAAATGAGATGCAACATATTTGAAAAATGATTAAACTGGGATTTTTGTAAGCATAGATTTAAAATATAAGAGCCTTAAAGTCCATTACCTCTGTTGTTATATTAAGACTTAAGTCTTTGTATTCTTGAGACTGGGGATTGTTGTACGCTGGGATCCAATCACGCAATATTCGAAACTCCAGTAGAAGGTAGCCTTCATCTTCTTTTACAGGGTCAGCTGATTCTGTTGTGGCTGTGGGGGTACTAGTGGGGGTCACTGTGACTATTGTAGTTGTAGAAGAATCTGTGATTGCTGCATTCATCTGTAAATTGGTAGAAAGTAGAAGATGTACCTGAAATGACTTACCTTGAAATGTAAAATGTTTGCTTTTATTGTCTTTACTTATTATTTAGGGGATGTGAACAGATGTTTGACCATCTGTGAAATTCTACTTGGCTGCCTCTGTCAGTTTATTTCTTTAGAATTGTTGATTTGTTTAGTTGATTGATTCTTTGTTTGTTTATTTGCATGGGGAATGAATGATTATCATGTTAAACGTTTTGTTGTTGTTGTTTTGCGATGCAAATGTATGAACAAGAGAGAATGAATGACATGAGATTAATGGAATAAAAAATAAATGTAACTATTATGTTCAGTTAGCGTTCAAGGATTTCGGTGATTTTTTTTTTAGACCTAGATTAATAATCATTCACAGTATTGAAAAGCAAATGTTTAATGACAAATACATAATTATTGCACAATTACATTAGATAATAAAAAGATAATAAAAAATGTAATTATTGGTATTCAATTTTTTTTTTGTGTGGATCACTATGTTAAAATTGTATCTACATTAATGTAAGATTTGGAGGCTTAATTTATTGTGTTTGATGAAACAAATGTACAAATACCTGGGTTTTGAGTGAATTATTGTCAGTGAAAGACATCATACCATCCACAAAGGATATGGATTCATGAGTTTCTCAAATCATTTGAAAACCTGAAAGTATGTATGTACAATACGGAATAAATCTGAACACTAACATAGTTAGATTTGGTCACAAAGTAAAAATAGGATGGTATATAATTTAGAGATTTAAAGGGCTAATGTGATTGATATTGACTTACCTTCTGTAATATAACTTAAGTATGAATTTAGATAGAGAATATAATTTATTTTAATTGTGAAAAAGGATAATATTTTACATGCCTACCGTAACAGTAGTTGTAGGACTTGCAGTTGTGGTTGTTGGGCCAGCTGTTGTAGTTGTCGGACTTGTTGTGGGACCAGTAGGTCCAGCTGTTGTAGTTGATGGACCTGCAGTTGTGGTTGTTGGGCCAGCTGTTGTAGTTGTTGGCCCATCTGTGGTAGTTGTGGGAACTGCAGTTGTGGTTGTTGCACCTGCTGTAGTAGTTGTAGAACCTGCAGTTGTGGTTGTTGCACCTACTGTCATAGTTGTAGGGCCAGTTGAGGTAGTTGTTGGACCTGCAGTTGTAGTTGGTGCACCTGCTGTAGTAGTTGTAGGGCCTGCAGTTGTGGTTGTTGCACCTGCTGTCGTAGTTATAGGGCCAGTTGTTGTAGTTGTAGAACCTGCAGTTGTGGTTCTTGGGCCAGCTGTTGTAGTTGTGGGACCTGCAGTTGTTATTGTGGGAACTGCAGTTGTGGTTGTTGGGGCAGCTGTTGTAGTTGTTGGACCTGCTGTTTTGGTTGTTGGACCTGCTGTTGTAGTTGTTGGACCTACAGTTGTTGTTGTGGGACCTGCTATGGTAGTTGTTGGGCCAGCTGTGGTAGTTGTGGGACCTGCAGTTGTGGTTGTTGCACCTTCTGTTGTAGTTGTGGGACCTGCAATTTTTGTTGTGGGGTCTGCTGTTGTAGTTGTTGGACGTACAGTGATAGTTGTCGGACCTGCAGTTGTGGTTGTTGCACCTGCTGTTGTAGTTGTTGGGCCAGGTGTGGTAGTTGTCAGACCTGCTGTTGTGGTTGCTGGACCTGCTGTTGTAGTTGTTTGACCTGCAGTTGTGGTTGTTGGACCACCTGTTGTTGTGGGACCTGCTGTAGTCGTCGTTGGGCCTGCTGTTGTAGTTGTTGGGCCAGCTGTTGTAGTTGTTGGGCTGGCTGTAGTAGTTGTTGGGCCAGTTGTTATTGTGGGACCTGCAGTTGTGGTTGTTGGGCCAGCTGTTGTTGTTGTTGTTGGACCTGTTATTGTAGTTGTTTGATCTGCAGTTGTTGTGGGACTTGCTGTGGTAGTTGTTGTGCCAGCTGTGATAGATGTGGGAACTGCAGTTGTGGTTGTTGCACGTGCTGTTGTTGTGGGACCTGCTGTAGTAGTTGTTGGGCCAGGTGTTGTAGTTGTTGGGCCTGCTGTTGTAGTTGTTGG
The DNA here is from genome assembly GCA_030340625.1 of Merluccius polli. Classification (NCBI taxonomy): domain Eukaryota; kingdom Metazoa; phylum Chordata; class Actinopteri; order Gadiformes; family Merlucciidae; genus Merluccius; species Merluccius polli. Next base: position 39,646 of record JAOPHQ010003699.1, on the reverse strand, counting down.
GCCAACTGTGGTAGTTGTAGGACCTGCAGTTGTGGTTGTTGGACCTGCTGTTGTAGTTGTGGGACCTGCAGTTGTAGTTGTTGGGCCAGCTGTTGTTGGACCTGTAGTTGTTGTTGTGGGACCTACAGTTGTGGTTGTTGGACCTGCTGTCGTAATTGTAGGGCCAGCCGTTGAAGTTGGGCCAGCTGTTGTAGTTGTTGGGCCAGCTGTGGTAGTTGTAGGACCTGCAGTAGTGGTTGTTGGGCCAGCTGTTGTAGTTGTTGGTCCGGCTGTAGTAGTTGTTGGGCCAGTTGTTATTGTGGGACCTGCATTTGTGGTTGTTAGGCCTGCCGTGGTGGTTGTTGGAGCTGCTGTTGTAATTGATGTACCTGCAGTTGTTGTTGTGGGACCTGCTGTCATAGATGTAGGACCTGCTGTAGTAGTTGTAGGACCTGCAGTTGTGGTTGTTGGACCCACTGTTGTGGTTGTTGGACCTGCTGTTGTTGTGGGACCTGCTGTGGTCGTTGTTGGGCCAGGTGTTGTAGTTGTTGGGCCAGGTGTGGTAGTGGTCAGACCTACCGTTGTGGTTGTAGGGCCAGCTGTTGAAGTTGTTGGGCCGGCTGTAGTAGTTGTTGGGCCAGTTGTTATTGTGGGACCTGCAGTTGTGGTTGTTGGGCCAGCTGTTGTTGTTGTTGGACCTGCAGTTGTGGTTGTTGCACCTGCTGTCGTAGTTGTAGGACCTGTTGCAGTAGTTGTAGGACGTGCAGTTGTGGTTGTTGGACCTGCTGTTGTTGTTGATTGGCCTGCTGTTGTGGTTGTTGGACCTGCTGTTGTAGTTGTTGGACCTGTAGTTGTGGTTGTTGGACCTGCTGTTGTAGTTGTGGGACCTGCAGTTGTGGTTGTTGGGCCAGCTGTTGTAGTTGTTGGTCCGGCTGTAGTAGTTGTTGGGCCAGTTGTTATTGTGGGACCTGCATTTGTGGTTGTTGGGCCAGCTGTTGTTGTTGTTGGACCTGTTATTGTAGTTGTTTGATCTGCAGTTGTTGTTGTTGGACCTGCTGTTGTAGTTATGGGACTTGAAGTTGTGACAGTTGGGCCAGCTGTTGTTGTTGATGGGCCTGCTGTTGTGGTTGTTGGACCTGCTGTTGTAGTTGTTGGACCTGCAGTTGTGGTTGTAGGGCCAGCTGTTGTTGTTGTGGGAGCTGCTGTAGTAGTTGTTTGTCCGGCTGTTGTGGTTGTTGGACCTGCTGTTGTAGTTGTTTCACCTGCACTTGTGGTTGTTGGACCAGCTGTTGTTGTGGGACCTGCTGTAGTCGTCGTTGGGCCGGCTGTTGTAGTTGTTGGGCCAGCTGTGGTAGTTATGGGACCTGCAGTTGTGGTTGTTGGACCTGCCGTTATTGTGGGACCTGCAGTGGTCGTTGTTGGGACATCTGTGGTAGTTATGGGACCTGTAGTTGTTGATGTGTGACCTGCTGCAGTAGTTGTTGGGCCAGGTGTTGTAGTTGTTGGGCCTGCTGTTGTAGTTGTTGGGCCAACTGTGGTAGTTGTAGGACCTGCAGTTGTGGTTGTTGGACCTGCTGTTGTAGTTGTTGGACCTGCAGTTGTGGTTGTTGGGCCAGCTGTTGTTGTTGGACCTGTAGTTGTTGTTGTGGGACCTACAGTTGTGGTTGTTGGACCTGCTGTCGTAATTGTAGGGCCAGCCGTTGAAGTTGGGCCAGCTGTTGTAGTTGTTGGGCCAGCTGTGGTAGTTGTAGGACCTGCAGTAGTGGTTGTTGGGCCAGCTGTTGTAGTTGTTGGTCCGGCTGTAGTAGTTGTTGGGCCAGTTGTTATTGTGGGACCTGCATTTGTGGTTGTTGGGCCAGCTGTTGTTGTTGTTGGACCTGTTATTGTAGTTGTTTGATCTGCAGTTGTTGTTGTGGGACCTGCTGTAGTAGTTGTTGGGCCAGGTGTTGTAGTTGTTGGGCCAGCTGTTGAAGTTGTGGGACCTGGAGTTGTTGTTGTCGGACCTGCAGTTGTGGTTGTTGGGCCAGCTGTTGTAGTTGTAAGACCTGCCGTTGTGGTTGTTGGACCTGCTGTTGTAGTTGTTGTACCTGCAATTGTTTTTGTGGGACCTGCTGTGGTAGTTGTTGGGCCAGCTGTGGTAGTTGTGGGACCTGCAGCTGTGGTTGTTGCACCTGCTGTCGTAGATGTAGGACCTGCTGTAGTAGTTGTAGGACCTGCAGTTCTGGTTGTTGGGCCTGCTGTTGTAGTTGTGGGACCTGCAGTTGTAGTTGTGGGACCTGCAGTTGTGGTTGTTGGATCTGCTGTTGTGGTTGTTGGACCTGCTGTTGTTGTGGGACCTGCTGTGGTAGTTGTTGGGCCAGCTGTGGTTGTTGTGGGACCTGCTGTAGTAGTTGTTGGGCCAGGTGCTGTAGTTGTTGGGCCTGGTGTTGTAGTTGATGGGCCAGCTGTGGTAGTTGTAGGACCTGCTGTTGTAGTTGTTGGGCCAGCTGTAGTGGTTGTTGGGCCAGCTGTTGTAGTTGTTGGGCCAGTTGTTATTGTGGGACCTGCAGTTGTGGTTGTTGGGCCAGCTGTTGTTGTTGGACCTGTTATTGTAGTTGTTTGATCTGCAGTTGTTGTGGGACTTGCTGTGGTAGTTGTTGGGCCAGCTGTGATAGTTGTGGGATCTGCAGTTGTGGTTGTTGCACCTGCTGTTGTTGTGGGACCTGCTGTAGTAGTTTTTGGGCCAGGTGTTGTAGTTGTTGGGCCTGCTGTTGTGGTTGTTGGACCAGCTGTTGTTGTTGTGGGACCTGCTGTAGTAGTTGTTAGGCCATCTGTTGTAGTTGTTGGACCAGCTGTTGTAGTTGCGGGATCTGCAATTGTTGTTGTAGGGCCAGCTGTTGTTGTTGTGGGAGCTGCTATAGTAGTTGTTTGTCCGGCTGTTGTGGTTGTTGGACCTGCTGTTGTAGTTGTTTCACCTGCACTTGTGGTTGTTGGACCAGCTGTTGTTGTGGGACCTGCTGTAGTCGTCGTTGGGCCGGCTGTTGTAGTTTTTGGGCCAGCTGTGGTAGTTATGGGACCTGCAGTTGTGGTTGTTGGACCTGCCGTTATTGTGGGACCTGCAGTGGTCGTTGTTGGGACATCTGTGGTAGTTATGGGACCTGCAGTTGTTGATGTGTGACCTGCTGCAGTAGTTGTTGGGCCAGGTGTTGTAGTTGTTGGGCCTGCTGTTGTAGTTGTTGGGCCAACTGTGGTAGTTGTAGGACCTGCAGTTGTGGTTGTTGGACCTGCTGTTGTAGTTGTGGGACCTGCAGTTGTGGTTGTTGGGCCAGCTGTTGTTGTTGGACCTGTAGTTGTTGTTGTGGGACCTACAGTTGTGGTTGTTGGACCTGCTGTCGTAATTGTAGGGCCAGCCGTTGAAGTTGGGCCAGCTGTTGTAGTTGTTGGGCCAGCTGTGGTAGTTGTAGGACCTGCAGTAGTGGTTGTTGGGCCAGCTGTTGTAGTTGTTGGTCCGGCTGTAGTAGTTGTTGGGCCAGTTGTTATTGTGGGACCTGCATTTGTGGTTGTTGGGCCAGCTGTTGTTGTTGTTGGACCTGTTATTGTAGTTGTTTGATCTGCAGTTGTTGTTGTGGGACCTGCTGTAGTAGTTGTTGGGCCAGGTGTTGTAGTTGTTGGGCCAGCTGTTGAAGTTGTGGGACCTGGAGTTGTTGTTGTCGGACCTGCAGTTGTGGTTGTTGGGCCAGCTGTTGTAGTTGTAAGACCTGCCGTTGTGGTTGTTGGACCTGCTGTTGTAGTTGTTGTACCTGCAATTGTTTTTGTGGGACCTGCTGTGGTAGTTGTTGGGCCAGCTGTGGTAGTTGTGGGACCTGCAGCTGTGGTTGTTGCACCTGCTGTCGTAGATGTAGGACCTGCTGTAGTAGTTGTAGGACCTGCAGTTCTGGTTGTTGGGCCTGCTGTTGTAGTTGTGGGACCTGCAGTTGTAGTTGTGGGACCTGCAGTTGTGGTTGTTGGATCTGCTGTTGTGGTTGTTGGACCTGCTGTTGTTGTGGGACCTGCTGTGGTAGTTGTTGGGCCAGCTGTGGTTGTTGTGGGACCTGCTGTAGTAGTTGTTGGGCCAGGTGCTGTAGTTGTTGGGCCTGGTGTTGTAGTTGATGGGCCAGCTGTGGTAGTTGTAGGACCTGCTGTTGTAGTTGTTGGGCCAGCTGTAGTGGTTGTTGGGCCAGCTGTTGTAGTTGTTGGGCCAGTTGTTATTGTGGGACCTGCAGTTGTGGTTGTTGGGCCAGCTGTTGTTGTTGGACCTGTTATTGTAGTTGTTTGATCTGCAGTTGTTGTGGGACTTGCTGTGGTAGTTGTTGGGCCAGCTGTGATAGTTGTGGGATCTGCAGTTGTGGTTGTTGCACCTGCTGTTGTTGTGGGACCTGCTGTAGTAGTTTTTGGGCCAGGTGTTGTAGTTGTTGGGCCTGCTGTTGTGGTTGTTGGACCAGCTGTTGTTGTTGTGGGACCTGCTGTAGTAGTTGTTAGGCCATCTGTTGTAGTTGTTGGACCAGCTGTTGTAGTTGCGGGATCTGCAATTGTTGTTGTAGGGCCAGCTGTTGTTGTTGTGGGAGCTGCTGTAGTAGTTGTTTGTCCGGCTGTTGTGGTTGTTGGACCTGCTGTTGTAGTTGTTTCACCTGCACTTGTGGTTGTTGGACCAGCTGTTGTTGTGGGACCTGCTGTAGTCGTCGTTGGGCCGGCTGTTGTAGTTGTTGGGCCAGCTGTGGTAGTTATGGGACCTGCAGTTGTGGTTGTTGGACCTGCCGTTATTGTGGGACCTGCAGTGGTCGTTGTTGGGACATCTGTGGTAGTTATGGGACCTGCAGTTGTTGATGTGTGACCTGCTGCAGTAGTTGTTGGGCCAGGTGTTGTAGTTGTTGGGCCTGCTGTTGTAGTTGTTGGGCCAACTGTGGTAGTTGTAGGACCTGCAGTTGTGGTTGTTGGACCTGCTGTTGTAGTTGTGGGACCTGCAGTTGTGGTTGTTGGGCCAGCTGTTGTTGTTGGACCTGTAGTTGTTGTTGTGGGACCTACAGTTGTGGTTGTTGGACCTGCTGTCGTAATTGTAGGGCCAGCCGTTGAAGTTGGGCCAGCTGTTGTAGTTGTTGGGCCAGCTGTGGTAGTTGTAGGACCTGCAGTAGTGGTTGTTGGGCCAGCTGTTGTAGTTGTTGGTCCGGCTGTAGTAGTTGTTGGGCCAGTTGTTATTGTGGGACCTGCATTTGTGGTTGTTGGGCCAGCTGTTGTTGTTGTTGGACCTGTTATTGTAGTTGTTTGATCTGCAGTTGTTGTTGTGGGACCTGCTGTAGTAGTTGTTGGGCCAGGTGTTGTAGTTGTTGGGCCAGCTGTTGAAGTTGTGGGACCTGGAGTTGTTGTTGTCGGACCTGCAGTTGTGGTTGTTGGGCCAGCTGTTGTAGTTGTAAGACCTGCCGTTGTGGTTGTTGGACCTGCTGTTGTAGTTGTTGTACCTGCAATTGTTTTTGTGGGACCTGCTGTGGTAGTTGTTGGGCCAGCTGTGGTAGTTGTGGGACCTGCAGCTGTGGTTGTTGCACCTGCTGTCGTAGATGTAGGACCTGCTGTAGTAGTTGTAGGACCTGCAGTTCTGGTTGTTGGGCCTGCTGTTGTAGTTGTGGGACCTGCAGTTGTAGTTGTGGGACCTGCAGTTGTGGTTGTTGGATCTGCTGTTGTGGTTGTTGGACCTGCTGTTGTTGTGGGACCTGCTGTGGTAGTTGTTGGGCCAGCTGTGGTTGTTGTGGGACCTGCTGTAGTAGTTGTTGGGCCAGGTGCTGTAGTTGTTGGGCCTGGTGTTGTAGTTGATGGGCCAGCTGTGGTAGTTGTAGGACCTGCTGTTGTAGTTGTTGGGCCAGCTGTAGTGGTTGTTGGGCCAGCTGTTGTAGTTGTTGGGCCAGTTGTTATTGTGGGACCTGCAGTTGTGGTTGTTGGGCCAGCTGTTGTTGTTGGACCTGTTATTGTAGTTGTTTGATCTGCAGTTGTTGTGGGACTTGCTGTGGTAGTTGTTGGGCCAGCTGTGATAGTTGTGGGATCTGCAGTTGTGGTTGTTGCACCTGCTGTTGTTGTGGGACCTGCTGTAGTAGTTTTTGGGCCAGGTGTTGTAGTTGTTGGGCCTGCTGTTGTGGTTGTTGGACCAGCTGTTGTTGTTGTGGGACCTGCTGTAGTAGTTGTTAGGCCATCTGTTGTAGTTGTTGGACCAGCTGTTGTAGTTGCGGGATCTGCAATTGTTGTTGTAGGGCCAGCTGTTGTTGTTGTGGGAGCTGCTGTAGTAGTTGTTTGTCCGGCTGTTGTGGTTGTTGGACCTGCTGTTGTAGTTGTTTCACCTGCACTTGTGGTTGTTGGACCAGCTGTTGTTGTGGGACCTGCTGTAGTCGTCGTTGGGCCGGCTGTTGTAGTTGTTGGGCCAGCTGTGGTAGTTATGGGACCTGCAGTTGTGGTTGTTGGACCTGCCGTTATTGTGGGACCTGCAGTGGTCGTTGTTGGGACATCTGTGGTAGTTATGGGACCTGCAGTTGTTGATGTGTGACCTGCTGCAGTAGTTGTTGGGCCAGGTGTTGTAGTTGTTGGGCCTGCTGTTGTAGTTGTTGGGCCAACTGTGGTAGTTGTAGGACCTGCAGTTGTGGTTGTTGGACCTGCTGTTGTAGTTGTGGGACCTGCAGTTGTGGTTGTTGGGCCAGCTGTTGTTGTTGGACCTGTAGTTGTTGTTGTGGGACCTACAGTTGTGGTTGTTGGACCTGCTGTCGTAATTGTAGGGCCAGCCGTTGAAGTTGGGCCAGCTGTTGTAGTTGTTGGGCCAGCTGTGGTAGTTGTAGGACCTGCAGTAGTGGTTGTTGGGCCAGCTGTTGTAGTTGTTGGTCCGGCTGTAGTAGTTGTTGGGCCAGTTGTTATTGTGGGACCTGCATTTGTGGTTGTTGGGCCAGCTGTTGTTGTTGTTGGACCTGTTATTGTAGTTGTTTGATCTGCAGTTGTTGTTGTGGGACCTGCTGTAGTAGTTGTTGGGCCAGGTGTTGTAGTTGTTGGGCCAGCTGTTGAAGTTGTGGGACCTGGAGTTGTTGTTGTCGGACCTGCAGTTGTGGTTGTTGGGCCAGCTGTTGTAGTTGTAAGACCTGCCGTTGTGGTTGTTGGACCTGCTGTTGTAGTTGTTGTACCTGCAATTGTTTTTGTGGGACCTGCTGTGGTAGTTGTTGGGCCAGCTGTGGTAGTTGTGGGACCTGCAGCTGTGGTTGTTGCACCTGCTGTCGTAGATGTAGGACCTGCTGTAGTAGTTGTAGGACCTGCAGTTCTGGTTGTTGGGCCTGCTGTTGTAGTTGTGGGACCTGCAGTTGTAGTTGTGGGACCTGCAGTTGTGGTTGTTGGATCTGCTGTTGTGGTTGTTGGACCTGCTGTTGTTGTGGGACCTGCTGTGGTAGTTGTTGGGCCAGCTGTGGTTGTTGTGGGACCTGCTGTAGTAGTTGTTGGGCCAGGTGCTGTAGTTGTTGGGCCTGGTGTTGTAGTTGATGGGCCAGCTGTGGTAGTTGTAGGACCTGCTGTTGTAGTTGTTGGGCCAGCTGTAGTGGTTGTTGGGCCAGCTGTTGTAGTTGTTGGGCCAGTTGTTATTGTGGGACCTGCAGTTGTGGTTGTTGGGCCAGCTGTTGTTGTTGGACCTGTTATTGTAGTTGTTTGATCTGCAGTTGTTGTGGGACTTGCTGTGGTAGTTGTTGGGCCAGCTGTGATAGTTGTGGGATCTGCAGTTGTGGTTGTTGCACCTGCTGTTGTTGTGGGACCTGCTGTAGTAGTTTTTGGGCCAGGTGTTGTAGTTGTTGGGCCTGCTGTTGTGGTTGTTGGACCAGCTGTTGTTGTTGTGGGACCTGCTGTAGTAGTTGTTAGGCCATCTGTTGTAGTTGTTGGACCAGCTGTTGTAGTTGCGGGATCTGCAATTGTTGTTGTAGGGCCAGCTGTTGTTGTTGTGGGAGCTGCTGTAGTAGTTGTTTGTCCGGTTGTTGTGGTTGTTGGACCTGCTGTTGTAGTTGTTTCACCTGCACTTGTGGTTGTTGGACCAGCTGTTGTTGTGGGACCTGCTGTAGTCGTCGTTGGGCCGGCTGTTGTAGTTGTTGGGCCAGCTGTGGTAGTTATGGGACCTGCAGTTGTGGTTGTTGGACCTGCCGTTATTGTGGGACCTGCAGTGGTCGTTGTTGGGACATCTGTGGTAGTTATGGGACCTGCAGTTGTTGATGTGTGACCTGCTGCAGTAGTTGTTGGGCCAGGTGTTGTAGTTGTTGGGCCTGCTGTTGTAGTTGTTGGGCCAACTGTGGTAGTTGTAGGACCTGCAGTTGTGGTTGTTGGACCTGCTGTTGTAGTTGTGGGACCTGCAGTTGTGGTTGTTGGGCCAGCTGTTGTTGTTGGACCTGTAGTTGTTGTTGTGGGACCTACAGTTGTGGTTGTTGGACCTGCTGTCGTAATTGTAGGGCCAGCCGTTGAAGTTGGGCCAGCTGTTGTAGTTGTTGGGCCAGCTGTGGTAGTTGTAGGACCTGCAGTAGTGGTTGTTGGGCCAGCTGTTGTAGTTGTTGGTCCGGCTGTAGTAGTTGTTGGGCCAGTTGTTATTGTGGGACCTGCATTTGTGGTTGTTGGGCCAGCTGTTGTTGTTGTTGGACCTGTTATTGTAGTTGTTTGATCTGCAGTTGTTGTTGTGGGACCTGCTGTAGTAGTTGTTGGGCCAGGTGTTGTAGTTGTTGGGCCAGCTGTTGAAGTTGTGGGACCTGGAGTTGTTGTTGTCGGACCTGCAGTTGTGGTTGTTGGGCCAGCTGTTGTAGTTGTAAGACCTGCCGTTGTGGTTGTTGGACCTGCTGTTGTAGTTGTTGTACCTGCAATTGTTTTTGTGGGACCTGCTGTGGTAGTTGTTGGGCCAGCTGTGGTAGTTGTGGGACCTGCAGCTGTGGTTGTTGCACCTGCTGTCGTAGATGTAGGACCTGCTGTAGTAGTTGTAGGACCTGCAGTTCTGGTTGTTGGGCCTGCTGTTGTAGTTGTGGGACCTGCAGTTGTAGTTGTGGGACCTGCAGTTGTGGTTGTTGGATCTGCTGTTGTGGTTGTTGGACCTGCTGTTGTTGTGGGACCTGCTGTGGTAGTTGTTGGGCCAGCTGTGGTTGTTGTGGGACCTGCTGTAGTAGTTGTTGGGCCAGGTGCTGTAGTTGTTGGGCCTGGTGTTGTAGTTGATGGGCCAGCTGTGGTAGTTGTAGGACCTGCTGTTGTAGTTGTTGGGCCAGCTGTAGTGGTTGTTGGGTCAGCTGTTGTAGTTGTTGGGCCAGTTGTTATTGTGGGACCTGCAGTTGTGGTTGTTGGGCCAGCTGTTGTTGTTGGACCTGTTATTGTAGTTGTTTGATCTGCAGTTGTTGTGGGACTTGCTGTGGTAGTTGTTGGGCCAGCTGTGATAGTTGTGGGATCTGCAGTTGTGGTTGTTGCACCTGCAGTTGTTGTGGGACCTGCTGTAGTAGTTTTTGGGCCAGGTGTTGTAGTTGTTGGGCCTGCTGTTGTGGTTGTTGGACCAGCTGTTGTTGTTGTGGGACCTGCTGTAGTAGTTGTTAGGCCATCTGTTGTAGTTGTTGGACCAGCTGTTGTAGTTGCGGGATCTGCAATTGTTGTTGTAAGGCCAGCTGTTGTTGTTGTGGGAGCTGCTGTAGTAGTTGTTTGTCCGGCTGTTGTGGTTGTTGGACCTGCTGTTGTAGTTGTTTCACCTGCACTTGTGGTTGTTGGACCAGCTGTTGTTGTGGGACCTGCTGTAGTCGTCGTTGGGCCGGCTGTTGTAGTTGTTGGGCCAGCTGTGGTAGTTATGGGACCTGCAGTTGTGGTTGTTGGACCTGCCGTTATTGTGGGACCTGCAGTGGTCGTTGTTGGGACATCTGTGGTAGTTATGGGACCTGCAGTTGTTGATGTGTGACCTGCTGCAGTAGTTGTTGGGCCAGGTGTTGTAGTTGTTGGGCCTGCTGTTGTAGTTGTTGGGCCAACTGTGGTAGTTGTAGGACCTGCAGTTGTGGTTGTTGGACCTGCTGTTGTAGTTGTGGGACCTGCAGTTGTGGTTGTTGGGCCAGCTGTTGTTGTTGGACCTGTAGTTGTTGTTGTGGGACCTACAGTTGTGGTTGTTGGACCTGCTGTCGTAATTGTAGGGCCAGCCGTTGAAGTTGGGCCAGCTGTTGTAGTTGTTGGGCCAGCTGTGGTAGTTGTAGGACCTGCAGTAGTGGTTGTTGGGCCAGCTGTTGTAGTTGTTGGTCCGGCTGTAGTAGTTGTTGGGCCAGTTGTTATTGTGGGACCTGCATTTGTGGTTGTTGGGCCAGCTGTTGTTGTTGTTGGACCTGTTATTGTAGTTGTTTGATCTGCAGTTGTTGTTGTGGGACCTGCTGTAGTAGTTGTTGGGCCAGGTGTTGTAGTTGTTGGGCCAGCTGTTGAAGTTGTGGGACCTGGAGTTGTTGTTGTCGGACCTGCAGTTGTGGTTGTTGGGCCAGCTGTTGTAGTTGTAAGACCTGCCGTTGTGGTTGTTGGACCTGCTGTTGTAGTTGTTGTACCTGCAATTGTTTTTGTGGGACCTGCTGTGGTAGTTGTTGGGCCAGCTGTGGTAGTTGTGGGACCTGCAGCTGTGGTTGTTGCACCTGCTGTCGTAGATGTAGGACCTGCTGTAGTAGTTGTAGGACCTGCAGTTCTGGTTGTTGGGCCTGCTGTTGTAGTTGTGGGACCTGCAGTTGTGGTTGTTGGATCTGCTGTTGTGGTTGTTGGACCTGCTGTTGTTGTGGGACCTGCTGTGGTAGTTGTTGGGCCAGCTGTGGTTGTTGTGGGACCTGCTGTAGTAGTTGTTGGGCCAGGTGCTGTAGTTGTTGGGCCTGGTGTTGTAGTTGATGGGCCAGCTGTGGTAGTTGTAGGACCTGCTGTTGTAGTTGTTGGGCCAGCTGTAGTGGTTGTTGGGCCAGCTGTTGTAGTTGTTGGGCCAGTTGTTATTGTGGGACCTGCAGTTGTGGTTGTTGGACCTGCTGTTGTTGTTGTAAGGCCTGCCGTTGTGGTTGTTGGAGCTGCTGTTGTAGTTGGTGTACCTGCAGTTGTTGTTGTGGGACCTGCTGTGGTAGTTGTTGGGCCAGCTGTGGTAGTTGTGGGACCTGCAGTTGTGGTTGTTGGACCTGCTGTTGTGGTTGTTGGACCTGCTGTTGTTGTGGGACCTGCTATGGTAGTTGTTGGGACATCTGTGGTAGTTGTGGGACCTGCAGTTGTTGTTGTGGGACCTGCTGTAGTAGTTGTTGGGCCAGGTGTTGTAGTTGTTGGACCTGTTATTGTAGTTGTTTGATCTGCAGTTGTTGTTGTGGGACTTGCTGTGGTAGTTGTTGGGCCAGCTGTGGTAGTTGTGGGACCTGCAGTTGTGGTTGTTGCACCTGCTGTGGTAGTTGTAGGACCTGCTGTGGTAGTTGTAGGACCTGCAGTTGTGGTTGTTGGACCTGCAGTTGTAGTTGTGGGACCTGCAGTTGTTGTTGTGGGACCTGCTGTTGTAGTTGTTGTGACTGCTGTTGTGATTGTTGGACCTGCTGTTGTCGTTGTTGGACCCGCAGTTGTTGTTGTGGGACCTGCTGTGGTAGTTGTTGGGGTGGCTGTGGTAGTTGTGGGACCTGCAGTTGTTGTTGTGGGACCTGCTGTAGTAGTTGTTGGTCCGGCTGTTGTAGTTGTTGGGCCAGGTGCGGTAGCTGTCAGACCTGCATTTGTGGTTGTAGGACCTGCTGTGGTAGTAGTAGGACCTGCAGTTGTGGTTGTTGGACCTGCAGTTGCAGTTGTGGGAACTGCAGTTGTTGTTGTTGTTGTTGTGGGACCTGCTGTTGTTGTTGTTGTTGGACCTGCAGTTGTTGTTGTGTGACCTGCTGTGGTAGTTGTTGGGGCAGCTGTGGTAGTTTTAGAACCTGCAGTTGTTGTGGGACCTGCTGTAGTAGTTGTTGGGCCGGCTGTTGTAGTTGTTGTGCCAGGTGTGGTAGTTGTCAGACTTGCAGTTGTGGTTGTTGGACCTGCTGTAGTAGTTGTTGGACCTGCTGTAGTAGTTGTGGGACCTGCAGTTGTTGTTGTGGGACCTGCTGTGGTAGTTGTTCGGCCAGCTGTGGTAGTTGTAGGACCTGCAGTTGTGGTTGTTCGACCTGCTGTTGTGGCTGTTGGACCTGTAGTTGTTGTTGTTGGGCCAGGTGTTGTAGTTGTTGGGCCAGTTGTTATTGTGGGACCTGCATTTGTGGTTGTTGGGCCAGCTGTTGTTGTTGTTGGACCTGTTATTGTAGTTGTTTGATCTGCAGTTGTTGTTGTGGGACCTGCTGTAGTAGTTGTTGGGCCAGGTGTTGTAGTTGTTGGGCCAGCTGTTGAAGTTGTGGGACCTGGAGTTGTTGTTGTCGGACCTGCAGTTGTGGTTGTTGGGCCAGCTGTTGTAGTTGTAAGACCTGCCGTTGTGGTTGTTGGACCTGCTGTTGTAGTTGTTGTACCTGCAATTGTTTTTGTGGGACCTGCTGTGGTAGTTGTTGGGCCAGCTGTGGTAGTTGTGGGACCTGCAGCTGTGGTTGTTGCACCTGCTGTCGTAGATGTAGGACCTGCTGTAGTAGTTGTAGGACCTGCAGTTCTGGTTGTTGGGCCTGCTGTTGTAGTTGTGGGACCTGCAGTTGTGGTTGTTGGATCTGCTGTTGTGGTTGTTGGACCTGCTGTTGTTGTGGGACCTGCTGTGGTAGTTGTTGGGCCAGCTGTGGTTGTTGTGGGACCTGCTGTAGTAGTTGTTGGGCCAGGTGCTGTAGTTGTTGGGCCTGGTGTTGTAGTTGATGGGCCAGCTGTGGTAGTTGTAGGACCTGCTGTTGTAGTTGTTGGGCCAGCTGTAGTGGTTGTTGGGCCAGCTGTTGTAGTTGTTGGGCCAGTTGTTATTGTGGGACCTGCAGTTGTGGTTGTTGGGCCAGCTGTTGTTGTTGGACCTGTTATTGTAGTTGTTTGATCTGCAGTTGTTGTGGGACTTGCTGTGGTAGTTGTTGGGCCAGCTGTGATAGTTGTGGGATCTGCAGTTGTGGTTGTTGCACCTGCTGTTGTTGTGGGACCTGCTGTAGTAGTTTTTGGGCCAGGTGTTGTAGTTGTTGGGCCTGCTGTTGTAGTTGTTGGGCCAACTGTGGTAGTTGTAGGACCTACAGTTGCGGTTGTTGGACCTGCTGTTGTAGTTGTGGGACCTGCAGTTGTGGTTGTTGGGCCAGCTGTTGAAGTTGTGGGACCTGGAGTTGTTGTTGTTAGGCCTGTCGTTGTGGTTGTTGGAGCTGCTGTTGTAGTTGTTGTACCTGCAGTTGTTGTTGTTGGACCTGCTGTGGTAGTTGTTTGGCCAGCTGTGGTAGTTGTGGGACCTGCAGTTGTGGTTGTTGTACCTGCTGTTGTAGATGTAGGACCTGCTCTAGTAGTTGTAGGACCTGTAGTTGTTGGACCTGCTGTTGTTGTGGGACTTGCTGTGGTAGTTGTTTGGACATCTGTGGTAGTTGTGGGACCTGCAGTTGTGGTTGTTGCACCTGCTGTTGTAGATGTAGGACCTGCAGTAGTAGTTGTAGGACCTGTAGTTGTGGTTGTTGGACCTGCTGTTGTTGTGGGACCTGCTGGGGTAGTTGTTTGGACATCTGTAGTAGTTGTAGGACCTGCAGTTGTGGTTGTTGGACCTGCTGTTGTAGTTGTGGGACCTGCAGTTTTGGTTGTTGGACCTGCTGTCGTTGTTGTTGGACCTGCTGTGGTAGTTGTTTGGCCAGCTGTGGTAGTTGTGGGACCTGCAGTTGTGGTTGTTGCACCTGCTGTTGTAGATGTAGGACCTGCTGTAGTAGTTGTAGGACCTGCTGTAGTAGTTGTAGGACCTGCAGTTGTGGTTGTTGGACCTGCTGTTGTAGTTGTGGGACCTGCAGTTGTGGTTGTTGGACCTGCTGTTGTGGTTGTTGGACCTGCTGCGGTAGTTGTTTGGCCAGCTGTGGTAGTTGTGGGACCTGCAGTTGTGGTTGTTGCACCTGCTGTTGTAGATGTAGGACCTGCTGTAGTAGTTGTAGGACCTGTAGTTGTGGTTGTTGGGCCAGCTGTAGTGGTTGTTGGGCCAGCTGTTGTAGTTGTTGGGCCGGCTGTAGTAGTTGTTGGGCCAGTTGTTATTGTGGGACCTGCAGTTGTGGTTGTTGGGCCAGCTGTTGTTGTTGGACCTGTTATTGTAGTTGTTTGATCTGCAGTTGTTGTGGGACTTGCTGTGGTAGTTGTTCGGCCAGCTGTGATAGTTGTGGGATCTGCAGTTGTGGTTGTTGCACCTGCTGTTGTTGTGGGACCTGCTGTAGTGGTTGTTGGGCCAGGTGTTGTAGTTGTTGGGCCTGCTGTTGTAGTTGTTAGGCCAACTGTGGTAGTTGTAGGACCTGCAGTTGTGGTTGTTGGACCTGCTGTTGTAGTTGTGGGACCTGCAGTTGTGGTTGTTGGGCCAGCTGTTGAAGTTGTGGGACCTGGAGTTGTTGTTGTTAGGCCTGTCGTTGTGGTTGTTGGAGCTGCTGTTGTAGTTGTTGTACCTGCAGTTGTTGTTGTTAGGCCTGTCGTTGTGGTTGTTGGAGCTGCTGTTGTAGTTGTACCTGCAGTTGTTGTTGTTGGACCTGCTGTGGTAGTTGTTTGGCCAGCTGTGGTAGTTGTGGGACCTGCAGTTGTGGTTGTTGCACCTGCTGTTGTAGATGTAGGACCTGCTGTAGTAGTTGTAGGACCTGTAGTTGTGGTTGTTGGACCTGCTGTTGTTGTGGGACCTGCTGTGGTAGTTGTTTGGACATCTGTGGTAGTTGTGGGACCTGCAGTTGTGGTTGTTGCACCTGCTGTTGTAGATGTAGGACCTGCTGTAGTAGTTGTAGGACCTGTAGTTGTGGTTGTTGGACCTGCTGTGGTAGTTGTTTGGACATCTGTGGTAGTTGTGGGACCTGTAGTTGTTGTTGTGGGACCTGCTGTGGTAGTTGTTTGGCCAGCTTTGGTAGTTGTGGGACCTGCTGTAGTGGTTGTTGGACCTGCTGTTGTAGTTGTGGGACCTGCAGTTGTGGTTGTTGGACCTGCTGTTGTGGTTGTTGGACCTGCTGTGGTAGTTGTTTGGCCAGCTGTGGTAGTTGTGGGACCTGCAGTTGTGGTTGTTGGAACTGATGTTGTAGTTGTAGGACCTGCAGTTGTGGTTGTTGGACCTGCTGTTGTAGTTGTGGGACCTGCAGTTGTGGTTGTTGGACCTGCTGTTGTGGTTGTTGGACCCGCTGTTGTGGTCGTTGGACCTGCTGTTGTTGTGGGACCTGCTATGGTAGTTGTTGGGACATCTGTGGTAGTTGTGGGACCTGCAGTTGTTGTGGGACCTGCTGTAGTAGTTGTTGGACCAGCTGTGGTAGTTGTTGGGCCAGCTGTTGTAGTTGTAGGACCTACAGTTGTGGTTGTTGGACCTGCCGTTGTAGTTGAGGGATCTGCAGTTGTTGTTGTGGGCCCTGCTGTTGTGGTTGTTGGCCCAGCTGTTGAAGTGGTTGGGCCTGCAGTTGTTGTGGGACCTGCAGTTGTGGTTGTTGGGCCAGCTGTTGTAGTTGTTGGGCCAGCTGTGGCAGTTGTTGTACCTGCAGTTGTGGTTGTTGGACCTGCTGTTGTAGATGTGGGACCTACAGTTGTTGTGGGACCTGCAGTTGTGGTTGTTGGGCCAGCTGTTGAAGTTGTTGGGCCTGCTGTTGTGGTTGTTGGACCAGCTGTTGTTGTTGTGGGACCTACTGTAGTAGTTGTTGGGCCGGATGTTGTAGTTGTTGGGCCAGCTGTGGTAGTTGTTGGGCCAGCTGTGGTAGTTGTTGGGCCAGCTGTTGTAGTTGTAGGACCTACAGTTGTGGTTGTTTGACCTGCTGTTGTAGTTGAGGGACCTGCAGTTGTTGTCGTGGGCCCTGATGTTGTGGTTGTTGGCCCAGCTGTTGAAGTTGTTGGGCCTGCTGTTGTGGTTGTGGGACCTACTGTTGTAGTTGTTGGGCCTGCTGTGGTACTTGTAGGACCTGCAGTTGTGGTTGTTGGACCTGCTGTTGTAGTTGTGGGACCTGCAGTTGTTGTTGTAGGACCTACAGTTGTGGTTGTTGGACCTGCTGTTGTTGTTGTAGGACCTGCTGTGGTAGTTGTAGGACCTGCAGTTGTGGTTGTTGGAACTGATGTTGTAGTTGTAGGACCTGCAGTTGTGGTTGTTGGACCTGCTGTTGTAGATGTGGGACCTGCAGTTGTTGTGGGACCTGCAGTTGTGGTTGTTGGGCCAGCTGTTGAAGTTGTTGGGCCTGCTGTTGTGATTGTTGGACCAGCTGTTGTTGTTGTGGGACCTACTGTAGTAGTTGTTGGGCCGGATGTTGTAGTTGTTGGGCCAGCTGTGGTAGTTGTTGGACCAGCTGTGGTAGTTGTTGGGCCAGCTGTTGTAGTTGTAGGACCTACAGTTGTGGTTGTTGGACCTGCTGTTGTAGTTGAGGGATCTGCAGTTGTTGTTGTGGGCCCTGCTGTTGTGGTTGTTGGGCCAGCTGTTGAAGTTGTTGGGCTTGCTGTTGTGGTTGTTGGACCAGCTGTTGTTGTTGTGGGACCTACTGTAGTAGTTGTTGGGCCGGATGTTGTAGTTGTTGGGCCAGCTGTGGTAGTTGTTGGGCCAGCTGTTGTAGTTGTAGGACCTACAGTTGTGGTTGTTTGACCTGCTGTTGTAGTTGAGGGACCTGCAGTTGTTGTCGTGGGCCCTGATGTTGTGGTTGTTGGCCCAGCTGTTGAAGTTGTTGGGCCTGCTGTTGTGGTTGTGGGACCTACTGTTGTAGTTGTTGGGCCAGGTGTTGTAGTTGTTGGGCCTGCTGTGGTACTTGTAGGACCTGCAGTTGTGGTTGTTGGACCTGCTGTTGTAGTTGTGGGACCTGCAGTTGTTGTTGTAGGACCTACAGTTGTGGTTGTTGGACCTGCTGTTGTTGTTGTAGGACCTGCTGTGGTACTTGTAGGACCTGCAGTTGTGGTTGTTGGAACTGATGTTGTAGTTGTAGGACCTGCAGTTGTGGTTGTTGGACCTGCTGTTGTAGATGTGGGACCTGCAGTTGTTGTGGGACCTGCAGTTGTGGTTGTTGGGCCAGCTGTTGAAGTTGTTGGGCCTGCTGTTGTGATTGTTGGACCAGCTGTTGTTGTTGTGGGACCTACTGTAGTAGTTGTTGGGCCGGATGTTGTAGTTGTTGGGCCAGCTGTGGTAGTTGTTGGACCAGCTGTGGTAGTTGTTGGGCCAGCTGTTGTAGTTGTAGGACCTACAGTTGTGGTTGTTGGACCTGCTGTTGTAGTTGTGGGACCTGTAGTTGTGGTTGTTGGACCTGCTTTTGTGGTTGTTGGACCTGCTGTTGTTGTGGGACCTGCTGTGGTAGTTGTTGGGACATCTGTGGTAGTTGTGGGACCTGCAGTTGTTGTGGGACCTGCTGTAGTAGTTGTTGGGCCAGGTGTTGTAGTTGTTGGGCCAGGTGTGGTAGTGGTCAGACCTGCAGTTGTGGTTGTTGGAAGTGCTGTTGTTGTTGTTGTTGTTGTTGGACCTGTAGTTGTTGTTGTGGGACCTGCCGTTGTGGTTGTTGGACCTGCTGTTGTGGTTGTTGGACCTGCTGTGGTAGTTGTTTGGCCAGCTGTGGTAGTTGTGGGACCTGCAGTTGTGGTTGTTGGACCTGCTGTTGTAGTTGTGGGACCTGCAGTTGTGGTTGTTGGACCTGCTGTTGTGGTTGTTGGACCTGCTGTGGTAGTTGTTTGGCCAGCTGTGGTAGTTGTGGGACCTGCAGTTGTGGTTGTTGCACCTGCTGTTGTAGATGTAGGACCTGCTGTAGTAGTTGTGGTTGTTGGACCTGCTGTTGTTGTGGGACCTGCTGTGGTTGTTGTTTGGACATCTGTGGTAGTTGTGGGACCTGTAGTTGTTGTTGTGGGACCTGCTGTGGTAGTTGTTGGGCCAGCTGTGGTAATTGTGGGACCTGCAGTTGTGGTTGTTGCACCTGCTGTCGTAGATGTAGGACCTGCTGTAGTAGTTGTAGGACCTGCAGTTGTGGTTGTTGGACCTGCTGTTGTAGTTGTGGGACCTGCAGTTGTGGTTGTTGGACCTGCTGTTGTGGTTGTTGGACCTGCTGTTGTTGTGGGACCTGCTATGGTAGTTGTTGGGACATCTGTGGTAGTTGTGGGACCTGCAGTTGTTGTTGTGGGACCTGCTGTAGTAGTTGTTGGGCCAGGTGTTGCAGTTGTTGGGCCAGGTGTGGTAGTGGTCAGACCTGCAGTTGTAGTTGTTAGACCTGCTGTTGTTGTTGTTGGACCTGTAGTTGTTGTTGTGGGACCTGCTGTAGTAGTTGTTGGGCCAGGTGTTGTAGTTGTTGGGCCAGGTGTGGTAGTGGTCAGACCTGCAGTTGTGGTTGTTGGAAGTGCTGTTGTTGTTGTTGTTGTTGTTGGACCTGTAGTTGTTGTTGTGGGACCTGCCGTTGTGGTTGTTGGACCTGCTGTTGTGGTTGTTGGACCTGCTGTGGTAGTTGTTTGGCCAGCTGTGGTAGTTGTGGGACCTGCAGTTGTGGTTGTTGGACCTGCTGTTGTAGTTGTGGGACCTGCAGTTGTGGTTGTTGGACCTGCTGTTGTGGTTGTTGGACCTGCTGTGGTAGTTGTTTGGCCAGCTGTGGTAGTTGTGGGACCTGCAGTTGTGGTTGTTGCACCTGCTGTTGTAGATGTAGGACCTGCTGTAGTAGTTGTGGTTGTTGGACCTGCTGTTGTTGTGGGACCTGCTGTGGTTGTTGTTTGGACATCTGTGGTAGTTGTGGGACCTGTAGTTGTTGTTGTGGGACCTGCTGTGGTAGTTGTTGGGCCAGCTGTGGTAATTGTGGGACCTGCAGTTGTGGTTGTTGCACCTGCTGTCGTAGATGTAGGACCTGCTGTAGTAGTTGTAGGACCTGCAGTTGTGGTTGTTGGACCTGCTGTTGTAGTTGTGGGACCTGCAGTTGTGGTTGTTGGACCTGCTGTTGTGGTTGTTGGACCTGCTGTTGTTGTGGGACCTGCTATGGTAGTTGTTGGGACATCTGTGGTAGTTGTGGGACCTGCAGTTGTTGTTGTGGGACCTGCTGTAGTAGTTGTTGGGCCAGGTGTTGCAGTTGTTGGGCCAGGTGTGGTAGTGGTCAGACCTGCAGTTGTAGTTGTTAGACCTGCTGTTGTTGTTGTTGGACCTGTAGTTGTTGTTGTGGGACCTACCGTTGTGGTTGTTGGACCTGCTGTTGTAGTTGTTGGACCTGCTGTCGTAATTGTAGGGCCAGCTGTTGAAGTTGTTGGGCCAGCTGTTGTAGTTGTTGGGCCAGCTGTGGTAGTTGTAGGACCTGCAGCAGTGGTTGTTGGGCCAGCTGTTGTAGTTGTAGGGCCTGCTGTTGTAGTTGTTGGGCCAGCTGTTGAAGTTATGGGACCTGGAGTTGTTGTTGTCGGACCTGCAGTTGTGGTTGTTGGACCAGCTGTTGTAGTTGTGGGACCTGCAGTTGTGGTTGTTGGACCTGCTGTTGTTGTTGTTGGACCTGTTGTTGTGGGACCTGCTGTGGTAGTTGTTGGGACATCTGTGGTAGTTGTGGGACCTGCAGTTGTTGTTGTGGGACCTGCAGTAGTGGTTGTTGGGCCACGTGTTGTAGTTGTTGGGCCAGGTGTGGTAGTGGTCAGACCTGCAGTTGTGGTTGTTGGACCTGCTGTTGTTGTTGTTGGACCTGTAGTTGTTGGGCCGGCTGTAGTAGTTGTTGGGCCAGTTGTTATTGTGGGACCTGCAGTTGTGGTTGTTGGGCCAGCTGTTGTTGTTGGACCTGTTGTTGTAGTTGTTTGATCTGCAGTTGTTGTTGTGGGACCTGCTGTGGTTGTTGTGCCAGCTGTTGTTGTGGGAGCTGCTGTAGTAGTTGTTGGGCCGGCTGTTGTAGTTGTTGGGCCAGCTGTGGTAGTTGTAGGACCTGCAGTTGTGGTTGTTTGGCCAGCTGTTGTAGTTGAAGGACCTGCTGTCGTAGTTGTTGAACCTGCAGTTGTAGTTGTTAGACCGGCTGTAGTAGTTGTAGGACCTGCAGTTGTGGTTGTTAGGCCAGCTGTTGTAGTTGAAGGACCTGCTGTCGTAGTTGTTGGACCTGCAGTTGTAGTTGTTGGACCGGCTGTAGTAGTTGTAGGACCTGCAGTTGTGGCTGTTGGGTCAGCTGTTGTATCATAAAATGGTGCGATAAGATATTTTTATATTTTGTACATTGACAATCAGTTGAGTATTAAATTAAAGGTAAGGGGGCAGAATAAACTGACCTGCAATAATACTGCTTTCATCTATATTCAGGATTACAATTGATGTATCTATTGTCATTATGAGAGCCTCTTCTGCATCAGTAACGCTGGGAACTACTGATTGATTTGCAAAGATCAATTGAAGTTCTGTCCGGACAGAGCCTTCCCTGTAGAGATGAATAAGGTTGTCATTTGTTATTTAGAAACCAATAGATAATAAAATATATGCAAATTAATTTAAATGTGGTAAAAGGAAAACAGTACTGACCAAAGACGTGTGACATGTGATCTACGAAATGTTTTTGGATAAACATGGCGGTATCCTCTATTACACTAAAAATAAAATGCAACATATTTGAACAATTATTAAACTGGGATTTTTGTAGGCATAGATTTAAAATATAAGAGCCTTAAAGTGTATTACCTCTGTTGTTATATTAAGACTTAAGTCTTTGTATTCTTGAGACTGGGGATTGTTGTACGCTGGGATCCAATCAAGCAGCAATCGAAACTCCAGTAGAAGGTAGCCTTCATCTTCTTTTACAGGGTCAGCTGATTCTGTTGTGGCTGTGGGGGAAATAGTGGGGGTCACTGTGACTATTGTAGTTGTAGAAGAAAAATCTGTGACTGTTGAATCTGTTGTGGGACCTGCAGTTGTTGTTGTTGGACCAGCTGTTGTTGTGGGACCTGCTGTAGTAGTTGTTGTGCCAGTTGTGGTAGTTGTTGGGCCAGCTGTGGTAGTTGTGGGACCTGCAGTTGTGGTTGTTGCACCTGCTGTGGTAGTTGTAGGACCTGCTGTGGTAGTTGTAGGACCTGCAGTTGTGGTTGTTGGACCTGCAGTTGTTGTTGTGGGACCTGCTGTGGTAGTTGTTGGGCCAGCTGTGGTAGTTGTGGGACCTGCAGTTGTGGTTGTTGCACCTGCTGTCGTAGATGTAGGACCTGCTGTAGTAGTTGTAGGACCTGCAGTTGTGGTTGTTGGACCTGCTGTTGTAGTTGTGGGACCTGCAGTTGTGGTTGTTGGAACTGCTGTTGTGGTTGTTGGACCTGCTGTTGTTGTGGGACCTGCTATGGTAGTTGTTGGGACATCTGTGGTAGTTGTGGGACCTGCAGTTGTTGTTGTGGGACCTGCTGTCGTAGTTGTTGAACCTGCAGTTGTAGTTGTTAGACCGGCTGTAGTAGTTGTAGGACCTGCAGTTGTGGTTGTTAGGCCAGCTGTTGTAGTTGAAGGACCTGCTGTCGTAGTTGTTGGACCTGCAGTTGTAGTTGTTGGACCGGCTGTAGTAGTTGTAGGACCTGCAGTTGTGGCTGTTGGGTCAGCTGTTGTATCATAAAATGGTGCGATAAGATATTTTTATATTTTGTACATTGACAATCAGTTGAGTATTAAATTAAAGGTAAGGGGGCAGAATAAACTGACCTGCAATAATACTGCTTTCATCTATATTCAGGATTACAATTGATGTATCTATTGTCATTATGAGAGCCTCTTCTGCATCAGTAACGCTGGGAACTACTGATTGATTTGCAAAGATCAATTGAAGTTCTGTCCGGACAGAGCCTTCCCTGTAGAGATGAATAAGGTTGTCATTTGTTATTTAGAAACCAATAGATAATAAAATATATGCAAATTAATTTAAATGTGGTAAAAGGAAAACAGTACTGACCAAAGACGTGTGACATGTGATCTACGAAATGTTTTTGGATAAACATGGCGGTATCCTCTATTACACTAAAAATAAAATGCAACATATTTGAACAATTATTAAACTGGGATTTTTGTAGGCATAGATTTAAAATATAAGAGCCTTAAAGTGTATTACCTCTGTTGTTATATTAAGACTTAAGTCTTTGTATTCTTGAGACTGGGGATTGTTGTACGCTGGGATCCAATCAAGCAGCAATCGAAACTCCAGTAGAAGGTAGCCTTCATCTTCTTTTACAGGGTCAGCTGATTCTGTTGTGGCTGTGGGGGAAATAGTGGGGGTCACTGTGACTATTGTAGTTGTAGAAGAAAAATCTGTGACTGTTGAATCTGTTGTGGGACCTGCAGTTGTTGTTGTTGGACCAGCTGTTGTTGTGGGACCTGCTGTAGTAGTTGTTGTGCCAGTTGTGGTAGTTGTTGGGCCAGCTGTGGTAGTTGTGGGACCTGCAGTTGTGGTTGTTGCACCTGCTGTGGTAGTTGTAGGACCTGCTGTGGTAGTTGTAGGACCTGCAGTTGTGGTTGTTGGACCTGCAGTTGTTGTTGTGGGACCTGCTGTGGTAGTTGTTGGGCCAGCTGTGGTAGTTGTGGGACCTGCAGTTGTGGTTGTTGCACCTGCTGTCGTAGATGTAGGACCTGCTGTAGTAGTTGTAGGACCTGCAGTTGTGGTTGTTGGACCTGCTGTTGTAGTTGTGGGACCTGCAGTTGTGGTTGTTGGAACTGCTGTTGTGGTTGTTGGACCTGCTGTTGTTGTGGGACCTGCTATGGTAGTTGTTGGGACATCTGTGGTAGTTGTGGGACCTGCAGTTGTTGTTGTGGGACCTGCTGTAGTAGTTGTTGGGCCAGGTGTTGTAGTTGTTGGGCCAGGTGTGGTAGTGGTCAGACCTGCAGTTGTAGTTGTTGGACCTGCTGTTGTTGTTGTTGTGGGACCTGCTGTTGTAGTTGTGGGACCTGCTGTCGTAATTGTAGGGCCAGCTGTTGAAGTTGTTGGGCCAGCTGTTGTAGTTGTTGGGCCAGCTGTGGTAGTTGTAGGACCTGCAGTGGTGGTTGTTGGGCCAGTTGTTATTGTGGGACCTGCAGTTGTGGTTGTTGGGTCAGCTGTTGTTGTTGTTGGACCTGTTATGGTAGTTGTTTGATCTGCAGTTGTTGTTGTGGGACTTGCTGTGGTGGTTGTTGGGCCAGCTGTGGTAGTTGTGGGACCTGCAGGTGTGGTTGTTGCACCTGATGTTGTTGTTGTGGGACCTGCTGTAGTAGTTGTTGGGCCAGGTGTTGTAGTTGTTGGGCCTGGTGTTGTACTTGTTGGGCCAGCTGTGGTAGTTGTTGGACCTGCAGTTGTGGTTGTTGGGCCAGCTGTTGAAGTTGTGGGACCTGCCGTTGTGGTTGTTGGAGCTGCTGTTGTAGTTGGTGTACCTGCAGTTGTTGTTGTGGGACCTGCTGTGGTAGTTGTTGGGCCAGCTGTGGTAGTTGTGGGACCTGCAGTTGTGGTTGTTGGACCTGCTGTTGTTGTAAGGCCTGCCGTTGTGGTTGTTGGAGCTGCTGTTGTAGTTGGTGTACCTGCAGTTGTTGTTGTGGGACCTGCTGTGGTAGTTGTTGGGCCAGCTGTGGTAGTTGTGGGACCTGCAGTTGTGGTTGTTGGACCTGCTGTTGTGGTTGTTGGACCTGCTGTTGTTGTGGGACCTGCTATGGTAGTTGTTGGGACATCTGTGGTAGTTGTGGGACCTGCAGTTGTTGTTGTGGGACCTGCTGTAGTAGTTGTTGGGCCAGGTGTTGTAGTTGTTGGACCTGTTATTGTAGTTGTTTGATCTGCAGTTGTTGTTGTGGGACTTGCTGTGGTAGTTGTTGGGCCAGCTGTGGTAGTTGTGGGACCTGCAGTTGTGGTTGTTGGGCCAGCTGTTGAAGTTGTGGGACCTGCCGTTGTGGTTGTTGGAGCTGCTGTTGTAGTTGGTGTACCTGCAGTTGTTGTTGTGGGACCTGCTGTGGTAGTTGTTGGGCCAGCTGTGGTAGTTGTGGGACCTGCAGTTGTGGTTGTTGGACCTGCTGTTGTTGTAAGGCCTGCCGTTGTGGTTGTTGGAGCTGCTGTTGTAGTTGGTGTACCTGCAGTTGTTGTTGTGGGACCTGCTGTGGTAGTTGTTGGGCCAGCTGTGGTAGTTGTGGGACCTGCAGTTGTGGTTGTTGGACCTGCTGTTGTGGTTGTTGGACCTGCTGTTGTTGTGGGACCTGCTATGGTAGTTGTTGGGACATCTGTGGTAGTTGTGGGACCTGCAGTTGTTGTGGGACCTGCTGTAGTAGTTGTTGGGCCAGGTGTTGTAGTTGTTGGACCTGTTATTGTAGTTGTTTGATCTGCAGTTGTTGTTGTGGGACTTGCTGTGGTAGTTGTTGGGCCAGCTGTGGTAGTTGTGGGACCTGCAGTTGTGGTTGTTGCACCTGCTGTGGTAGTTGTAGGACCTGCTGTGGTAGTTGTAGGACCTGCAGTTGTGGTTGTTGGACCTGCAGTTGTAGTTGTGGGACCTGCAGTTGTTGTTGTGGGACCTGCTGTTGTAGTTGTTGTGACTGCTGTTGTGATTGTTGGACCTGCTGTTGTCGTTGTTGGACCCGCAGTTGTTGTTGTGGGACCTGCTGTGGTAGTTGTTGGGGTGGCTGTGGTAGTTGTGGGACCTGCAGTTGTTGTTGTGGGACCTGCTGTAGTAGTTGTTGGTCCGGCTGTTGTAGTTGTTGGGCCAGGTGCGGTAGCTGTCAGACCTGCATTTGTGGTTGTAGGACCTGCTGTGGTAGTAGTAGGACCTGCAGTTGTGGTTGTTGGACCTGCAGTTGCAGTTGTGGGAACTGCAGTTGTTGTTGTTGTTGTTGTGGGACCTGCTGTTGTTGTTGTTGTTGGACCTGCAGTTGTTGTTGTGTGACCTGCTGTGGTAGTTGTTGGGGCAGCTGTGGTAGTTTTAGAACCTGCAGTTGTTGTGGGACCTGCTGTAGTAGTTGTTGGGCCGGCTGTTGTAGTTGTTGTGCCAGGTGTGGTAGTTGTCAGACTTGCAGTTGTGGTTGTTGGACCCGCTGTAGTAGTTGTTGGACCTGCTGTAGTAGTTGTGGGACCTGCAGTTGTTGTTGTGGGACCTGCTGTGGTAGTTGTTGGGCCAGCTGTGGTAGTTGTAGGACCTGCAGTTGTGGTTGTTCGACCTGCTGTTGTGGCTGTTGGACCTGTAGTTGTTGTTGTTGGGCCAGGTGTTGTAGTTGTTCGGCCAGTTATTGTTATTGTGGGACCTGCAGTTGTGGTTGTTGGACCAGCTGTTGTAGCTGGTGTAGTAGTTGTAGGACCTGTCATTGTTGTTGTGCCAGCTGTTGTAGCACTCTTAAAAATGAGCAGAATACATGCACTTACAAATATATATTTTTGAATTGATACTTTCTATTACTATTACTTTTGATACTATTTCATGCATTTTGCTCAAATACCATCAACTTAATAAATTACGTCAATAAAGCTCAATAAAATGTCAAATTCATTGCTGAGTTTTTAATGA
Source organism: Merluccius polli (assembly GCA_030340625.1). NCBI lineage: Eukaryota > Metazoa > Chordata > Actinopteri > Gadiformes > Merlucciidae > Merluccius > Merluccius polli. The sequence continues at coordinate 14,203 of JAOPHQ010003699.1, read as the reverse complement.
AGTACAAATACACAATTTATTTAGTCTCAATTTTCAATAAAATCGTAATCGTTAAATGTGCTTTAGGGTGAGATTGAAGAGGTACAGTTTAAGGGTAATTATTCAGAAATGCCATAGCCATGCATCAGTTACTGGTGATTGAAATGTTCTGTGAGAGTACCTGTGTTGAGTTTACTGTGCCTGCATCTAAATGAGCCAATCTAGAGTTTAGACCACTCCCGGGTCATTTCTGAGCAATCGAGCATCTTTTGCCTGATTGGTTCTTGGAATCCATTTTTCATGTCAATCACAGCAGCGTGAATTCAACAATCAATCGCCATAGTGTTCAGTATATTTTCTCTATTTTTTGTTCTACTGGTAATTTATATTACTTTGTTTTTACCTTTTTATAGTATTTTTTAAAAATGTTAATTGGTTTAATTTGTTGATGAAGAATCATTTATTTTAGGACACTTCTTGATAGCAAAGTATTTGACTTAATTAAGGCATGATCATGGGAAGACACATGGGAGCATTTACCAAGCATCTTCAATGAGACAGGGGCCATGTTCCGAAGTGGAGGCAGCGACTCGCTAGAGCACTTCCTTGTGAGTCGCGTACTATGGAGCGTCCTATGGAGACGAGGCTAGAGTGTTGCCTAGAATTCGTGAACGTTCGGAGCGCAGAGGGTTGTGGGTATTTTTGTTCGATGAAGATACATCAATGCATCCTTGAAAAATCGCAGAATTCTCAAGAACAAAGGCTGCGAAAAGGGTGCAAATTTCAGAGTGTTGTCGAGTGTTCTTGACATTGGAACAGTGCTTGGCGGCGTTCTATGACGCAGCGTCCTTAAAAAGGCGGCCGTTGAGCATTCTTCCTTCACATTGGAAAACAGCCAATGGGTGTGACATGTGATGTGTTCTTTGAGGAAGAAGGCTGCCGACTCAGGATCGCTTTAACTCACTTTATTTGTTTAACTTTAGGTCGGTTACATGCCGCTATTCCGACATGCCGCTACTTAGACATTGACGTCTAGTGGTCGGAGTGGCGGCATTAATATTATTTTCCAAGCGTCCCACTACTGCGACAATTTTTTTCCCCCATTGTCTGAGTAGCGGCACTTTACTTTTTTTCAAACGTCCTGCCATTCCGACATGAGGCCATTAATATTTGTCATTATCATTGTACTTTAAATTAATTAATTAATGTGATTATACCCATATGTTCTGGACTTAGCATACACGCAGCTTATGCATGGGTGTGACAAATACATGGGAAAACAATTTCTAAAAAGAGCCAATCATCCAACTTCGAGGCTGCCCCTAGTTGGTAATATATAGGACTAGCCTATCCATATCAAATCCAAAAGCAACAATCTTCATAACAAAATCAGAGTATCCTTTTCAAAAAATATTATTTCGCCGTTCTTAAATTAGGCTTCCACAGCGCAAAAAAGGTAGGCCTACACCTTGAAACTTTGTTCAATCAACTTAAAGTCCGATTAAACTTCATTCAAAGGCAGTCCATAATTCTAATTAAATTGATTTCTAACGAACAAGTCCAAATTTCAGGTCCTAGAGCTTTATTCGTGCTTCTTCTTATATATTTTTAAGTAGACTGCTGGCCTGCACGCACAGAGTTTGTTTGATGCATGGAGTTTCAACCTTTTCCCCCTGAGAGCTGAATAAAAATGAGGAGAGCTCCCTGTCTTTTACATAATGTGTAGGCCTAACATTTATTCACATGGCCGGTTCAAAATCACCTAGTTTTTGACTGAAATGTGTGCCGATATCAATTATTGTGAAAAACATTGTTTGGAGTAGAGGTCTGCACTCGCGATGCAAATGGAAGCTCATTGCGGGTGCGGGCGGGATGATAGAGGTAGGCCTACATTTATTCTATATTAATAACTATTATTATTATTCTATTGCACTTTCTATGAAAAGTAGGCCTAATTGTCGTAATAGCGGTACCAAAAAAGATCGGATGCGGGCGGGATGATAGAGGTAGGCCTACATTTATTCTATATTAATAACTATTAATATTATTCTATTGCACTTTCTATGAAAAGTAGGCCTAATTGTCATATTAATAACTATTATTATTATTCTATTGCACTTTCTATGAAAAGTAGGCCTAATTGTCGTAATAGCGGTACCAAATTGTAGTAGGCCTAATTGTCGTAATAGCGGTACCAAATTGTCGTAATAGCGGTACCAAAAAAGATCGGATTAGGGGCATGTCTAAATAGAGGCATGTCGTAATGACGGGATGTCGTAATGGAGGGTTGTCATAATAACGGGCTATCGTAATAAAGGGCGGACCCCCTTTAGGTCTATTATCTATCAAGCAAATGGAGAAGAATCGTAAAATTCACGCGCGTGGAGCTCCCCTTAGCTGGATATCTTAAAAGATACGCTGCCTGTAGGGTTTCTGTCCCTCCCCCGCATGTGTTGTTTGGTAGTATCTGGGCAGGCGTGGCCTCTATGACGCATACTATGCTCTGATTGGCTAGTGTTGAACGCCCGCCCCCAGTGTATTGTGTGCCGCCATCTGGTGACCAGGTGCGGTTAATACAACTTATATATTTCTTTGTTTCTTTGTGGCTATGTGAGGATATTACAGCCTGTTGATACATATGTTATTATTTATTCTTAACAGACATGATTCTTATAGGGAAGCTTTCACATTGTGGGCAGTAACAACTAAGGAAACAAAAGTTGAGGGGAGTGACCATCATGGAGAGTTCCTAAGATGAACACTACTTTGTAAATTGAAGTCACATAACATAAAACACGTTTCCTGCATTTTTCTTTATTTCAATTTCTTGATATATACTTTTTGAATTCATGCAGTAAACAACTCAATGTTGCATTGCTTATGTATATGTGTTTTTTACATGGCAAGTGCTTTAATGTTAGATAAAATAAAATATATTACATTTTAGTTAAGATTTTAGCTATAAGTTAAGTGTATTAAAAAGTGTTCCATTAAATGGTTTTACATGTTTCATAACAGATATATATATATATATATATATATCGTTTTTACGCAATGGTTATGTACTGATTGCATTAATAGCATTGTAGCGTGTTGGTTATCAACACATGTTGTTTATACATTTTTAAACAGGGTGTGACATAGTGAAGAGAAGATGAGCAAAGCGACAACATCTATATTTTTGCTAGTGGTAGCTTTGCTGGTGGTAGCTGGTGCTGCAGATGTGCTTGTGACTGCAGGTGCAGCATTAGTTGGCACTGTTACTCTTGATGTTGTTGAAGACATGACAGTGGAGGGTCTGTGTGTTGTTGTTGTTGTTGTTGTTGTTGCAGCAACTGTTGATGTGGTATCACTTGTTCGATTTGGCATGGCTATGGGAAAGGTCAAGGTGTTTTTAGAAAAATGGTGCGATAAGATATTTTTATATTTTGTACATTGACAATCAGTTTAAGGACCTGCTGTCGTAGTTGTTGGACCTGCAGTTGTAGTTTTTGGACCGGCTGTTGTAGTTGTTGGACCTGCAGTTGTGGCTGTTGCACCCGCTGTTGTGGCTGTTGGACCTGCAGTTGTTGTTGTTCGGTCAGCTGTTGTACCATGAAATGGTGCGATAAGATATTTTTATATTTTGTACATTGACAATCAGTTTAAGGACCTGCTGTCGTAGTTGTTGGACCTGCTGTTGTGGTTGTTCGACCGGCTGTTGTGGCTGTTGGACCTGCAGTTGTTGTTGTTGGGCCAGTTATTGTTATTGTGGGACCTGCAGTTGTGGTTGTTGGACCAGCTGTTATAGCTGGTGTAGTAGTTGTAGGACCTGTCATTGTTGTTGTTGTGCCAGCTGTTGTAGCACTCTTAAAAATGAGCAGAATACATGCACTTACAAATATATATTTTAGAATTGATACTTTCTATTACTATTACTTTTGATACTATTTCATGCATTTTGCTCAAATACCATCAACTTAATAAATTACGTCAATAAAGCTCAATAAAATGTCAAATTCATTGCTGAGTAATGAAGTTGGCATTGTTACTCTTGATGTTGTTGAAGACATGACAGTGGAGGGTCCGTGTGTTGTTGTTATTGTTGTTGTTGCAGCAACTGTTGATGTGGTATCGCTTGTTCGATTTGGCATGGCTATGGGAAAGGTCAAAATGTTTTTAGTAAAATGGTGTGATAAGATATTTCTATATTTTGTACATTGACAATCAGTTGAAGGACCTGCTGTCGTAGTTGTTGGACCTGCAGTTGTAGTTGTTGGACTGGCTGTAGTAGTTGTAGGACCTGCAGTTGTGGCTGTTGGGTCAGCTGTTGTATCATAAAATGGTGCGATAAGATATTTTTATATTTTGTACATTGACAATCAGTTGAGTATTAAATTAAAGGTAAGGGGGCAGAAGAAACTGACCTGCAATAATACTGCTTTCATCTATATTCAGGAATACAATTAATTTATGTAGTGTCATTATGAGAGCCTCTTCTGCATCAGTAACGCTGGGAACTACTGATTGATTTGCAAAGATCAATTGAAGTTCTGTCCAGACAGAGCCTTCCCTGTAGAGATGAATAAGGTTCTCATTTGTTATTTAGAAACCAATAGGTTATCTAATATATGCAAATGAATTTATACGTGTGAAAAAGAAAACAGTACTGACCAAAGACGTGTGACATGTGATCTACGAAATGTTTTTGGATAAACATGGCGGTACCCTCTATTACACTAAAAATGAGATGCAACATATTTGAAAAATGATTAAACTGGGATTTTTGTAAGCATAGATTTAAAATATAAGAGCCTTAAAGTCCATTACCTCTGTTGTTATATTAAGACTTAAGTCTTTGTATTCTTGAGACTGGGGATTGTTGTACGCTGGGATCCAATCACGCAATATTCGAAACTCCAGTAGAAGGTAGCCTTCATCTTCTTTTACAGGGTCAGCTGATTCTGTTGTGGCTGTGGGGGTACTAGTGGCGTTCACTGTGACTATTGTAGTTGTAGAAGAATCTGTGATTGCTGCATTCATCTGTAAATTGGTAGAAAGTAGAAGATGTACCTGAAATGACTTACCTTGAAATGTAAAATGTTTGCTTTTATTGTCTTTACTTATTATTTAGGGGATGTGAACAGATGTTTGACCATCTGTGAAATTCTACTTGGCTGCCTCTGTCAGTTTATTTCTTTAGAATTGTTGATTTGTTTAGTTGATTGATTCTTTGTTTGTTTATTTGCATGGGGAATGAATGATTATCATGTTAAACGTTTTGTTGTTGTTGTTTTGCGATGCAAATGTATGAACAAGAGAGAATGAATGACATGAGATTAATGGAATAAAAAATAAATGTAACTATTATGTTCAGTTAGCGTTCAAGGATTTCGGTGATTTTTTTTTTAGACCTAGATTAATAATCATTCACAGTATTGAAAAGCAAATGTTTAATGACAAATACATAATTATTGCACAATTACATTAGATAATAAAAAGATAATAAAAAATGTAATTATTGGTATTCAATTTTTTTTTTGTGTGGATCACTATGTTAAAATTGTATCTACATTAATGTAAGATTTGGAGGCTTAATTTATTGTGTTTGATGAAACAAATGTACAAATACCTGGGTTTTGAGTGAATTATTGTCAGTGAAAGACATCATACCATCCACAAAGGATATGGATTCATGAGTTTCTCAAATCATTTGAAAACCTGAAAGTATGTATGTACAATACGGAATAAATCTGAACACTAACATAGTTAGATTTGGTCACAAAGTAAAAATAGGATGGTATATAATTTAGAGATTTAAAGGGCTAATGTGATTGATATTGACTTACCTTCTGTAATATAACTTAAGTATGAATTTAGATAGAGAATATAATTTATTTTAATTGTGAAAAAGGATAATATTTTACATGCCTACCGTAACAGTAGTTGTAGGACTTGCAGTTGTGGTTGTTGGGCCAGCTGTTGTAGTTGTCGGACTTGTTGTGGGACCAGTAGGTCCAGCTGTTGTAGTTGATGGACCTGCAGTTGTGGTTGTTGGGCCAGCTGTTGTAGTTGTTGGCCCATCTGTGGTAGTTGTGGGAACTGCAGTTGTGGTTGTTGCACCTGCTGTAGTAGTTGTAGAACCTGCAGTTGTGGTTGTTGCACCTACTGTCATAGTTGTAGGGCCAGTTGAGGTAGTTGTTGGACCTGCAGTTGTAGTTGGTGCACCTGCTGTAGTAGTTGTAGGGCCTGCAGTTGTGGTTGTTGCACCTGCTGTCGTAGTTATAGGGCCAGTTGTTGTAGTTGTAGAACCTGCAGTTGTGGTTCTTGGGCCAGCTGTTGTAGTTGTGGGACCTGCAGTTGTTATTGTGGGAACTGCAGTTGTGGTTGTTGGGGCAGCTGTTGTAGTTGTTGGACCTGCTGTTTTGGTTGTTGGACCTGCTGTTGTAGTTGTTGGACCTACAGTTGTTGTTGTGGGACCTGCTATGGTAGTTGTTGGGCCAGCTGTGGTAGTTGTGGGACCTGCAGTTGTGGTTGTTGCACCTTCTGTTGTAGTTGTGGGACCTGCAATTTTTGTTGTGGGGTCTGCTGTTGTAGTTGTTGGACGTACAGTGATAGTTGTCGGACCTGCAGTTGTGGTTGTTGCACCTGCTGTTGTAGTTGTTGGGCCAGGTGTGGTAGTTGTCAGACCTGCTGTTGTGGTTGCTGGACCTGCTGTTGTAGTTGTTTGACCTGCAGTTGTGGTTGTTGGACCACCTGTTGTTGTGGGACCTGCTGTAGTCGTCGTTGGGCCTGCTGTTGTAGTTGTTGGGCCAGCTGTTGTAGTTGTTGGGCTGGCTGTAGTAGTTGTTGGGCCAGTTGTTATTGTGGGACCTGCAGTTGTGGTTGTTGGGCCAGCTGTTGTTGTTGTTGTTGTTGGACCTGTTATTGTAGTTGTTTGATCTGCAGTTGTTGTGGGACTTGCTGTGGTAGTTGTTGTGCCAGCTGTGATAGATGTGGGAACTGCAGTTGTGGTTGTTGCACGTGCTGTTGTTGTGGGACCTGCTGTAGTAGTTGTTGGGCCAGGTGTTGTAGTTGTTGGGCCTGCTGTTGTAGTTGTTGGGCCAACTGTGGTAGTTGTAGGACCTGCAGTTGTGGTTGTTGGACCTGCTGTTGTAGTTGTGGGACCTGCAGTTGTAGTTGTTGGGCCAGCTGTTGTTGTTGTTGGACCTGTAGTTGTTGTTGTGGGACCTACAGTTGTGGTTGTTGGACCTGCTGTCGTAATTGTAGGGCCAGCCGTTGAAGTTGGGCCAGCTGTTGTAGTTGTTGGGCCAGCTGTGGTAGTTGTAGGACCTGCAGTAGTGGTTGTTGGGCCAGCTGTTGTAGTTGTTGGTCCGGCTGTAGTAGTTGTTGGGCCAGTTGTTATTGTGGGACCTGCATTTGTGGTTGTTGGGCCAGCTGTTGTTGTTGTTGGACCTGTTATTGTAGTTGTTTGATCTGCAGTTGTTGTTGTGGGACCTGCTGTAGTAGTTGTTGGGCCAGGTGTTGTAGTTGTTGGGCCAGCTGTTGAAGTTGTGGGACCTGGAGTTGTTGTTGTCGGACCTGCAGTTGTGGTTGTTGGGCCAGCTGTTGTAGTTGTAAGACCTGCCGTTGTGGTTGTTGGACCTGCTGTTGTAGTTGTTGTACCTGCAATTGTTTTTGTGGGACCTGCTGTGGTAGTTGTTGGGCCAGCTGTGGTAGTTGTGGGACCTGCAGCTGTGGTTGTTGCACCTGCTGTCGTAGATGTAGGACCTGCTGTAGTAGTTGTAGGACCTGCAGTTCTGGTTGTTGGGCCTGCTGTTGTAGTTGTGGGACCTGCAGTTGTAGTTGTGGGACCTGCAGTTGTGGTTGTTGGATCTGCTGTTGTGGTTGTTGGACCTGCTGTTGTTGTGGGACCTGCTGTGGTAGTTGTTGGGCCAGCTGTGGTTGTTGTGGGACCTGCTGTGGTAGTTGTTGGGCCAGCTGTGGTAGTTGTGGGACCTGCAGTAGTAGTTGTTGGGCCAGGTGCTGTAGTTGTTGGGCCTGGTGTTGTAGTTGATGGGCCAGCTGTGGTAGTTGTAGGACCTGCTGTTGTAGTTGTTGGGCCAGCTGTAGTGGTTGTTGGGCCAGCTGTTGTAGTTGTTGGGCCAGTTGTTATTGTGGGACCTGGAGTTGTTGTTGTTAGGCCTGTCGTTGTGGTTGTTGGAGCTGCTGTTGTAGTTGTTGTACCTGCAGTTGTTGTTGTTGGACCTGCTGTGGTAGTTGTTTGGCCAGCTGTGGTAGTTGTGGGACCTGCAGTTGTGGTTGTTGTACCTGCTGTTGTAGATGTAGGACCTGCTCTAGTAGTTGTAGGACCTGTAGTTGTTGGACCTGCTGTTGTTGTGGGACTTGCTGTGGTAGTTGTTTGGACATCTGTGGTAGTTGTGGGACCTGCAGTTGTGGTTGTTGCACCTGCTGTTGTAGATGTAGGACCTGCAGTAGTAGTTGTAGGACCTGTAGTTGTTGGACCTGCTGTTGTTGTGGGACCTGCTGGGGTAGTTGTTTGGACATCTGTGGTAGTTGTGGGACCTGTAGTTGTTGTTGTGGGACCTGCTGTGGTAGTTGTTTGGCCAGCTGTGGTAGTTGTGGGACCTGCAGTTGTGGTTGTTGCACCTGCTGTCGTAGATGTAGGACCTGCTGTAGTAGTTGTAGGACCTGCAGTTGTGGTTGTTGGACCTGCTGTTGTAGTTGTGGGACCTGCAGTTTTGGTTGTTGGACCTGCTGTCGTTGTTGTTGGACCTGCTGTGGTAGTTGTTTGGCCAGCTGTGGTAGTTGTGGGACCTGCAGTTGTGGTTGTTGCACCTGATATTGTAGATGTAGGACCTGCTGTAGTCGTTGTAGGACCTGCTGTAGTAGTTGTAGGACCTGCAGTTGTGGTTGTTGGACCTGCTGTTGTAGTTGTGGGACCTGCAGTTGTGGTTGTTGGACCTGCTGTTGTGGTTGTTGGACCTGCTGTGGTAGTTGTTTGGCCAGCTGTGGTAGTTGTGGGACCTGCAGTTGTGGTTGTTGCACCTGCTGTCGTAGATGTAGGACCTGCTGTAGTAGTTGTAGGACCTGCAGTTGTGGTTGTTGGACCTGCTGTTGTAGTTGTGGGACCTGCAGTTTTGGTTGTTGGACCTGCTGTCGTTGTTGTTGGACCTGCTGTGGTAGTTGTTTGGCCAGCTGTGGTAGTTGTGGGACCTGCAGTTGTGGTTGTTGCACCTGCTGTTGTAGATGTAGGACCTGCTGTAGTAGTTGTAGGACCTGCTGTAGTAGTTGTAGGACCTGCAGTTGTGGTTGTTGGACCTGCTGTTGTAGTTGTGGGACCTGCAGTTGTGGTTGTTGGACCTGCTGTTGTGGTTGTTGGACCTGCTGCGGTAGTTGTTTGGCCAGCTGTGGTAGTTGTGGGACCTGCAGTTGTGGTTGTTGGGCCAGCTGTTGAAGTTGTGGGACCTGGAGTTGTTGTTGTTAGGCCTGTCGTTGTGGTTGTTGGAGCTGCTGTTGTAGTTGTTGTACCTGCAGTTGTTGTTGTTAGGCCTGTCGTTGTGGTTGTTGGAGCTGCTGTTGTAGTTGTACCTGCAGTTGCTGTTGTTGGACCTGCTGTGGTAGTTGTTTGGCCAGCTGTGGTAGTTGTGGGACCTGCAGTTGTGGTTGTTGCACCTGCTGTTGTAGATGTAGGACCTGCTGTAGTAGTTGTAGGACCTGTAGTTGTGGTTGTTGGACCTGCTGTTGTTGTGGGACCTGCTGTGGTAGTTGTTTGGACATCTGTGGTAGTTGTGGGACCTGCAGTTGTGGTTGTTGCACCTGCTGTTGTAGATGTAGGACCTGCTGTAGTAGTTGTAGGACCTGTAGTTGTGGTTGTTGGACCTGCTGTTGTTGTGGGACCTGCTGTGGTAGTTGTTTGGACATCTGTGGTAGTTGTGGGACCTGTAGTTGTTGTTGTGGGACCTGCTGTGGTAGTTGTTTGGCCAGCTGTGGTAGTTGTGGGACCTGCTGTAGTGGTTGTTGGACCTGCTGTTGTAGTTGTGGGACCTGCAGTTGTGGTTGTTGGACCTGCTGTTGTGGTTGTTGGACCTGCTGTGGTAGTTGTTTGGCCAGCTGTGGTAGTTGTGGGACCTGCAGTTGTGGTTGTTGGAACTGATGTTGTAGTTGTAGGACCTGCAGTTGTGGTTGTTGGACCTGCTGTTGTAGTTGTGGGACCTGCAGTTGTGGTTGTTGGACCTGCTGTTGTGGTTGTTGGACCTGCTGTTGTGGTTGTTGGACCTGCTGTTGTTGTGGGACCTGCTATGGTAGTTGTTGGGACATCTGTGGTAGTTGTGGGACCTGCAGTTGTTGTTGTGGGACCTGCTGTAGTAGTTGTTGGGCCAGGTGTTGCAGTTGTTGGGCCAGGTGTGGTAGTGGTCAGACCTGCAGTTGTAGTTGTTGGACCTGCTGTTGTTGTTGTTGGACCTGTAGTTGTTGTTGTGGGATCTACCGTTGTGGTTGTTGGACCTGCTGTTGTAGTTGTTGGACCTGCTGTCGTAATTGTAGGGCCTGCTGTTGTAGTTGTTGGGCCAGCTGTTGAAGTTATGGGACCTGGAGTTGTTGTTGTCGGACCTGCAGTTGTGGTTGTTGGGCCAGCTGTTGTAGTTGTAAGGCCTGCCGTTGTGGTTGTTGGACCTGCTGTTGTAATCGTTGTACCTGCAGTCGTAGATGTAGGACCTGCTGTAGTAGTTGTAGGACCTGCAGTTGTGGTTGTTGGACCTGCTGTTGTAGTTGTGGGACCTGCAGTTGTGGTTGTTGGACCTGCTGTTGTTGTTGTTGGACCTGTTGTTGTGGGACCTGCTGTGGTAGTTGTTGGGACATCTGTGGTAGTTGTGGGACCTGCAGTTGTTGTTGTGGGACCTGCAGTAGTAGTTGTTGGGCCACGTGTTGTAGTTGTTGGGCCAGGTGTGGTAGTGGTCAGACCTGCAGTTGTGGTTGTTGGACCTGCTGTTGTTGTTGGGCCAGGTGTTGTAGTTGTTGGGCCTGCTGTTGTAGTTGTTGGGCCAACTGTGGTAGTTGTAGGACCTGCAGTTGTGGTTGTTGGACCTGCTGTTGTAGTTGTGGGACCTGCAGTTGTGGTTGTTGGGCCAGCTGTTGTTGTTGTTGGACCTGTAGTTGTTGTTGTGGGACCTACAGTTGTGGTTGTTGGACCTGCTGTCGTAATTGTAGGGCCAGCCGTTGAAGTTGGGCCAGCTGTTGTAGTTGTTGGGCCAGCTGTGGTAGTTGTAGGACCTGCAGTAGTGGTTGTTGGGCCAGCTGTTGTAGTTGTTGGTCCGGCTGTAGTAGTTGTTGGGCCAGTTGTTATTGTGGGACCTGCATTTGTGGTTGTTGGGCCAGCTGTTGTTGTTGTTGGACCTGTTATTGTAGTTGTTTGATCTGCAGTTGTTGTTGTGGGACCTGCTGTAGTAGTTGTTGGGCCAGGTGTTGTAGTTGTTGGGCCTGCTGTTGTAGTTGTTGGGCCAGCTGTTGAAGTTGTGGGACCTGGAGTTGTTGTTGTCGGACCTGCAGTTGTGGTTGTTGGGCCAGCTGTTGTAGTTGTAAGACCTGCCGTTGTGGTTGTTGGACCTGCTGTTGTAGTTGTTGTACCTGCAATTGTTGTTGTGGGACCTGCTGTGGTAGTTGTTGGGCCAGCTGTGGTAGTTGTGGGACCTGCAGTTGTGGTTGTTGGGCCAGCTGTTGTTGTTGTTGGACCTGTAGTTGTTGTTGTGGGACCTACAGTTGTGGTTGTTGGACCTGCTGTCGTAATTTTAGGGCCAGCCGTTGAAGTTGGGCCAGCTGTTGTAGTTGTTGGGCCAGCTGTGGTAGTTGTAGGACCTGCAGTAGTGGTTGTTGGGCCAGCTGTTGTAGTTGTTGGTCCGGCTGTAGTAGTTGTTGGGCCAGTTGTTATTGTGGGACCTGCATTTGTGGTTGTTGGGCCAGCTGTTGTTGTTGTTGGACCTGTTATTGTAGTTGTTTGATCTGCAGTTGTTGTTGTGGGACCTGCTGTAGTAGTTGTTGGGCCAGCTGTGGTAGTTGTGGGACCTGCAGTTGTTGTTGTGGGACCTGCTGTAGTAGTTGTTGGGCCAGGTGTTGCAGTTGTTGGGCCAGGTGTGGTAGTGGTCAGACCTGCAGTTGTAGTTGTTGGACCTGCTGTTGTTGTTGTTGGACCTGTAGTTGTTGTTGTGGGACCTACCGTTGTGGTTGTTGGACCTGCTGTCGTAATTGTAGGGCCTGCTGTTGTAGTTGTTGGGCCAGCTGTTGAAGTTATGGGACCTGGAGTTGTTGTTGTCGGACCTGCAGTTGTGGTTGTTGGGCCAGCTGTTGTAGTTGTAAGGCCTGCCGTTGTGGTTGTTGGACCTGCTGTTGTAATCGTTGTACCTGCAGTCGTAGATGTAGGACCTGCTGTAGTAGTTGTAGGACCTGCAGTTGTGGTTGTTGGACCTGCTGTTGTAGTTGTGGGACCTGCAGTTGTGGTTGTTGGACCTGCTGTTGTTGTTGTTGGACCTGTTGTTGTGGGACCTGCTGTGGTAGTTGTTGGGACATCTGTGGTAGTTGTGGGACCTGCAGTTGTTGTTGTGGGACCTGCAGTAGTAGTTGTTGGGCCACGTGTTGTAGTTGTTGGGCCAGGTGTGGTAGTGGTCAGACCTGCAGTTGTGGTTGTTGGACCTGCTGTTGTTGTTGGGCCAGGTGTTGTAGTTGTTGGGCCTGCTGTTGTAGTTGTTGGGCCAACTGTGGTAGTTGTAGGACCTGCAGTTGTGGTTGTTGGACCTGCTGTTGTAGTTGTGGGACCTGCAGTTGTGGTTGTTGGGCCAGCTGTTGTTGTTGTTGGACCTGTAGTTGTTGTTGTGGGACCTACAGTTGTGGTTGTTGGACCTGCTGTCGTAATTGTAGGGCCAGCCGTTGAAGTTGGGCCAGCTGTTGTAGTTGTTGGGCCAGCTGTGGTAGTTGTAGGACCTGCAGTAGTGGTTGTTGGGCCAGCTGTTGTAGTTGTTGGTCCGGCTGTAGTAGTTGTTGGGCCAGTTGTTATTGTGGGACCTGCATTTGTGGTTGTTGGGCCAGCTGTTGTTGTTGTTGGACCTGTTATTGTAGTTGTTTGATCTGCAGTTGTTGTTGTGGGACCTGCTGTAGTAGTTGTTGGGCCAGGTGTTGTAGTTGTTGGGCCTGCTGTTGTAGTTGTTGGGCCAGCTGTTGAAGTTGTGGGACCTGGAGTTGTTGTTGTCGGACCTGCAGTTGTGGTTGTTGGGCCAGCTGTTGTAGTTGTAAGACCTGCCATTGTGGTTGTTGGACCTGCTGTTGTAGTTGTTGTACCTGCAATTGTTGTTGTGGGACCTGCTGTGGTAGTTGTTGGGCCAGCTGTGGTAGTTGTGGGACCTGCAGTTGTGGTTGTTGGGCCAGCTGTTGTTGTTGTTGGACCTGTAGTTTTTGTTGTGGGACCTACAGTTGTGGTTGTTGGACCTGCTGTCGTAATTGTAGGGCCAGCCGTTGAAGTTGGGCCAGCTGTTGTAGTTGTTGGGCCAGCTGTGGTAGTTGTAGGACCTGCAGTAGTGGTTGTTGGGCCAGCTGTTGTAGTTGTTGGTCCGGCTGTAGTAGTTGTTGGGCCAGTTGTTATTGTGGGACCTGCATTTGTGGTTGTTGGGCCAGCTGTTGTTGTTGTTGGACCTGTTATTGTAGTTGTTTGATCTGCAGTTGTTGTTGTGGGACCTGCTGTGGTAGTTGTTGGGCCAGGTGTTGTAGTTGTTGGGCCTGCTGTTGTAGTTGTTGGGCCAGCTGTTGAAGTTGTGGGACCTGGAGTTGTTGTTGTCGGACCTGCAGTTGTGGTTGTTGGGCCAGCTGTTGTAGTTGTTGTACCTGCAATTGTTGTTGTGGGACCTGCTGTGGTAGTTGTTGGGCCAGCTGTGGTAGTTGTGGGACCTGCAGCTGTGGTTGTTGCACCTGCTGTCGTAGATGTAGGACCTGCTGTAGTAGTTGTAGGACCTGCAGTTCTGGTTGTTGGGCCTGCTGTTGTAGTTGTGGGACCTGCAGTTGTAGTTGTGGGACCTGCAGTTGTGGTTGTTGGATCTGCTGTTGTGGTTGTTGGACCTGCTGTTGTTGTGGGACCTGCTGTGGTAGTTGTTGGGCCAGCTGTGGTTGTTGTGGGACCTGCAGTTGTGGTTGTTGCACCTGCTGTTGTTGTTGTGGGACCTGCTGTAGTAGTTGTTGGGCCAGGTGCTGTAGTTGTTGGGCCTGT
>JAOPHQ010003698.1:572500-600674 GCA_030340625.1 Merluccius polli | reverse complement strand
TACAGAAGGCCTCATCTGCTGCAATCTTCCCTGGGTCATTCAGACAAAGTTCAGTGCATGGGGAGCAATGCGTCTTCAGTGGCACAGGTTACTTTTCTATCAAAGGTTACTTTATTACAACACCAAGTGACGCACAACACAAGGCCAATGACTGGACTTCAGCTCCCCACTTACGCACTCAGTTTTTTCAGCCAATCGGCTCTCCCTCGACACCCTTCCCATCTGCCACTATTGGTTCAATAGCTCAACATCATGGACTTTAACCCATCACGTCGGAAACGGCTCTTGCACTCTGGTTGGTTACATAACGTGTTAGCATGCGATGGCCTTACACCACAGTCAGTGTGTCAGCATATCTGACTGGAGATACAAGATTGAGTGGGAGATACGACTTAGATCAGTGGTTATATTCCGCGCACAGGTTACAGCAATGATAGTGAGCTAGTGATAATGTACTGAAAATGTTGTATAAATACAACATAATTGATACCATTTATGATTTGATTAATTATTCAACATAAAGCAAGATTACTTGATTTCAATACATATTTTCGACAAATTTATGGGCCTATATCCTATACATCTGCTGTGTGAAATAGTGAAAATTGTCACCAACATATCCCAGTAATGTGTGCATTCTTCATAATCTTTCCCTACAAATCTATAATAAACAGTTGTGAATCCCAATTGCCAGTTGACCAAATGGCAATTACGATCTGCGAACCCCCACAGGAGAGTGCCGTGTTGCTAAGCTCTGGGAGGACTGCACATCTTTGACCAGCGAAAGGGTTGTGTGGTCGTGTCTCGTGCAGCAACGTGGATCTATGCATAAGTGAAGTGTGATTTGGACTTTGGCCCCAAAATGGTTGACAACCACCGATGGCCGAATCTGGTTACTGACCTGCATCATGACTTTGAGGCGGTCCAAGGGAGCGGTGCAGGTGCGGGAGACGGCTCCCGCCCCTCCCCCTGCCACCAGGTGTCTCCACCACATCCCGGACAGACGTTCTTCCACCGTGAACTCATCTGGGACCATCAGGTTTTCACCCATGTCAAAGATCTTCACACACAGAACACATCATTAATATACACAGCTTTTACACGGAATAAACACTGCACACAGTAATCAAACAGTTACAGTTAATGTCCACCATATACAGAGACGCATACAGAGAGGTCTGGTGTGGGGTTTCTGGATCATGATGGTTGGAAGGACATTTAAAAGCCATCACACTGACATCCCTGAATCTCACAGTGTAAAGACCACTAAGCTCTAACCCCACATCATGTGATAACCTGTCTGAGCAGGATGAGGAACTATATCGGGAGGACATGAAATCCGGAACCCATGCCAGCTCGAAACTCTGACCTTTAATCTCAGACCGGGAGCAGTAGGGAATTCATGCAGACACAGATTGAGACATGGAGCAATAGAGAGAGGCCTGCTAGACTCATTAGTCAGACGTCACATGGTCTTCCTGCCCAGAGTTGATAACAACCGACCCATCCCGCTCCTCTGCTGCATAAGGGCTGATAACCAGAACCACCCTCCCTGGTAATCCTGGTCCAGACACACTGCGGCCCGACCAGGATTAACTGCTGACGCAGGAGCAGCTGATGTATAACTGACCTGTTTACCTGTTACACTGCACCCTACACTGCTTAGCATGGGGGGATATCAGAGGGCCAGGAAACTCCTCACCACCACTCAGTATGGGGGGGGGGGGGTCATACCGTTGAGTGCTTCCAATAGAGGATAATCTCTGGGATGTTCTCGGTTGCCTCAACAGGGTAGTCACTCCACTCATTCCAGTTGATGGTCATGGTGCCGTTCCTATCCATGCTGACAAATTACATTAAACAAAGCATTAGCTAACGTAGAGTCACATTCAATCATTCAAGTTCATAAAAAAATATCTAAAACACAACAAGTTACTGGGGGCTAGCCGAAGCCATTATGTGGCTAGTAGAAGCTAGCATGTGGCATGTGAGTGATACCTTTGAAGGACGCTTTGGGCGTGCTGCTGGGAGATGTGGACACCCAGGTCCTGGAGAGACTGCTTCAACATGCTGGCATCAATACCACCTTAAAACATACAAGATAACCATCAGTACAACCGTATACATACAAGAGACCTTTAAACGATCCAGCATACAGGGGGTGAGGATATGGGCGAGGCGGAGGTGAATGAGGAAGAACAAGAGGTGATGAAGACGCTGGTCTCACCTGAGTGTTTTTTGTCCAGACTCTTGACCACCAGCTTAAGGTCCTTCTCGTAGTCCTGGAGGTAGTGGACGAATTCCTCAAAGTCAAGCTGGCCCTCCACCGCCGGCTCCTCTCGGACCGGGGATTTCTGGAACAAGAAATGGACAGTGGTTACGATGCGCATTAATATAAAAAGACTTGCATGATATGCTGAACAACAAGCAGTGCAGAAGGTTATTGTAACATTAATATATGTGCGTCCACACATTACCACTTATTTATGACCATGGGGCCCCACAAGGCTTATATATATATTACATAATATGATGACATGCTGAACCAAACAGGACACCATTTTGTCCCACTGAGGAAAGCTAGATTTATGAGTGAGACACTTGGCACTCGCTTGCACCATGTGACTCAAACTCAAAGCCTACACCACTAGCCATGCCTCGATATTAAATATGAGCTCCAGGGTACGCACATCGTGTTATGTAACTTTACTAGGGTCTTAAAATGTTAAAACGCAAGACCAGAAGTGTCTTGGCCCGGCACCAACACCTGAGAAAGTCAAAGCCCTTAAGACTGGGGGCATTGGGTCATAGATAGACCCAGACAGGCTGATCGCAATGTTGTGGTCTATCTTTAAACCTAAGCACCGTGCGACCTGCCAACGACTGCAGCGATCCAATTCCCTCTAGGACGACCTGTCCTACATTCAGCTACGGGGGAATTGCAGCAGCAATAAAGGCCACAAACACACATTTATTAATGAATTATCCTACACTTAATCTGGAGACTGGACGCCCCAGTGTACTGCTGGTTGAATCATGTGACAGGGTGCAACTATGCAATACTCTTTTATCAATGTGCAATACTCTACAATGACTACTCAGGACTGTGCACCTTACCTCCCTTTTCTTTGCCTATGTTTATATTATATTGTATATACTCTTGCCTATGTGTATATTTTTTATTTTTATTTTTATTTTTTTCACTGTTGCACTGTTATTGGAGTTGGCTTTTAATCTCATTGTACATGCGTATAGTGACAATAAAAGGCATTATTCTAAAAGTTTGCATAAACATATTGGGAGTTTCACTTTCAGGTGAGAGACAGACCGGCTAGAAGGCGCGCAGTGGGCGGGTGTGTGGGCCTAGTCGTACAGGCTTCTCTACTGCCGTTAGCCTAGCCTAGCACCGGCTTCTCTACTGCCGTTAGCCTAGCCTAGCACCGGCTTCTCTACTGCCGTTAGCCTAGCCTAGCCTGTCGGCCCAACAACGCATTCCATTCATTGAAAACGGAATTGAACGTATAATACAAATACAGTTACATACACAAGCGCCAGGATGTAAAGACAAACGCAGTGCAGGCCAATGTGAAAGTAAATACGTAATAAAAAGAGACTTTTACCTTTCTCCATTTCCGGTAAGTTGAGAGCTCCTGGGACGGCAGGAAGACGCTGAGTTTGAACAGCGACTTGAGCTCCGACGGCAGGCCGTTGGACTCGAAGTACTCCACCTCGATGGGGTCGGAGTTGGGAACAGGCACATACAGGCACAGGCCGAGCATTGTGATTAAAATATCAAATATAAAAGTATTCAATAAATAAATAAATACCGAACCGTACACACTCCCGCTCACTGGGGAACTAACGAAGCCGGGCGCAAGAGGCAAGTTTTAGAAGATACGAAGCCACGCCCCATTCCGGGAATTCAGCCATTCCATTGGTTGTGGGAGGGGCCTCTGGCGTCATTTCACTACGCAGTTTTGGCCCATTGATGCTCCTTCAGATCCCGCCCCCTGCTGACGTATGTCTCGCCGGAATTTCAGGGTCAACCAATGTTAAATGTTTCTTTTAAAGCATTATATTAGTACGTAAGCCTGTCCGCTTTGAGCACAATGTTGCACCTTATAATCAATGAAAAATAAGTCAGAAATATTAAAATCCCCGCGTGTGAGTTAACAGCAAAATGCCAGATTGGCTAAACTATCATTGTATATTACAAAAAAATGTGTGTGTGTGTGTGTGTGTGTGTGTGTGTGTGTGTGTGTGTTTGTTGTTTTGAAAGAGAGCTTATGATTGTCGTCACAGACAGATAGTGTCTGGATAAAGACCCTCCCTAACGACCTTTAGACTTTGATGAAAACAGACCCAAATGCGGACAGGTAAATATCTAATCCTATACACTACGATTAGGCAGTAGCGGAACAAGTCAGAGGCGGGCCGGGGGGCGGGGCAAATGACCGGGCCCTTGACCGTGCGCGCGATTGTCGACGGGGGGGACCTACGACCGACGTATTGTGACAGTCCTGGACCGGCCCAAAAATAATAATAACAAAAATAAAAAATACAATTAAATTAAATAAAATTAAAAAAATCATCCACAGCCGGGCCCCTAGAGACCCGGGCCCGGGGGCTGCCACCCCCCAGCCCCTCCTGAAGCTCCGCCCCTGCAATTAGGCACTGATAACATGTACATTTTACAACCCTGTTAACAGGAAAATAGAGCAAGGATGTTTACAGGACAGACAAACACCTGTAAACTATCACATCTAGACTATAGACTCACGGCATTCGCTCAACGGTGAACCCAAATGCAGAGATCAGGGTAGGTGCAAAAGAAAGCTTTACCCAGCTTTACCCCCCCCCCCCCCCCCACACACACACACACACACACACACACACACACACACACACACACCACACACACCACACACACACCACCACCACCAGGAACATCTTTTACATTCCTCAAGGTTGCATCAGGTCCGGAGGCTGGGAGTGCCGGAAGCCTCTCTCCAGGATAAAGCCAATGAGGCGGTCCTGTCGCTACCAGGAATGTGGATAATGGGGAAATCCATGGGTTAATTTTGTTGGTCAGTTCCTTTAGCCACAGTGACTTAACACAGGCGACAAACATCACACAACAACGACAAACAACACAAAGGAAAACCAGGTAGTGAGTGGGGTTGAGGCAGATCGTTAGAACAGCCTGTCAGGTCTATAGTCTATAGCTTATCAGAGTGTTTATTGTTTACTAGACTACTTTATTCTTTACTTTTTCTCTTTATTAAAACCAGGTTGGTCTCATACAAGAGAGACTTGGCAAAAGACAGCAGCAACATACAATAAAGCACTACAAACAAACAGTGAACAACATACACATAAGAAACTATATTTTAAACATTTTGCCCAGGCAGAAAAAAAGAAGCAAGACCTACAAGTCTGGACAGTTACATTGACCTACATCCAAGGCCGGATCAGTACCCCCCCCCCCCCCCCACTGAAGCTGCACCACCTTAATTTATTTGAGCTTCAGTCACTGAAAACCAGCCATCTAACATTGCTGCAACCAGCTGAAGATGCAGATTCCATTCCATCGTTAGCTAGCTCGACATCCTCCGTCGGACCCTCACCCTCCTCTTTTTCACTTTGTTTAGCTTTTTTTGAAAAAGCTACTCATTAGTGGGACATTATTTATGTGGAGACTGACACTAAAAAAAATCACATCACAGAGGGCCCCTTTTGCATCTGGGGCCCCTGGGCATGTGCCCAGATTGCCTGTATGCTAGATCCCATAATGTTTTATTGTTGTATTTATTGTTTGTCATATGTAATCATTGTTGATGTTGTTATTGTTTTTACAATCACTATGCTGCAAAACGAATGGCCCCTTGAGGATAATAAAGACTATACTCTCAATATATGTATAATACATCTACTGTGTTTGTATATTGTGTTATTTAAACAATATTATATTGCATATGAAGGGTGTGAAGTTGTGTTTTGAATGCTGAGAAAGAGGAACACAAAATCATTATAAAGTGTTTTAGTGCATAAGCAGAAAGCCCTGAGGAGTGTATATTTGTGTACATTGTGTTCTAGGCCAGGAGATAAGAGAAAACACTGATCATCACATGACTCGATGTGGAGGAAAGCTCAAACAAACATCAACATGTTTACATGTTACATGTTGTGTTTTTACTCTGTGTATAAAAACTAATTTGGACAAAGTCCCCTATGACAGTGTATAACCTAATGTTCACGTGTGATTATCTGTAGACCTAAATATTAGCCTGATGTTGGACCAGTAGGCCTTTACAACATTTCTTGGCGTTGTACCCATGGTTGTATTATAAGGACCTATGAGTTGGACCAGGTAACGTTACATCATGTATACGAATAGGATTGTGGTGGCGCCCTCTAGAGCAGTTTCCCAAACTTTTCTTCTGGGGACCCACTTTTTGTAAATAACCAACCATCGTGACCCAATTCACGTTAGGCATCGCGAGAAGAACATAATTGTACATAAATTAACGTTCCTGAACCTTCTCACTGCCATGTCACCATCACTTTTTACTAGGCCTATTATAGACCTATTGAATTGATGAACCACAAATTTCAAAGAGACAATTCTTTGATAACTTCATGTTTTTCACTCATTGTTGATAAATGCATTTAGGTAAGTTAACAGGCTCATGTTTTAATCAGTAAAACAATATAGGCCTACACATTTTAAATACAGCCATTATAAATTACATCAAATTGCTGAATGTGAGAGGGCAGCTGCTAGAAATCTAGACGCTAGGGGCGTCTAGCAGTTCTCCGTCATTTTTCTGTGCTGGAAACAGAACATCTGTCAGACCAATCACAGCGTGAGGGGCGGAGTCGGAAGCCGGGCTACCATGACGACAGAGTTGCGACGGTTCCGTGTTAGAGGTAAACAATGGCTGCTGCTGCTGGCGAACAGCTGTCTTTCCACTCGGCTTTGGCCGCGACTCTTCAAGACTTGAAGTTAACATTTTATTTGAGAAAAGAACAAAGAACGGCACTGAAGTCTTTCCTCGAAAATAAATATGTATTCGGAGTTTTGATTAATTACGTAGTCAGAGCGACGGCTCTGACTACGTCACCTTCTTCGTTGCTCTGATTGGTTGTAGCGCTATCCTATTGCGTGCAGAGGGAACTTGAAAGACAACCGTTTATCCCGCCCACACTGCCAATGGAGCTGAGCCAGACCTTACATCTTTCTGATGTGGGTCTGGCTTATGGGGTCAGAACAGTCTCATTAATAATGAATGCACAGAGAAGGATTCACAAATGTATTTTGTGATTTATATATAAATTACTCTCTTCTCACAAATACATTTCAAGGCACACACAAATGGATTTCGGCATGTATAAATGTAAAATAAATCCATAAACAAAAATAAGTTTCACAAACACATTTCTGATCCACACACACAAATGTATCTTGTTTTAAATAAATGTAATATAAATCCATAAATATATTAATTACATATTTTCTTCAAAAATGTATTTGAATGTTGTTACATTTATATACAAACTGTTAAACTTGAATTTACAAGACGTTTTTCATTTGTGAACTTGTTTGCATTTGTGTGTGAACTGGTCTGTATTTATTTGTGGATTTTTGAGACTCCCCTGACACGGCTGGATTCACAAATGCATTTTTTTCACCAAGGAACTCTCTGTAGCCAATCAGATGCCGCCTTAGTTTTCAGCCAATCACATGACTACAATCCCACGAGGGGTACCTCAGCATGGCCAGCGCACAGCATTTTCTCTGCGCATTTTGCGTTACTTTTCGGTAAAAAAAAATAAATTAAAAAAAGAGTTATCGGACGGTAACTGTGCGTTCACACCAGAAGCGAATTGCGCTGCAAAGACGCTCATAAAATTCGCTGCGAATATTTCTGTTCGCTTTTGTCGCTCATAACGTACAATTCAATTTAGCAGACGCATGTAAAGGAGCCGTATGCTTTTAGTACATATCAAAGAGTGAACTCCACACACTTTGGCCATATTGCAGAGACGGTTGCTTGTTTGATAAACGATAGTCGCACAATCCCTCGTAACTCCGCCGTGAAGGTGAACCCTCCCGGACTCCGCTATTAACATGAACCGCTCCGCCGGAGGAGCCATCCACGCGCACCGGACACCACAATACAAACAAACATGTTTTCCATTTGCTTACTTTTAAATAATGTTGTGTGCAGGTATACGGTAAATACGATTATTAAAAGTGTTCATGTCTCCTTCCTGGTCCGGAACCGCTTGGTCCATGCCGTTAATAGGCGGCCCGCTTCGTGCGTGTGCTTGTAAAAATGATATTTAAGCTGATTATTACGGTATTGTATTGGATCGGACAACAGCGGGTGCCCAGCCACAACCGCGATTAACTTTTCAGTCGACATTTTGATGTACAGTAGGAACCAAAAAAGTACAGTAGGAACCAAAGTGCCGGTGTTCCCTGGGATCCACGCAATCGATCGCTTCTGATGTGAACGCACAGAGTTCAGCCTCAACATAGCGTCTGGTAATGCCGATTCAAGTGTCACTTAAATCGTGATTGCCATTCCCAGACGCCATGTTGAGGCTGAACTCAAGTGGAAGAAAGCTCAAGTCCGGATCTTTCTTTTTTTTATTTTACCGAAAAGTAACGCAAAATGCGCAGAGAAAATGCTGTGCTCTGGCCATGGTGAGGTACCCCTCGTTGGACTGCAGTCATGTGATTGGCTGAAAACTAAGGCGGCATCTGATTGGCTACAGGAAGTTCCTTGTTGAAAAAAATGCATTTGTGAATCCAGCCGTGTCAGGGGAGTCTCAAAAATCCACAAATAAATACAGACCAGTTCACACACAAATGCAAACAAGTTCACAAATGAAAAGCGTCTTGTAAATTCAAGTTTAACAGTTTGTATATAAATGTAACAACATCAAATACATTTTTGATGAAAATTGCAAATATTTTTTTAAAATTCATATATTTATGGATTTATATTACATTTATTTTAAACAAGACACATTTGTGTGTGGATCAGAAATGTGTTTGTGAAACTTATTTTTGTTTATGGATTTATTTTACATTTATACATAACGAAATCCATTTGTGTGTGCATTGAAATGTATTTGTGAGAAGAGAGTAATTTATATATAAATCACAAAATACATTTGTGAATCCTTCTCTGTGCATTCATTATTAATGAGACTGTTCTGACCCCATACTGGCTTGCCAGGCTAGGCAGCTGCCATCTGAGTGTAAGGGTAGAAACGGCGACACCCCCGTGTGGACAAAAGATGTACTGCAGATGAAAAAATTCAAAGATGTTGCCAATGTACGTATTGGGCGACCCAATTAAAATCCTGTGACCCAGTCTTTTGGAAGCACTGCTATAGAGTGTACACGATAACCTAACAGGGACACGTCTCAGACGTAGAATCGTGGATCAATGATTAAACTATACGACTATGACTCTCTGATAACAGACTCCCCTTACATTTAGGAAAGACCCAGTCAACGCAGTTATCTTTGGTTCTAAGCCTAAATTGCACAAAGAACCAGAAATCATAGCCAAGGTAGGAGATAAGGTAATCTCTGCCAAGATATCTGCCAATGACCTGCTTAGCTGACCTAGCATGGCAGGAAGGCTAGTGGTAAGGAAGACACCGTTCCTGGACCAGGAGGGTCTGAGGCTACCAGCAACAAGGAAGTTGGAGATGTCTTCTACAGTCAATGTGTATTAGTTTGTGCTGCCTCTTCCATAAGTGCCATGACTCCTCTTTGCCATCTTTACCAACGACCACAGCGACCACAATGGAAATAAGATAACTGTATCGTGACAATAATGCACGTATCAGGGTGTATGTGTTTGGTTCCGCCTTTTATCTCATGTGGCCAGTTAATGAACGAAACCAAAAGTGTAATACAGCTGGAAAACATGTCTTCAAACACAGCCTACCAGATAAAAACGAGTCTAATTAGCTGACCAACTGTCTTGTAAATTAATATTCATGAGCAAGCTAGAACGTTTGCCATTTAAAAATGCATTCATATATTTTTTTAAACGGGGAGAAGCACACCGGAACCAATAAGTGTGGCCATGTTTCCTGACGGACAGTCATTTTCTTCGTCCCCATATTTTAACGTATGCGTTGCAAGTGTTGTGAAAGGCGATAAAAGGCATTCAAAGGTTTTTTGAAAAGCCTTTAATGTAAGGGTCGATTAGGGCATCATGGACGTTGAAAGCTTACGATGGGATACCATAGAAGCTTTAAATAATTCATCAAAAGGAAAACTCAAGTATAATGGAGACTGGCTGGAGAGAGGCGAGGTGAGTTTATAAAGTATTATTATATTATCAATATTATTCCTTAGAAGTGTTATCATGACACAATACCGGTTTGCATTGTTATGGGAATGTTGGCATAATGTGCTTTGTGCTATAATGCGTATGTATTAGTTTGAGACTCATGAAGTCTCAACTACTAGCGTGAAAATGGCCCAAATGTAGAAGTACAGAGATGGCCCATTATGCTAACATTTAAACAGTGTTGCTATGCTCTTAAGCCAATGATGTCCAAATATATACTTGTATATAAACTCTCTCCAATACTTCAGGGAGAGAGACACTTCTGAATTGCTTGTGAACTTGTTTCTGCTATATTGCAATATAAAAACAAAACAAAGGCAACCCAAGTCTGTTCTCGTTATTTAAGAACTCCACAGCAGGTGAAGGTTTATTGACATTAAAATGAAACGTTTGTGATATTCTTGAATCTTCTGTATGTTATTAGTAGTTATATTGTCACAAACAGTTGGAGAAAAAAAATCTCTCAAAAACACAGATGTAAGTGTTTTGTTAAGTGCCGTGATGAACCAAACTAACCTAACGTATCTAAGTATTTAATGAACTGGTATTTAACCAGCTAGTATTTAACCTGTTGCTATGCTTCTGCAGGATATTCTTTCCGGTTGTACCGAGGGTCTCGGCTTGTCTCCGCTGTCTGGTCACATCATTACAAGGCTGAGCCCCAGGAAGCCCCTGGGAGTCGCCAGTCGTCAGTCCAGCCTGGGAGAGGAGGTCTCTCAAAGCTCCTCTCCCTGCTCTGCTCCCAACACAAGTCTCTCAGTGAGCGAGCTTGTGGCGCCATCAAAAAAGTGTGGAAGTGAAGAGGTAAGCTTCACCCTCACCAACTTGCACCTGACCCCCCCCCCCCCCCCCCAATAGGACTTCTTTTCTAACTTGTTATAAACTTTTATAACTTTTATTGTTATAAACTTTTATAACTTGTTATAAACTTGTTTATAACTTTCTTCATCGTGACTGTTCACCAAAGGTCAGTTTATATATATTCCTGACTCTTGGTGTAACCTGGTATGATGCCCCCCCCATCCAGCTGTGTGAGGAGAAGCACCGCGCCAAGGTTGGCCACGCCCACACACTACATGCTACACGCTACATACTACACGCTACATGCTACACATTACATGCTATATGCTACACATTACATGCACACATGCGCTACATGTTACACACTACATACTACGCGTTTAATGAAAAAAAACATCAACAAAATCTTGAGACAATGAATGGTCATGACTTTTATTGTCACATTGTAGGAACAAACATCAAAGGACCAAAGAAACAAACCAAAAGCGGTTCTCACGGTCTAAACTGGGAGCCTAGTTAATTGAAAATACACATCTTGGCCACAGTGGTGATACACGCCATGATACACACTACACACTACAGGCTGCACGCTGCGCGCTACACCCTACACGTTACATTGATTACATTGTGTGTGCGTGTGTAGAAGGAGCTGAGCCTACAGCAGGAGAGACAGAAGCAACAGATCATAGTGATGTCTAACAAATAGGTGGGTCATAGATTACGGTGTAACACCGGACCCAATAAGTATAGTCCTGTTTCCTGACGGACAGTAGATTTTCTTCGTCCCCATATTAACTTCATGTTTTAATGTATGCGTTGCAAGTGTTAGTAAAACAAAGGGTTTAAAAGGCATTCAAAGGTTTTTTTTTGAAAAGCCTTTAATATAAGGGTCGATTAGGGCATCATGGCTATTAAAGGCTTATGATGGGATACCATAGAAGCTTTAAAGGTGTACTTCACCGGTAAACCGTTTTTACTTGCTCCTTTTGAAATATGATGGGTCACTCCTAGTTGCATATGCATGCTGCATGTGGAAAACGTTCTTCTACCCCCATTGCATGCATTAGCCAATGTAGGAACATAGACGGACGAGGAAGTAAGACACGAGGAAGTAAAAAAAGCCTAACGCTCTGACGTATGAATGTGTATGAATATTCATGACCTTGCCTACCTTGGCTTGAGACCGCCCTCAGGAAAACAGTATAACGCAGTAGAGGGATCACTCGCCTCTGATTGGCTAACATCACTGTGATGGACAGTGCTGTTAGCCAATCAGAGGCAAGTAATTTAAATGTCATGAATATTCATGAGTAAGAGCAGAAAACCTCTCGTTCTTCCCCCCCACCTCCTCCTCCAAACTAGAACAGCCTGAAACAGGCGCACCAGAGCATTGTTTTCACCAAAACCGGCTCACAGGGCATTCATTAATACTAGAGACCACTGCAAAATTAACGAAAAAACGATGCAATGAGACCTTTAAATAATTAATCAAAAGGAAAACTCAAGTATAACGCAGACTGGCTGCAGAGGGGCGAGGTGAGTTTATAAAGTTTTATATTATCATCAATATTATTCATTAGAAGTGTTATCAGGACTAGATGCATATCACAATACCGGTTTGCATTTTTATGGAAATGTTAGCATAATGTGCTTTGTGCTATAATGCGTATGTATTAGTTTGAGACTCATGAAGTCTTAACTACTAGCGTGAAAATGGCCCAAATGAAGAAGTACAGAGAATCCCAGCACATAAAGTACAGGAGACCCAGGAAGGACTGAGAGTTTTCCTGTTATGCAGCACCTGGCAGTTTTCAGACTCTCTGGCCCATTATGCTAACATTTGAACAGTGTTGCTATGCTGTTTAGCCAATGATGTCCAACTATATACTTTAAAAACTCTCTCCAATACTTCAGTAGAGATTTGGGAGAGAGACACTTCTGAATTGCTTGTGAACTTGTTTCTGCTATATTGCAATATAAAAACAAAACAAAGGCAACCCAAGTCTGTTCTCGTTGTTCAAGAACTCCACAGCAGGTGAAGGTTTATTGACATTGAAATGAAAAGTTTGTGATATTCTTGAATCTTCTGTATGTTATTAGTAGTTATATTGTCACAAACAATTGAAAAAAAATCTCTCAAAATCACAGATGTAAGTGTTTTGTTTAAGTGCCGTGATGAACCAAACTAACCTAACGTATCTAAGTATTTAATGAACCGATATTTAACCAGCTAGTATTTAACCTGTTGCTATGCTTCTGCAGGATATTCTTTCCGGTTGTACCGAGGGTCTCGGCTTGTCTCCGCTGTCTGGTCACATCATTACAAGGCTGAGCCCCAGGAAGCCCCTGGGAGTCGCCAGTCGTCAGTCCAGCCTGGGAGAGGAGGTCTCTCAAAGCTCCTCTCCCTGCTCTGCTCCCAACACAAGTCTCTCAGTGAGCGAGCTTGTGGCGCCATCAAAAAAGTGTGGAAGTGAAGAGGTAAGCTTCTCCCTCACCTACATGCACCGGATCCCCCCCCCCAATAGGCGCTACTTTTATAACTTTTATTATTCTTCATTGTGTCTGTTAACCAAAGGTCAGTTTATATATATTCCTAACTTCTGGTGTAACCTGGTATGATGCCCCCCCCCCCCCATTTAGCTGTTTCCCGATGTTCAGGCAGTTGAGACGCGTGTGCCCAGCCCCTCCCCTCCTCCCAGCATGTCACTGCTGTCTCCCAGGGCAACGCAGACCGCCGGCTGCATCCGGCTGTGTGAGGAGAAGCACCGCGCCAAGGCCAAGGTTGGCCACGCTCACACACTACATGCTACACGCTACACGCTACATGCTACACATTGCATGCTATATGCTGGTCACGGTCATGACTGTTATTGTCACATTGTAGCAACAAACATCAAAGGACCAAAGAAACAAACCAAAAGCGGTTCTCACGGTCTAAACTGGGAGCCTAGTTATTCAAAATACACATCTTGACCCCAGTGGTGATACACGCCATGATACACACAACATGCCACACGCTACACACTGCATACTACACGCTACAGACTACACGCTGCGTGCTACACCCTACACGTTACATTGATTACATTGTGTGTGCGTGTGTAGAAGGAGCTGAGCCTGCGGCAGGAGAGACAGGAGCAGCAGGTCGTAGCGATGGCTAACAGAGAGTCGGAGCACCTGAAACGCTTCGAGGAGTTCATGGAGCTGAAGCAGAGGAAAGACTTCCAGAGCATCAGAGACCTGATGGACCGACAGTAATACTATTATACTTTATACTAACCCTATACTATATACTATTATATACATATTATAACTAAACAAAGGAAGGACTTCTACTATACTCTACATATTAGAACTACATGATACAACAATACAGAGAGGAATCATGAAGGAGCAGGTGGGGTTTGGAAAGTCAATTATCTCTCTTTCTCTCTCTTTCTCAGGACGAGGGAGAGTATTGGACGACAGGAGAAACTGAAGGAGGAGCACAGACACAGGATGAAGGTATGGGCATGTGACCAGGGGTTGTGGAAACTGGCCAGTAAAGGCTCATTTTATTATTTAAATAATATATAATAAATATTATTTTATTATTTATCTTCCACACAAGACAGTATTATGGCTGTACTACTACTGCAGTGCTAGTACTACTGTTATCCCTAGCCTTCCACTGTCTTTCCCCCTTCACCTGGTCTTACCTGTCCCCCACATGGAGGACACTTCAGATCTCAATAATGTATTATATAATGCCTCATTACCTCTACTCTCAATAATGTTTACATCATTTTTTTTCTGTTATTTGCAGTTTTATCTTTTTTTAATTCTCTGACTGGCCTGTTACTGGATGAATAAAATAATCAATAAAGTTGATTTTGTCTTAATGCATCTAACAGTTGATCTTGATCCTCAGATTCTGAACTTGCGTCTGCGAGAGGCGGAGCAGCAGCGTGTGCGGGAGGCGGGGCTAGAGCGGCAGCGGCAGGAGGAGGGCAGGGATAGTCTGAGGAACCTCAACTCCATCCAGGAAGAGATCCTCCAACTTAACCAGCTGCTGGAGCCCGGCCCCGCCCCTGATGACATCACCGCTTACATCACTCGCGGCAACCAGCTGTGTTCCCAGGTGTCGGAGGTGGTGCGGACGACAGCGGAGGTGAGGTCATCATCAGATCTTCGTCTTAGAATCGACTTAGACTTTACTAAAACACTCATGTTAGACACTCATGTATCCTCGGTCCCCAAGCTCCTAGTCGAGCATTTGACAATTGGAACAGCGGGTACAATGGAGATCAAGGAAAACCTCTGGAGAGTTAACAGCAAGCTCAAGAAATCATTATAGACGGACAATCGGAATGCAGCCAAAGTGTTACTGTGTGTAGGGCGTGCGGCTAACTCCGGGAGCATGGCTGAGTCATGGTGTGGCTAACTCATGGGGGTTGGCTATGTGTAAGGTGTGGTTAACTCCTGGGTTGTCGCCGTGTGTAGGGAGTGTGGCTAACTTATGGGTCGTGGCTGTGTGTGTAGTGGCATGGCTAACTCATGCAGGTGTGGCTATGTGTAGGGTGTGGCTAACTCCTGGGGTGTTGCCGTGTGTAGGGGGTGGGGTTAACTCATGGAGTTGTGTAGGGCATGTAGTTAATTCCTGGGGGTGTGGCTGTGTGTAGGGGGTGTGATTAACTCCTGGGCGTGTGGCTTTATCTAGGGGCATGGTTAACTCCTGGGGGTGTGGCTGTGTTTAGGGGGCATTCCCCAGCGTGGAGGACATGGCGGTGGCGGAGCGGGCGCTGCAGGTGATGCGAGCCTTGATCAGAGAGAGGCAGGAGGCGGCAACCAAGGCCCAGGAGAGGAAGAGGATGGAGGCAGAAGAGGTGGAAGAGAGGAGAAAGCAGGCAGAGCTCAAGGCGAGAGAGGAGGAGAAGAAGAAAGCTGCACAGTCGGCTAAAGAGAAGGCTAAGAAAAAAGGTTTGTGTGTTCTTTTACCTTTCAGCTAGATTTACAGTTATATGTATAGCACGTCTGCGAAGATCCACATCGCAACACAGAAACACAAGGCTTATACTTCCACGTAACGTTAATGTGTACACAAGGGGGCAGTACAGCATTTCCCACCGCAAATGTACATGAACCGACAAGCCATTGAGGAAACGGGAGTCTGCTCCCTTTAAAAGATATTGGAAAAAGCAATACATCTATGTGAAAAAGATGTTGAAAAGTCATTTGAATGTACTGCTTAAAGGCAGTTGGTGTATCGCAACCAACTGAAAATGCAGTGTTTCGATTTTTGCCAGGTACATTCAAAAAGGATATGGACAGGTCTCTGCGTAGCAAACTTTACTGACGCAGAAGTGTCATTTAGATGGTGTGTATATATGTTGTGTGGGCGGTGTGTATATGTCTTTGATCAGATTGTGGGGTCCTTGGAAATTAAAATCCCCCCAAACTAAAGGATAACAGCTCAGTGTCCTGTGACTCATATCTCTCTCTGTCTCTCTCTCTCTCTGTCTCTGTGTGTGTGAGCAGGACTGCAGAACAGTGCAGAAGATGCTACGTTGAAATGGTACCGAGGGTTCCAGGACTCCGCCTCCCAAACCGTCTCCTCC
Organism: Merluccius polli; assembly: GCA_030340625.1. Classification (NCBI taxonomy): domain Eukaryota; kingdom Metazoa; phylum Chordata; class Actinopteri; order Gadiformes; family Merlucciidae; genus Merluccius; species Merluccius polli. The sequence goes on along the minus strand of JAOPHQ010003698.1, from coordinate 583,891 downwards.
CTGCAAGACCTCAACAGCGCCAAGGACCCGCAGGTGAGACTGGCCGACCAATCACAGACCAATCTTCTATTGACTCACTGGCCACTGCCCTAACCAATCACAGTCTTCCACTTACTCACCTGGGGCCTCATGTACAAAGCTTGCTTACGCACAAAAAAGCTGCGTAAGCCACTTCTCACGCAAACGTTCGGATGTACAAAGACTGACTTGACGTGAAAAAGTGCGGTTCTCCACGCAAACTAAATGCCTTGCTTACGCACATTTCTGCTGCATTTTGTCAGTTGGCGGCACATAGAGGCAATGCAGCGCAACAACATTAGGCTACGCGATCACGAGTCATGAAGTAATATTGCAATATGGGGCTAGTAAAAAGTCGATTTGTACGTCGGGCTGCACTTCAATCATGCGTTATTGTTGTCGAGAGGCATAATGTGACACTATTGTAGATATTAGGCTAAACTTAAACAGACACATACAATTAAATTGTCAATATTGGAATTAAAAGTAAATTAAAAGGAAGCCCAAGCTATATTATTTTCAGTTACGACTTGTTTATTAAACGTTACATATTTTCAGGGCCACGCATGACATCTGGCCTAATGGATCTCTCTCCACGCATTTGTCGTGAAATTCTTGACTGCAATATCATTATTTGATGTTGCGTGGAGTAAGCACAAGCCATTGTTACTTAAAATCAATCCATCAATTAACCAGTCGGACAATTTCTAATTATGTACATATTATTGACACCTTGGGTGTATGGGGACAACCTATCGTCAGCATGCATCCAAATTAATGAGAATATTAAAGCACGCGCAAAATGTTGCAATAATCGAGAGGTTGACAATGGCAGTCTTGGCCTTGTTAGAAGATATTGCGAATGGTCGCATTCGAAATGAACGGGTGTCACGATGATGACTGGCTTATCAGCCGATTCAGATTTCCAAAAGCTATATCCTCTTGGAAATCTGTACTGAGTTGGGCCCGGGTTTGGAGAGGCAGACGGCGAGGAGTCACGCATTGCCAGTTCCAATACAAGGCTGACCGGTCAGGAATGAGTCAGGGAGCTCTGAGCCGCGCCATTGTTTTAAACGGGATCATCCGCATCTCAGCCAGGTATATACGGTTTCCATATGATGCAGTAAACCAAGCACACATCAAAGCGCAATTTGCAGAGATCGCCGGTTTTCCCAATGTAATCGGAGCGATCGACTGCACACACATTGCAATAAAGGCGCCATCTGAAGGGGAATATGCGTACGTGAATAGGAAACACTTTCATTCCTTAAACGTGCAAATAATCTGTGATGCCCAAATGCGCCTTACGAATATCGTGGCAAGGTGGCCTGGGTCAACCCATGATTCATTCGTCCTGACTAACAGCTCGGTTGGGAATAGGTTGGAGCCTGGCAGTGTGTGATGGGTGGCTAATTGGTAAAACACTTTAAAGCGAATTGACTTAGCCTAAATCTATGTTGGGTAGCCTATGCTGTAATTGTACCAATTCCCCCTTACGACCATGACTGTTAACCCCCCTCGCCAACCCACTGACTGTCCGAGAGTAGAGATATAACAATATCCATGCACGCACTCGGTCAGTCGTGGAAAGAGCGATAGGGCAGCTCAAAAGCCGGTGGCGCTGCCTTGACCGGAGCGGGGGTCTGCTGCTCTATCACCCTGAAAAGGTGTGCCGCATTGTGCAGGCATGTGGGGTTCTGCACAATATTGCGCACAGGCACGGCGTGCCATTACGCGAGGTAATGGCCCTCCCAGACGATCCAGACCCCGGACCAAACAATGCGCAGCCCAATGCACAAGCCATTCGAACTCGGCAGCAGTTAATAGCAAGAATATAAAAAAGGTAAACGGAGACAACATTCATTTTTTAACTAGTTCTTTTAATGTTTCATTAATGTCTTTTAAGGCCCCAGTTATTTGTTGCAGGTTGGAATTAATATCATTAATGCCCTTGATTCTCTTCCTTTCTCCATTATCTCCTTTCTCCTCCTAACAAGCGCACTACTGCAGGCCTATTTATACTAATTAGCATATTAAATGAGGGAGGAGACAGGGCGGAGAGTCGGGCTCGTGCATGTGCGCTCAATTTCACGTCAATTGGGATGTACAAAGAGAATCTGCGCGAAATTGTGCTTACGCAAGGATTGATACATCCGGATTTATTTGTGCGCAGCAGCTTTCCAGATTTTGGCGTCCGCAAAGTTTTAGTAAGAAATCCACGCAAGTCTTAGTACATGAGGCCCCTGGCCACCCTAACCAATCACAGTCCTCCATTTAGTCACCTGCCAACTAGGGATGGAGAGAAACATTGATTCCTGTGAGTATTCTTTGGGGATTCTTTGCTTCAGCAATACTTGTATTGTCAGGATGACCATTTTCTTTAACAAAAAAATGTAAGCCAGAAACGTCAGTCATTTTAGTGGAAACATATTAATGGTACGTCCTACAGAGGGCGCTATTATATTTTTGCCTATAGTTGATTCACATCAACTATGTTCAGCCACTTTCATATAAAAAACAATAGCGGATACCGACGGACCTGAACAACCAGAACCCCAACGTTATACCTATAGGTTAAACCACAGAAAAGATAAAATCGCACCAAAAATCGGAATATCGTATCACAATTTTTACACATTTTTACACATTACACACATGCGTGGTTAAGGTAAGGGTTTGGTGTGTAGTTGTTAACAGAGTAGTGTAGTTGTGTAGTAGTTGTGTGGTGACGGTGTGACGGTGTTTCTCTAGATCAAGAAGCTGAGGATGGAGCTCCAGAAAGCCGCCACCACTCCTGTCAGCCAGATCTCCAGTATCTCTGGCTCTCAGCTCAAAGAGATCCTGAAAAAGATAGATCTGTTGCTGACAGGACGGCCTGTGGTGTCCACAGGGAAGTCCGTCTCCACCTCCCAGCATGCCATGGGGCTTGAGTTTGTCAGTTACAAACTGGCCGAGAAGTTTGTGGTGAGAACGGGACAATGTCCTTTAACGATAATATTCAGTATTGGACCACAGTATTTAATGTTTTAGTCCTGTGTTTAAGCCATGTATGTGAGCTAGTATTTCAGAGTTGGCATTTCCGAATTAGAATTTCAGGTTTCAGAGTTATTATTTTAGTCTTGAATGTGGTGGCGTTGGATATGTAGGCGAGTTAGTATTTCAGTATTAACCTGGGTTAATTTCTTTCTAATACTGCATTGTGCAACCTCTACCTCTGGGTAGAAACAAGGTGAGGAGGAGGTGGCAGCGCACCACGAGGCAGCCTTTCCTATCGCCGTGGTAGCCTCTGGGGTGTGGGAGCGCCACCCCCGGGTGGGTGAACTCATCCTGGCCCACCTCCACAGGAAGTGCCCCTACGCTGTCCCTCACTACCCCCCCCTGACAGAGGGCACCTCCCTAGAGGAGTACCAGAGGTACTGTAATACTACTACTAATACTACTACTACTACTACTATACTATCTAGGTACTGTAGTACTTTACCCCCATACTGTATGGGTTATAGTCTTCTCTGAATGTCCAGAGTATGTTAATGTTAATATTATGGTCTGGTACTCTGTTAACATGGTGTGGTACAGTATGTTAATAATCAATGATATTACCAGGGTCCTTTGTTAATATTAACATTATGGTATTGTTAATATTAATGTTATGTTATTATTAACAGGATCCTAGGCTACCGGGTGGATGACTGTGGGGTCGAAGGTCAGGACAGCTTCCTGAAGAGGATGTCAGGGATGATCCGCCTCTACGCCGCCATCATCCAGCTGAGGTGGCCCTATGGAACTAAACCTGGGGTACGCTAGAACCAGTGTTGTTGTTGTTGTTGTTGTTGTTGCAGAACCAGGGCTGTACTTTGAGAACTAGGTCTGTAGTAGTAGAACCAGGGCTGTACTGTTAGTACCAGGTTGGTAGTAGTAGAACCAGGGCTGTACTATTATTATCAGGTTGGTAGAATTAGAACCAGGGCTGTACTGTTATTACCAGGTCTGTCGTAGTAGAACCAGGGCTGTACTGTTATTACCAGGTTGGTAGTAGTAGAACCAGGGCTGTACTATTATTATCAGGTTGGTAGAATTAGAACCAGGGCTGTACTGTTATTACCAGGTCTGTCGTAGTAGAACCAGGGCTGTACTGTTATTACCAGGGTTGTCGTAGTAGAACCAGGGCTCTACTGTTATTACCAGGTCTGTCGTAGTAGAACCAGGGCTCTACTGTTATTACCAGGGTTGTAGTAGTACAACCAGGGCTGTACTGTTAGGGTTGTAGTAGTAGTGGTGGTACCTCTGCATCAACACCATCACCGTCATCCAGGTGAGGTGGCCCTACGGGGCCGAACCTGGGGTACGCTTCTCGCTGGTTCTCACTGTGTTACTAGTATGTAGTAGTGTTGGTAGCAGTAGCAGTAGAACCAGGGTTCTGGCTGTAGTATTATAACTGAGGTTCTAGCAGTAGAACCAGGGTTCTGACTGGTGTTCTCTCTCCAGCCGGGCCCTCACGGGCTGAACCACGGCTGGCGCTGGCTGGCCCAGATGCTCAACATGGAGCCGCTGGCCGACGTCACGGCAACGCTGCTCTTTGACTTCCTGGAGGTCAGTAGGACTGGTTTTGAATCTGTAGGACTGGACTATAACTGTAGGACTGGATTAAAATCAGTAGGACTTGATTTTGTTTAACCCTACTGCCTAACGTGTGTGTGTGTGTGTGTGTGTGTGTGTGTGTGTGTGTGTGTGTGTGTGTGTGTGTGTGTGTGTGTGTGTGTGTGTGTGTGTGTGTGTGTGTGTGTGTGTGTGTGTGTGACAGGTTTGTGTACAGGTGTCTTCTGTTGAAATGGACCTGATGGTTATGTGTGTACAGGTGTGTTCTGTTGTGTTCAGGTGTGTTCTGTTCATAGGTGTGTGGCCATGCACTGATGAAGCAGTACCAGGATCAGTTCTGGAAACTTATCCTGATCATCCAAGAGGAGTACTTCCCCAGGTACACACACAGATACACCGATACAGTCTGTCACACGCACACACATCCCAAGTCTGGTTGTATGGTTGTAATGTTCTGGTTCGGTGTGTTCCTCAGGATCCAGCTGGTTACCAGCACTGGTCAGATGGGTTCCGTCATGAGACTCAAGCAGTTCCTGGAGGTAAGTTCTGATCTGGGTTCAGAACGGTTCTGACTTCAGGGCTAGAGGTCTACTAGATGTAGCAGACCTCCAGACCTTGAATAAAACACTGCCGGTTGGGGCTGGACAATAGTTCAATATTGACATTTATTGTCTTTAAATGGTATTGTATCGTCATGAAATGAAGATATCGACTTATCCTGACATCCAGTTTCATAGTATAAATGAATTACGATGAGAAGATATGCCCTTAATATGATCAAATATGAGGTTTGGAACGTCGGTGAGAAAAGAAAACTAGTTTCATTCCAATACCGTACTTTACACATACTTCAATGTACTGACCCTCAGCTACAATGTTAAAGGAACACGGGAGAAATCCGTAATTACCTCTCACACTTCCTAGTTCAAATGACGTAAAAATCGCCGTTTTATGTAATTTGAACTCGGAAGTGTGAGAGGTAAATACGGATTTCTCCCGTCTCAGGGGAAAATTAGTGAATGTTGCACGACCATTCAAAAATATGACTGGGTTTCTAACGATGCAACGTTTAATGCAAATGGGTGAAGTGTTCCTTTAAGAATGGTATTTTGAATAGGGATGGGCATGATTAATCAACGATCGACTAATTGATCATTAAGAATTTCGTCGATGATGTACATTTTTCATCGATAAAACTAATGCTAAAAAATATCTCCACACGGTGTGTTTTTTTACAATTACCATTCGTAGTGTTCAGCAGAGAAATAGTCCGCCAAAGACGTTGACGTCGCTTAGCAACCGGACACGCTGGGGTTGATAAGTTACCGGACTACTTGCGGAGTGATAAGAAAGACGTGAATCAGGCAAAAAATCCACTTTCCTTGACAGCGGTCCAGTTCGGTGTGCATATTGACCAATTGCGTGACCAATTGCGAACTACTGCAACTGCTGATGCCATCTCTCTAAGTTAAAAAGTAGCCACACCCACCCCAAACCAATCGGAATAAGTGTATACATGTGGATTATAGCGGACTACACCTCCTCTTCTATTCCACATGGAATTCTATTCCGATCAGAGAATTGTATTCCGATTAGCCGCGTTTACATGGACAATTCTGATCCGATTAGATTTCTAATCGGAATAGATCTATTCCTATCATGTTTTTTATTTGTGCTGCATACATATAATATGCATACTTGTGTGTCTGATTCTCCAGGCATCCTTACGAAGCCGTCAGATCAACCCCCCCAAAGGATACCTCACCTCCTACTTCTGGAGGTCCTGAGCCAACATGGAGGTCCTGGTCCAACATAAAGTTCAGGATCCAACATAGGGGTCCTTGGCCAACATGGAGGTCAGGATCCAACATGGATGCATGTGAACAACTCTTGTGAATACCTCTTGTTACTGGAGGTACATTTTTGACTGACTTTACCTAACCCTACGTGGAGCTCCTTGGAGCAGACTCCCTCGATGCCCTTTTTATATTTGATGTATTGTTGATGTTGGCGTTTGTGTTGAATCATTGAGTTTTGGGAAGATGAACTGGCAGAGACTGTGTACTGGTAGCGGGTCATGTTTGTTTTATAGACCAGGCTATGGTCAAACCATAACGTGTTGCCTTCATAGTTAATTTAAGAGGTGAAAGCGTGTCTCCTCCAAACATATATTTAAAACGCCTTAGTATTCAATTTTTTCTCTTTGTCACTTAAACAGATGGTTGAACATTTAAAGGTTGTTTGTCAAAGCCCAGGCCTCAGCCCAGGCCTCAGCTTTAATACACAACCTTTAGTGTCTTGGATCATGGTTTTATTAAATAATGCTGTTTTGAGATGACTCGTAGAATCTACTGGCTTTTTTAAGAGATGTAAAAATGTTACACCTCTACTGGGTGTTCAACAGTAGCGTCTTTTCTCTGCTATTAAACATGAAGTCTCACCTGCCCCTGATTTGATCATTAAATATATTATAATTATCTGGAGGTACCAGGTCAAATCCTCTTGTGTTCTAGCAGGACTCCCATTAGGATCAGTTTTAGTTAGGGTTAGTCCTTTTTTATTTATCAAACCGAAAACAATCCAACACCACCATCTGTGGTCAAACGCTGTGTGTGTGTGTGTGTGTGTGTGTGTGTGTGTGTGTGTGTGTGTGTGTGTGTGTGTGTGTGTGTGTGTGTGTGTGTGTGTGTGTGTGTGTGTGTGTGTGTTCGAGAGATGGATCTGGGCCCAGTTTCCCGATAACGATGTACGATCCATCTTACGAATCATCTTTCGAACGATCGTTATTTTTTTCCGTGCGTTTCCCGAAACTCCTCTTAACATGAACGCGCGTGCACAGATCTAACGATCGATCGTAGCCTCGTACCTGTCCACTGACACGGTGCTGAAATACATATTATACCACATGGTCTGGTGAATACTCGATTCTGATTGGCTGGAGGGTGTAGGTTGAAAAGTACACCTAGGAAAGACGTTGACGCTATGAAGACGCTATGGCCACGTTGCTTGGCAACGCCTGCATACGGGAGATATTAAATAGTCCGCTCGACTTGTAAAACAAAAAATAAACCTCACGATTTTAACTCTAAAACACATTCAAGTATTATTAATTGATTAAATATTTCTTTCTTTCGTAAGTGACCATGGTATAAGCGGGATAATGCCCTTCGAGGTGTCCATTAACAGAACCGTCCTCCGCGGTTCACGCCTCCGCGTCGTCCATTCATTTCTGTTAATATTTAATCAATTAATAATACTTTATCTTCATAGCCATAGTCAACGTCTTTCCTAGGTGTACATCAAAGATAAGATTATCTTCAACCAATCAGAATCGAGTATTCACCCAGACCATGGTATAACATAGACTTAACTATATAGCCTATCGTAACTTTAGCACCACCAGCTGGACACTCAGTGGTATTGGATGTGTTAAGACGCTCGTAGCGCTACGAGGACAGCTGGAGCCCTCGTTAGCTACGAGCGTCTTAACGACGGTCGTTACGCAACGATGCTTTCGGGAAACGGTGTGAAAACTGTCTGATGGTCGTACGACGAACTTAACGAACCACTTAGGCTAACGACGCTTTCGGGAAACTGGGCCCTGGGCAGAACAGGATGGACACTGTGTTGCTGCCTGCACTGAATGAAGCAGCTGAAGTTAGTTATTCAAATAATCCTTTGTAACAACAGCTAAATATAGCACAAATAAAGTCATCTTTATACAGCATCATGTCTTTATTTAACCTTTTTACAGAAATACAGTCATTTGATATCAATTAGAATTTTATTTGCAGACGAGCGTATTATTTACATTCAAACTGGCATTGAAACACTTTACAGATCCCAACTAAACACTTTAATTTATTGCATTTTCAATTTGAGGAAGAAGTTCTCCACTTGAACCACGAAGGAGAAACATGTTTTCATCTCAACCAGCACAGAATCGGTGTGGTCATGTGACTAGTTTGGTCTGCCCTGACACCTCAAACAAACACCCTCATATTGAAGACAATGAGCTTACACCTCCTTTCCCCTGCATGAGCACCAAGCGTAGACGGGAAGAACTTTGACGACTGCATTAGTCCTCTTAAGCTGCTGGGACGTAGGAATAGGAGAGGGCGTGGTCAGGGAGTAGGGGGGGGGTGGAGCTCCTGATTCAGAGTTGGAGGCCCTGGTGGTTGAGCGTGGCCCTCTCCATGCGCTGGTACCAGCACATCACCTTGGTGTTCTCCATCAGGTCCTCAAAGGCCTGCAGCCCCTCCATGACCCTCAGGACCCCGAAGACCGCCTGCCGGGAGGGAGAGAGACCAGTCAGTCCTGGGAACAGCTCAACCCACTGGATTACCTACACTTCAGAACAGAACACTGGAGTGGACAGATGACCACACACAGCGTTGCCATGGAGACACCATAGAGCAGGGGTTCTTAAGACATCTTGACAGACAATTTCAGGGTGACCCAATCCCCCCCCCCCCCCCCCCCCCCAAACAAAATGACAATGTACTCTACACACTGAGCAACACCGTAATTGGTGATCACCAATTGTTGAGTGTCTGTGCATCGCTGGTCTCACCAAGTCTGCCAGGTTGGGCTGCTCCCCGCCCATGAACTTCCTCTTCTTGCCGATGGTGGCCACCCAGTCATTGACAGGCCTTGTAGAGGTCCTGCCTCACGTCGTCCTGGAGGTTGTATCTGCAGGGACCACGACACACTGGGCATCAAGAGAAACTCCTGGAGAGATTGTGAGATTTAGGCTGGCTCCGCAAGGCTAATCGACGTTTTCCAAAAGGGACCACCTACATCCCATAGGACGTCCCTCTCACCCTCTAGGTCCTGTAGGACTGCCCCCTCATCCCTAAGCCCCACCTCCTCGTCAGACTCACTTGTTTTTCAGTCTCTTGGCGATGAGGAACATGGCGGTGGCGCCAACATACTTGGCGAAGAATCCTTCGAAGGTGCCGAATTTCCCCTCGCGGACGATGTAGTCGAAGGAGGCCAGGGCTTCGCCAGGGGTCCGGTACACGTTGGGGGAGATGAGGTGCACCAGCCAATCGTCTGCCCACTGGCGCCACTTCATCTCCTCCCTACAGGGAGACAGACGGGGCTGCGTTCAGCAACACGGACCGTTCAACAACACGGCATTCAACAACACAACGGGGGGGGGGGGGGGGGGGGGGGTACCTCTGCGCCTCCTTCTGGGGGTAGAGCTGCTCTGTGTCCTCTGGACTCAGCATCAGCCAGTACTTGTTGTTGAACTCAGTCACCTCCTTCCCACTGTCATTCACCGACCGCATCTCCGGGTAGAACCTCAACACCTCAGAGAGGGAGCTCTTCCTAACACACAAGACATTATAATGCAGATAATACAGCATCTCTCTCACCCACTCACACACACAGTGAGAGGCCTTACTTGGTCACCAAGTAGGTCTTCAGGGAGCTGATGATAACGGATGAGTCGTTCAGTTGCTAGGAAACAAGAAACACAAGGTCATGTACCAGCTGGTCTCTTCAAAACAACACGGGAGAGAAAATAGACGTAATCTACTTCTGTTTGAGAAGAGAGTTTCTTTTATAACGTTAGCACCACGGGAAGACTCCAGTTAATATGCACCACATGGTGCTTATGTGCCCCCCCCCCCCCCCCCCCCCCCCAAGGTCTTAGAGGTTTGTACCACATCTCCATCCACCATGAGTATGGGGACCTTGCGGTAGGTGGACCACTTGATCTCCTTCCTCATGACGGGGTTGACCTCCACCACCTCGTAGGGCAGCCCCTGGTAGTCCAGGAAGGCTCGCACTTTGCTGCAGAACGGACACGTCTTGTACTGGTACAGGGTCAACTTCGGAAACCCGGGACCCTGGCAGAAGATCAAGGTTATTAAAGTGGTTTAGTAGTGAGCGTGCTTTATGGTTCTCAGCCTTCGAAGCCGCTTGGGGCTGATGTGTCTGCTAAACGTCTCATGTAAATGATAGTCTTATCGCAGCGAGCTCTGGTTCATGTTGGGATTCAACTAAATATTCAAACACTGAACAGGCGATGTCGGTTAAAACAGGGTCAGGATAGTATTTGTCGTGGTTAGGCAAAGGGTCCTGGGTTCGAGTCCTAATGTCCACAGTCTACCTGTAGACCTCCTGGAGCAAGATGTCCACTGTGGACATCTTGCTCCAGGAGGTCTACATGTAAGGAGGAGCAGAGGAGTAAGTTGTGTGGACAGTCCACACAACTTACTCCTCTGCTCCTCCTTACATGCACCTGAATTCACTAAGTCGCTTTGGATAACAGAGTCTGCCAAAAGACTAAATGGTCATAATAAGTAGTAAGGCAACGTTACAGGTGTGTGTGTGTGTGTGTGTGTGTGTGTGTGTGTGTGTGTGTGTGTGTGTGTGTGTGTGTGTGTGTGTGTGTGTGTGTGTGTGCGTGCGCGTGCGCGTTACCTTGGTGTCCTCCGCAGCGAGGTGCTGTTGAACAGAGCTCTTCATGGTCTGGTAAGTCCCGAGTCCAGCTCCCAGCAGGACCGCAAAGCCCAAGACCCGCCGGCTCCCGGTCCCGCTTCCAAACACACGGGATCCGGAGCCGCCAGTCCCGTACGACCTCCGGTACCCGCCCTGAGAGGTCCCGTTCCCCAGCAGGGAAGACCCTCTCCCGGGTCGGGGGGTCTGGGAGTCCAATAGACGCACGCCGACCGGACCCAGAGATGCATAATGGGACCGGACCGGACCCAGCGGGTTAAAGTAAGATCGGACGTTACAGAGCGCTCTGCAGGAGGCCGCCATGTT